>BLKM01000334.1:420801-923185 GCA_013340265.1 Coptotermes formosanus | reverse complement strand
TGCATACATACATACATACATACATACATACACACATACATACATACATACACACACATACATACATACATACATACATACATACATACACACATGCATACACACATACATACATACATACATACATACATACATACATACACACACACACACACACACACACACACACAAAGTGCGCTCCGATCGGCTGACGCAAAGAACCGAAAGCTGCCGAATATACCAGCAACGTACATTTCTCATTTTGTTATAACATCCATGCGTTCTACGTTCTCCGCCTGTCGCAGTCCAACTGATTGTACCGGTCTACTGTCCTTTGTTGAAGTCACTGCAAATGAAGCCAAGTGATGAAACGTGACGTAAAACGGCTGACAAACAACACATTGGGGAAGTACGACGTCACAAAAAGGCTCGCTAATGCGCCGGACTACAAAGCCAACTTGCTGGCCAGTTTTCGTTTGACGCAGCGGAAACACTGTGAAGGGAGACTTCTTCACGGAATTTACATCTAATTGCCCTAATCCTTCACAGCCCAGCGGTTACTGTACGTACCGCCGGTTTAACATTCAGCAATTCTACGTTCTGCCCACACAGTGTGTTTCTGTGTTTTGTGTGGATCTCAGAACAAACAGCGATTATTTCCCTATACAGCATTAACTGACTGGTTTTATAACCGAGACGGAGTGTGTTTACTGCGCGGTACGGACTGAATATTTAAATACCATTTACGTCCAGTTAGTCTTCGAACGTTAAACACAGGGGCTCCACACCGTCTCCTCACACAAATTACTCCAACAGAGCCGGAACTTCACGTCACAGTCTGTGTACCTGGAATACATAACAAGCAGGGGCAACTAACGCTGTCTGTTGTACAGGGCTAGAAAAGGACTGAAAGACTGAAGCAGTAAGACTTGACACGTTACACTTGGCGACTTTGCTGGGCCATTCGTTAGATTCAGAATACCACAGGGTTCCATGTTACTGTCCGAAATGTAAATTCATTCACCTCAGTAAGAGTACGGCCTTCGCTGGACCGACACTCGTGAAACTCACAAATGACGAACAGCAGTACGTGCAGACGGCTTGTGCCGAACTGCACGCCAACTGCAGAACACCCGTGGTAAGCGCTGACAGCAATGCGCTAAGGCATGTCAGCACGGCCATATTGACGCGCCTAACAACGGCTGACTGCAATTCTGTGGACACCTCTCGTACGGACTGTGTCGAAATCACACCAAGAACGCAGAAATAGCGCTCCTGTCATTACAGGCACACCGACTGACGTATGGCTGGCTGCCAGGCTGCGGAGTGAAGACTCCACGGCACTGACCTCGCACAACCTGACTCTCCATACCTTAGGCTTCTCCATTAAAACTCCCTGCCTCCGCGCATTTCTAGAACCACGTGTCTGTACTGCGCCATACACTGGCCACCATCCCACGTCTTACACCTGTGTGTGCCTGCTGCTGAACACGAACCAAAACAAGGGGCCTGCCAAGATATAAATACATTCTGCTAGTGCATAATGTCAGCTGCAAGGCGTCGAGCGAAAGACGAAAACATAAAGAGGCTTTCTGCACAGTCTGACTGCTTCTCGATTTTCATTTGAATTCGCGCAGCACACGTGACCAAACCGCCGGAACGACCCTAACAAGTGAAAACTAAACGCAGAGGCACAGCGAATTCACTGAATGCCCGCTACGGCTTGCTCCAAAATCCGTTGTCTTCTAATTTGCTACCTAAGGAAAAAAAGATGAAGTACATGGAAAAGTAACTACGTACACAGGTTCAAACAAACGCACTGCAGTCAATTTGCCTACATGTAAGTACCAAACACGCAAATTGACTACACGTGCACTCCGTTGGACTTACACATGTAACTGCGTAACGCACCAGAAATGAAAAATATTAACATTATAAATGGCCAGCAGGCAAAACACCCTGTATTTACAAGAATATAAGGAAAAATTATTAAAGATAAACGCAGCCACGTGGTGCCACAAAATGTGTAAGAATAAGCATGACTTGTACAGGCATTAGCTGCACACTCCGGCGAGGGCACACTCTCGTATCGTCATGCATGCTTTCTTGCACTTGGTTCTCCCTGACGGCGGCTCAGATGAGCCGAAACATGTAGCAGAAAATGATATGCAATAGTAACGTACGCACATGGCTGCAAGTGCGTTTCGTAGGACTTATGCATGTAATTACGTAACGCACGCAAAACGGAAAATATTAAGAACACAGAACTATAATTTCGCCTGGCCTTTTACAGGCCTGTAACACGCGGTGTGTCGTGTTAGGGGAAGCACACACGCTACGGGTGTTCGAGAGTACGGTGTTAAGCAAATTGTCAGGGCCTGAGGAATCGGGATTACAGAAGGCTGTATGACGAGCGGATACGTTGCCAGACAGCAGAACAGGGAGTGCTGAGGCCCACGCACATTATGCGCAAATCCTCCGCGTTCGGTGTGCTGCGTCTCGCAAACGAAGGGCGGGGCCGCTGTTCTTTGAACAGACAATTACTGCGGAAAATTACCAAAATCTTTTCTCTCAGCTCATTGCTGTGCTGAAACAGAATAAACGGGATTGCTGATTTCAGCAAAATGGGGCGACAGTCCATACTGCGAACAAAATAAGAACTTTATTGTAGGGGTTCTTCGGTGTTCGCATGTCGGGCGTGGCAGTTGGCCACCGCGATCACCAGATCTCACACCACCCGACTTCCTCCTGTGCAGATTTCCTAAAGAAAATGTGTACAACCATGACCCCAGCGGCCTGGAGGACCCCCAAGGTTAGCAGTGAAGGGGCTGTTGGTGACGGTGACCAATACACTGTCAGAAATGTTGCAAGGAACACTGATAAGGGTGCGGGGCATTTTCGTCGCCTTCTGTCACTACACAGTGCTTATCGCACTCTTGCTATCTCTCAAGTGTCAATAAAATAAATGTTTTACAGTACTGTGTTGCGTTTTACACGGTACGCCCTCTATCTGCGAAACTCTGGCGCCATTTTATGCTCTGCTTACAACTGTCGCTTACGCGTTTAAGGCCCAATGGTCACTATACGTTCCGGCAGGTTTAGTATTCACAAATTCTACGTTCTGCCCACACAGTGTGTTTATATGTTTTGTGTGGATCTCAGAACAAACAGCGATTATTTCCCTATACAGCATTAACTGACTGGCTTTTATAATCGACACGAAGTGTGTTTACCGCGCGGTACGGGATGAGTCTTTAAATATAGTTCCGAGGAAACTGAATCTTCAAAGGGTTAAAGCGAAACGAAATGCTGGAAGTTAACGCGGCCAACCAATTTCACACTTTAACGTGTAACCAACGACTAAGCCTAAACAGAACGTACCAGTAATACAGAAATTACACGGAATGCGGCGTTTACTTGTCAGTCCGGCACTTATCTGCCTGATTCTCGAAGTGGCGAGTTACGTAACGGAGTGAAACTGCGCGCTGAACCACAACGGGTTTTAACGCCATCTAAATGTGACGTAAGACACTGGAACGACTTCAGGATTCAAGTGTTGTGAGATGTGACGCCGTGTCGGTGGGCGAGTCGTTCCGGACAGTTGCAAGAATTGCAGTGCGTTCATGTTCAGAGTCAAGCAGTCGCCAAAGACAGTACACTTTACACACCGCAACTTACAGGTACTCCGTCTCACAACTTCCAATTAACCAACAATTCAGAACGCCTGAAGTTCAGATTTCTGTGTTCGAAGAAAGTCTGCGGGTCCAAAATGACATTTGTGTCACGAATTTTTTTTCGCCTGCCGAAAAGTCCCCAAACCAGAAGCACCATCCCCCTGCTGCAGGCACCTCTACACGTGTCCTAATTTCTTTACACAGAGACAGAGCACGGCTACGGCATCATACATTCTCGCACGAAAAGCGATTTGATGCTGTGGAAACCGTGCCACTGCAGGCTGAATCTTTCCACCTGCTTGCCAAGAAACTGAACTCTCCCGGAAACTGTGATCACGATTTGCAACAGATGTCTCCACGGCGGCACACTTTGTGCACAGCCACGCCTGTGGGACTAGTGCTCATATCCTTACTGGCACTACCGTTATCTTTCCGGATTCTCAGAACTTCCGACCGCACTCCTTACCGTTCGTCGTGCATGCACGGCACTGTACTGACAGCCCACCCGATTTCTGGGCAAGGAAAATAATTTTTCAATGCATGATGCCCAGCGTGCAGATGGCAAGCCCTCCGATACACAAATTACTGGCAACCATTTTATGAACTGCACACGCTCGCTACAGTGACTAAGTGCCCTTGCACACTATACGATTTCTGTCGTACGAGTTTCTGCCGGGTGTCTACTAACACACAAGGAGGTATGACGTCTTTCACACGATCCGACTGTTCAGTCGTCCGATCAAAAGCCGTGCCCCACTCGTGTAGCAGTCGGATGTCCTCGCTACAAAGTCCGACCGTCGGATCCAGCAGTTTGCCCGGTCGACTCCTAGCGGAACGGTGGGAGGAATGGCACCTTACACACGCTCCGACTAAACAGTCGTCCAGCAGCCTCTGTGCTTGTCGCATTATCTAAATAATCAGATAAAACTTTCCTAATATTGTTTGCCGCTAATCCACCACGTGATGTAGGCTCGTGTGGCAAATCTTCGAGACCTGTTATTGTCAGAGTGTGTTCAAAATTGTACCCACATCTGTTGCGAAAGTAACTGTATAGCACAAGGTGGACTAATATAAGAGATTTTTACATGAGATCTTGTAAGAAACTGAAAGAGGCAAAAAACATTCTGGAGCAGGCTCAGTAAAAATTATAAAATATATTTATAGCGACAAACTACGTTTTCTTCAAAAGTTAACAAGAGAAAGGAGTACGGAGACAGCTTATTGTCAGTAATTGAAGAAAGAGAAAGAGATGAACCGGAAACAGCAAGTGCGAGCTCAAGTGAGAAGCGAAGTGATCAGCCCTCCTACAAAAGGAAGCAGCATGATGCAGTGGAACACATGATGATACAGGCATTGCACGCCGGACAGAATGCAGGCAGCAACATGTCGTTTTTTGCAGGTGCAGTACAGTACAGTGCCGTGCCGTGCCGTGTCTCGGAGTTTCGATGCAGATGATCTGCTTGAGTTTCAGATGGGAGTTTTGCAATTGATTTAAAAGACTGAATGTAACAAGAAACGGCGTACACAAGTGCACAAGTACACAAGTGCGCGTAATGTCACGTGGGTTATACGATACGTCTTTTAGTCAGAAATCAGGAGGAACTTATACTTTTTTACAACCGAGTCTAAAAATTCATACTCAGAACACGCAATATTCAGAGTCGGTAAGTCAATTTTCTAATCATTATAGTCAACAACCATCTCTGCTTTCCCCTGCAATTAACCAAGACATATCAGGGCCGCCATCTCCTTCAAATAACTCCGAAACCAGCATTGATTTCAGCTTTTAATATTTGTAACAAAAATTTGAACTATGGCGACAACTTACTGCTTGTTTGTATAATCTTTTGTTTGGAATTAAATGTGTTTTTCTACATGCTGTTTCATTTCTGATGCCTTTGATTGATTGATTTATTGATCGATAAAACGTTAATTAAATTTCTGAATGAACTTCGCCTGACTGTTATCGCCAGCATTGCCACTGGTGGCACACAGTTCCTCGTCTTGGTGTTTTCACGCTGAAGGCTATCTTGCAGTCGGCTGCACAGTTCATCAAACGCAGCTGTCGACATCCGAAAATAATTACAAAATTTATTTTCGTCCTCTCGTAGTTCAGTAAATAATGTGTAAAACACGCCGAACTGTAACCTTTTGGTGTTAATGGGATGAACCCAATGTAAACGTTTGCGCTGTCGCCGAAGACGCTTGTAAAAAAGCATTCGACTAATGAGAAAATTTCGATCCATCCTCGATGAAGGGGTGCTTCTAAATGAGGAGAACCACGTCGTTTTTATCCGACGAAAACCCGTCCGAGCGGTGGTCGTCCGGTCGCACTCGTACGACCAAACTCGTACGACAGAAACCGTATAGTGTGAAAGAGGCCTAAGTCATGAACTGTGCACTTGCTGCAGTGACTAAGTCATGAACTGTGCACTTGCTGCAGTGACTAAGTCATGAACTGTGCGCTTGCTGCAGTGACTAAGTCATGAACTGTGCACTTGCTGCAGTGACTAAGTCACCAACTTGGACAGCTGCAGCAGTAAGCCAGTCACGAACTGTGCACAGCTGGCACAGCCACACGTCAAGCTGGCGTACTGTGACGTAACCCGTCATGGTAAATGCGACATATGTCAAATCAATGTGTCCGCGTTATCGCTTTGCCTGTGTATAATCACGCTGTGAATCAGAAATCATAACGTGCCCAGCAACTATTTAACATCCTGTGTACGTGACATTTCTGTCCCAAGTTTCAACACTTCTAACAACAAACGCGCAATTTTAACCCACCCTGCCCCAACGTAACGCACGCCACTTCATAACAATACACCTCCCGTCCGCCCCCCCCCCCCCCCACCTGCCACTTTAAATGACTTATTTCCACGAACTTGCTGCAAATTCACGACGCCATTTTCAGCACCGCACAGAGTCAGTAATATTGCTGACATGACAGTAATATTGGTGACATGACAGTAATATTTCTGACATGACAGTAATATTGCTGACATGACAGCACAGTGTATAGCTCATCCGACTCGTGAGCTACAGGCGAGCGTGGGTAACAGCGTCCACCCCCCCCCCCCCCCCCCGTACCAGCCGCAAGGCAACATCACGCAGTATGGAGAAGAGTGGCGGATCAGGTGGCACACTGATAGCCACGCCCGCCCGGAGCTCGCGAGGCTGCGGGGGGGGGGGGGGGGCACGTGACGTCACATTCGTATTCCTTGTGTGACTCCTGCAACAAACAGAACTGCGCGCTGCTACACCTAACGGTATCAGCGCGGTGGCTGATGCGGTACGTAGGTACAGACGTTTCGGAGGAGCTTGCTCACTCCACCGTCATGATCTAAAACCGTAATCTTTTTGGACTGCTTACACCTAAACACAGAGTCAGCAGGTATCAGCGAAACGTCTGTAGTTATTTACCGCTCGGTTCGGCACGGTGCCACGTCACGGCACTGGCGACATGATGGCCGGCATTCGGTATGCAACGCCGTGTAGGTGGCACCGTGCCGCTCCCGACACCGAACGGCACGGTGCCACGTCACGGCACTGGCGACATGATGGCGGGCGTTCGGTATACAACGCTCCCGACACCGAACGGCCATCCCGTTCCCTGTTCCCACACTTCACCGACCGCGCCACGGTCCACCCTGCACCAGCAGATCTGGGCCTTCTCTGCAGCAGCCGTACCTGCTGTCAGTACAGGCACGTCTAATTATGACCGACTGACAGACAAGTCCTTAATCTGCCGCCCAGTCACTCAACACAAGCCGCACAATTCGCACAGATCCTTTCTAACTTAATTAGGGCTTCATTTGCAGGTACTCAGAAAGCTGGGAGCGCGGTAATTGCCGCGCCGCGCTTGTCTGTCTGCAGCTCCTACTTCTGTAAAAATATTTCGTATTATGAATGGATGCTATAAATTAGCGTCTATCGATGGAGCGGCTTAATTGCACTACACTCTTCATTTTTAATCACTCGCTCTGTTCGTCCACTTCACAGCGCCACACTCTGCACTAACAGCAGCGTCACATGCGCTGCGCGGGCCATCTTCTGCCATCCTTGAAACACGAGAGCCCTAACACTAACACTAATACTGACACTAATACTAATAACAATACTTCCGAAAGTACTAACGTAAAAGTATAAAACACTGAACACGGGAAACAACACCACGTGTGCCCTGAACTGTAACTACAGCACAGCTGCGACACTGTGTGCCCTAGCAACATGGTTTCTTTCAGGCATATAAGTGTGAATACCCTGCATACAGGGGATGATGATGATGATGATGATGATGATAACTCCATATAGCAGCGTCCTTCTTGAACAGACATCACGTCAGCTAGTAAAGATATTTATTCACATTTTACGGAACCCAAAAGTTCATTACCGTACTCACCACAGCCCGCCACTTGTCTCTATCCTGAGTCACATGAAAGCAGTTCATGCCATCCCCGTTTTGTGTCTTCGAGATACATTTTAATATTATTCTCCAATCTTTGTCTACGTGTTCGAACTCCTGTAACCTACATCTGTTACCCTGCAGCCGACATCTGTTCCTCTCTAAACGACATCTGCTACCCTCTCGCTGACATCTTGTTACCTTGCAGCCGGCATTTCTTTCCATCCATCCTCTGCAGAGCTGTTTCACGTTTGTCTCTATTGCCTCACTCTTCTGTCGTACGCAGAACTTGCTTCTCCTCTCCTCTCCTCTCCTCGTGTACTTCTGCTCCTTGCCCTGCGTCCACTCGTTGCTGTTGCGTTCTGTTCTGTTCTATTTACAGAGAATTTTTGTCTTCACGTTTTGCCGTGGCACCTGTCGCTACATGCAGTTCTCCTGCAACCACAAACCGGGCGCCCCTCATTCCCTTCCATGTGCGTAATCACGGCCCATTTTACAGCCGCTCACAACTACCGTGGTTCCGTGGGGAAGCCCCCTTCTTTACGTGTGCCGCTCTCCTTTCCGCAGAGCGCTCATTACAAATGCACTGCGAAAATTTCGCAAGTCACAGGGCCCTCCCAATACTAGCGATTTGTGCTGCGCAAACTATTGCGAAGTTTGACGCACTGAGGCTGCCGCAATGTGCGCAGCGTGTCACTTGACCGCTCTGACACACAGCAGTCAGTCCGCAACGAACACTGCGA
Organism: Coptotermes formosanus; assembly: GCA_013340265.1. Taxonomy (NCBI): domain Eukaryota; kingdom Metazoa; phylum Arthropoda; class Insecta; order Blattodea; family Rhinotermitidae; genus Coptotermes; species Coptotermes formosanus. The sequence goes on along the minus strand of BLKM01000334.1, from coordinate 914,384 downwards.
CATCTACAGCCCGTACAGGGAAGCAATTGAAATGACCTGTTAAACCAGATGTGCCTTCAACCGAACACGCTGCATAGTCCTTCTGCTTGCTTTATAAACACGCAACAAAGCTGTGAAGCGAACTGAAGTCACTAGTGCACTTAATCTAGTGTAACAACTCAAAGGAAAGTCTCGATATCTCTGTTGTCGTAATACGCCGTTAGTGTCAATGGAGCACTGCTACCGGCACAAGTTACTGTGTTCCGTTAATCCTTTAGAGCCTAAGATTTCCTGAACTATATACTTAAAGATTCGGCTCGTACCGCGCAGTAAACACACTCTGTCTCGGCTATAAAAACCAGCCAGTTAATGCTGTATAGGGAAATAATCGCTGTTTGTTCTGAGATCCACACAAAACACATAAACACACTGTGTGGGCAGAACGTAGAATTTGTGAATGTTAAACCTGGCGGTACGTACAGTAACCACTGGGCTTTAAAAGGGTTACACAGGTAATGTGTGTCACTCTGCTCATATTAATGTGCCTGTCAGTGAATGCTCTAGCAGGCATGTGAACGCGCGTCAGACCTGATCAGCATTGACACAATTACGTCCTGCAGCATATCGCAGCAGGTATTGCGATGGAGTGACGCTATCAGGACGTCGGTCTACACAACTTCACAAATTTTTAGATCAATAGAACTGTGACAACACGCAGACGTAACGTGAGTGTCGCCAAGGAGTGTACGTCGTGAGGATGAGTGACGGGGCGGCAAGGACTCAACTGCCATGGCAAATGTCAGCAACGCGGGGCAGTTGTGACACTCCTCCACGCCCACCGTGAAGGGAAACAGCACTAGAGCAAGAAATAAATGGAAGTAGCGGCAGGCTGAAGCGAAGGCGTGAAGACGTTCAAAAGAAGGGCCACGGCTCGGGGCACATCGCCCTGCTTCAGCACAGCCCACAAGTGACGGTGCAGTCTGTGCTGCTGACACAACCACGCCAGACCTCCTGTTGCACGAAATATGCAACCCCACGTACTCTGACAGACGGACAGGTAGGCTGCAGTGAATATGGGTCACTGCAGTTCTTGTAAAAGCAGCGTCCATCCACAGTTTAGAACAGCGTCCAGCACCTGGGCGACTGAGAATAAGGAACTGCAAGGGATGTGGAAGGAAACGCGTTTGGCCCAGTCTCCCGACTCCAACTGGCACACCCCGCTGTGCGTTTAGAATTCCGCAATCACAGACTCGGCGTATCTATGTTATTCCTCAGTGCACACTGCTACACGTTTCGGCTAACACTATTCATGTTTGGGCGGTCAATTCGTAAATCCTCAGCAATGCAACAGACGACACTGCCAAATGAAATCACGGTGTGCGAGTTTTTAGAATTTCGTGGCAATGTGAATGGGGTGTCCGTCCTTCTTGGATACGACGTTTCGTAACTGGGGACGTTTCCCGACGTTGCGGGACAATGCAGTGGTCGAGACCACTGCACTGTCCCGCAACGTCGTAAAACAAACGTCCAGTGACGAGGCGTCACACCGTATAAGGAGAGACAGGCCTTGTAGAATGTTACAGCTGTGTTGCACAGGCTCATGTCACTTTCATCAGAAGTGATTATGAAAACTGAGGACTTTATTATAAACCAGTGCAGCCCGCACACTGGGGCAGAAACAGCACCTACTCATTTTCACGGCGCTTCACCCTGTACAGCCCAGTGGTTACTGTACGTACCGCCAGGTTTAACGTTCAGCAATTCTACGTTCTGCCCAGACAGTGTGTTTATGTGTTTTGTGTGGATCTCAGAACAAACAGCGATTATTTCCCTATACAGCATTAACTGGCTGGTTTTTATAACCGAGAGGATGTGTGTTTACTGCGCGGTACGGACTGGGTCTTTAACATTCAACAATTCCACGTTCTGCCCACACAGTGTGTTTATGTGTTTTGTGTGGATCTCAGAACAAACAGCGATTATTTCCCTACACAACATTAACTGGCCGGTTTTTATAACCGAGACGGAGTGTGTTTACTGCGCGGTACGGACTGGGTCTTTAACATTCAACAATTCCACGTTCTGCCCACACAGTGTGTTTATGTGTTTTGTGTGGATCTCAGAACAAACAGCGATTATTTCCCTATACAGCATTAACTGGCTGGTTTTTATAACCGAGACGGAGTGTGTTTACTGCGCGGTACGGACTGGGTCTTTAAATATAATTCTACGTTCTGCCCACACAGTGTATTTATGTGTTTTGTGTGGATCTCAGAACAAACAGCGATTATTTCCCTATACAGCATTAACTGGCTGGTTTTTATAACCGAGACGGAGTGTGTTTACTGCGCGGTACGGACTGGGTCTTTAACATTCAACAATTCCACGTTCTGCCCACACAGTGTGTTTATGTGTTTTGTGTGGATCTCAGAACAAACAGCGATTATTTCCCTATACAGCATTAACTGACTGGTTTTTATAAACGAGACGGAGTGTGTTTACTGCGCGGTACGGACTGGGTCTTTAACATTCAACAATTCCACGTTCTGCCCCCACAGCGTATTTATGTGTTTTGTGTGGATCTCAGAACAAACAGCGATTATTTCCCTATACAGCATTAACTGACTGGTTTTTATAACCGAGACGGAGTGTGTTTACTGCGCGGTACGGACTGTAACCCTTTAAAGCCCAGTGGTTACTGTACGTACCGCCAGGTTTAACATTCAGCAATTCTACGTTCTGCCCACACAGTGTGTTTATGTGTTTTGTGTGGATCTCAGAACAAACAGCGATTATTTCCCTATACAGCATTAACTGGCTGGTTTTTATAGCCGAGACACAGTGTGTTTACTGCGCGGTACGGACTGCATAATGCGGGTTAATTCGCATTAAAAATGTCGTCACGATGCTGCCCTCCACACACACACAACTCAGCCCCTTCCCTCTGCCCCACACCGCCAACGGCCCCCTTCCCATCACCTACCCTTCTTCACGCCCCAGTGTTTTACCTTGCTGCCAGCCTACGTTTATCAGAAGGACGAGTGGGCACTGCACAGGAACCTTCAGAGGCGTAAACTTTTCTGCACCACCCCCCCCCCCCCCCGTATTTTCTTCTCTCTCTCTCTCTCTCTGTTCAGTCTTCAAAGTTTCAAGGCACACGCAGTCGGACGGCGCAGTGGGCGCACTGACCGGACTGAATTACCAGAGTGGCACCTCGACTCCCTGCAGCGGCAGAGAGAATTCTCTGTGCTTCAGAACGTGCCGGCCGGCCGACTGTGGGGCTCAACTAGCCGGGGGTATGGCGGGAGCAACATTCAGCCAACTACCGACCTCCATCTATTGCAGAGGTCGAGTGGCGCGATACTTTCCGATTCTCCAATACGCCTTTACGTTGCACTTACCATGCACAGCAAGTCACTGGCAGGCCGCCACCTTACAGGCACAAACCGTGCAACTTTTTTTCCGCGTACGTGACTGACAGGTAACAGGAAAACTCAGAGAAGTCAAGACAATCCCATCACACGTTCCGTACGGTCTGGTCCTATCTTGAATACCAAGCGGTTCTGCTGCCGCAGTGGCAAAGCAACAAGGCGCCCCTCACACAACGACGCACTGCGTCTCACACGAACACTCCGTAGTTTCACAAAACTTTCGGCGACAACAGAACACCAGCCTGAATTCACTTCGTCCTCATATCGCCAGGCCGTCAAATATGCGGAACAGACAACAACGGGCCGGTGTACGCGTTACGCGTAGCACGTTATCATTGCCACGCACGCACACACACGTATGTTCCCCGTGACACTGCACTAACCAGACCTTCAAGTGTCATTCATATTTTGCATACGGTCACTTGCCATTCATTCTGCGTCACTCTGACATCATTCGGACGAACAGTAATAATACTAAAATGACACTTGTCACACAGCAGACCGCCCCCCACTGCGTCCATTCTGATGGCAAGCGCAGGCTGCACGCTTCCTGTGTCAGACGTCACGGCCTGCCGTCTTACCCAGAAGTGCGACGCAACACCACGTCAGTGCACGTCTACCCAGCACTTTGTTACGGACATGTGAAAGGGTTGCCTTCTTTTTGAACGAGCATGTACCGTACCAGTGTACACAAATTATGGGCAGTGTCATCAAGACCCGGAGTGATACGGCATGTTACAGTGGAGGCAGAACAGAGATACACGCAAAGTTTTGGTGAGGAAACCCGAAGAAAAGAGACCACTTGGAAGACCTAGGCGTAGATGCAAAAGTACTAGTAAAACTGACCTTAAAGAAATATGATGGAAAGTCGTGGACTGGACTGGTTTGGCTCTGTGAATGAAGACGCGATTGGCTGTTGGAAGACAGTGAACTCTCCACGTGCGTAACATTACTACATGAGGAACGGCTGGTAGGTACCGCAAGGACTCACGACGCCCAGCGACGGTGCGGGCCTGTGGCGCGGAGTGCGGGGCCACTGCGCGAGCTGTGTGACGCTGAACATGGCAACATCACGGCCTGCCATTATGGTTACATCACATGCCATGTCCTCACGCCTACTTACACAGCCTCCTCCTCAATCTCTATTGCAACCTGAGTGCCTGGCGTTCACCGCGAATACTGAGCTACGCCGGCATTCAGTCATTCAATTAACCAACCACAGCACACCGCTTAACGGAAACCAGCATACAGTGCAAACACATGTGCAGGCGTCTATACGGTACGTGTGACAAGGGCACCGAGACTGATTGTTCACTGCGCGGTACGAGTTATATGTAACTTCAAGGCAAATCTGCTGCCTCGGTGCAACACATATCAACACCAACCGCTACGCAATGTTAAAACACAACGTGCAGCCACTTTACATAAACCGCGGCATGTTTCGGTGCACAAGCACAGCACTTTACATAAACCGCGGCATGTTTCGGTGCACAAGCACAGCACGTTTAGGGGGAACACATGAACACATTTAGCACTTAAAATACACAGGCCCACTTCTTAAAATATCCGTTACGAAATGTCCTGATTCGAAACATCACATCTTAATGTGTTCCCCTCTGAAGATGGTGTGTACTAATGCGCCGAAACATGTCGGGGTTTATATAAAGTGACTGCGCTTTGTGTTTTAACACTGTGCACGACGTGGTGTCAAGGTGTTTCGTTGCGACATACGCACGTGCACGGTACGGACAGCGTTATATTCGTGGTCAGATGTTGCACCCACACACAAAACCCAGCCCCAGTGCTACACAGTGCCTGCAGGTCACGTGCCGTCGCCTTCCCTTCTTCACGTCCCACCGTTTTACCTTGATGCCAGTCTGTCTCCCTTTACCATAAGGACGAGAGGGGCACTGCCTCGGAATCTTTACAGCAGCGAACTTTTCTGACTCCCTCCCACCGTTCCAATAATCAGTGCCCCCCCCCCCCCGGTCTCTTTGCCGTCAAAGGGTTAACTCCTTCAGAACTAACAACCCAGTCCATACGGTGGCACACTTGTTACGCCTACAGCAAGGCAGCACGCCACACATTTCTGTACTCAATTTTGCATCTCCCTAATTACGTTACTGACGTCACGCGCCACTGCACCTGGGTGTGGCGCGCGGCTTGAAGTCCACGGAGCAGTCATGTTGGGGATGCTGACAGTTCCTCAGCTAGTCAAGCAACTCCCCGAAAATTATGTTCAGTCCCGTGTTCACAACAGCCTGTCACTGATCGCTGTCCTCAGCCACACACATCCAGTCCACATCCTTCCATCCATTTTGGGCGACCCATTTCAATACAGGCTAATTCGAAATACAGTGCACACATTCACACGCTTACAATACAGTAACCAGTGATACCAACATGGCGTGATATAAATCAACTGCCAGGGAAAGTCTGATTGATGGCCTCTCAGAAGTAAAACTTCGCGACTTTTCGTAACATTCGAAAGAAAATAAGCATGCGGGCTCTCCACGTTGCCTCCCACGCCCAAGCACCACAAACCGTCACGCGCTGCTCTCCCCCGCTGTTCCCTGCGTCCGTGTGACTCACGTCACATCAGTGCAGCCGCCATGTTTGCACTGCCAATGCAACGAACTGTACCGGCACACCGGTGTCAATGGCGTGCCGTTGGTTGGCAAGCTACTTGCGACTGGTTTGTGCATGACGCCCCGTCAAACGGCAAAAGCTTACGGACATTTCAGAAGCACCTGCTGTCTACACGCGCATATCTGAGGAATCAAAGGATATCTAACGGCTCACGTCATTCAAAATAATTACCTCTGTGTGTCGGTAAGACGTAAACAGAACAGAGCGTCGTGATATTCGACTTGCGATAGAATTACACAGAACTTCGGCGCTCCTAACAGGGCATCTGGCATGCACGTTAAGCGTCCCTTGGGGTCAGACCTTAACAGGATGCCATCACAGGCCTACTGCCTTCACTGACGGCACTAACAGGCTTCATGACGTCACATGCGCAGCGGCGAGTGTAATAAGTACAGGCTGTTTCAAAAGCAGCCTCCTACTGCTGTGACCTGCGTGACCCTCAAATACAGGCACTTGCCGAGCAACATCAATCCCTGTCGTTCCGTGTGTCTTTATTAATCACCTGCAGTCTGTCACTAGCAACAGCCAGTGTCAGTTTATTGACACCAACAAACGCGTTTCCACGTCCTTTCGTGCGTCGCCTGTGAGCTTCCTTTTACCACGATCAGCGTGTATTAATTTCGGCACAATACGTCACAGTCTGCAACACATGTGTCCTCCACCTCAACCCACGCTTTGCTGCGACATGTTTCGACCATTATATATGGCCACCCGCAAGCAGTTCGTACAACGTTACACAGCGAGTACACACGTGCCATGCTACGTGTCGCAAATAGAACGCACGATGAGACAAGCGAGCAATTCCGCGGCACACAGTGTGTGTCCAGTGATACAGTATCGTGCTCCTTTACATTACTGGATCCCGCAGTACATTGCATGCACAGTATGTTGTTGCTCTGCACGTTTGTGTACTCTGCATGCAATTTTATACGAAATGCCTCAAGATCGCCGTATATAAAGGCCGAAACATGTCGCAGTAGACCATGGATTAAAACATGTGGCCCTCGTTCATTCATTCATTCAGTCAGTCAGTCAGTCAGTGATTCTACAGAATTGTGTCTCTTTTTCTCCAGGGAGAAAAGCTCGGAACGAATTTCTTACGACTAAAAAAAAAACAGAAAACGTTCGCTCTAACGGCGCGTCCGTTCTCTTATCATCACTGCAGGGTTTGTTCGTGCGCTAGCAACAGATCCAGGCTGACGACTAACCGCCTGTGCCATGGCACGGCCTACATTAACACAGTCATTCTCGATGCCATGACACCGTGCGCTGTGGTGGGGCATCCAGTAATTTTGAAGAAAACCAGACCCCTTCATGACTCAGGTGGCGCCCTCAGCTGCCCCCGTGCACATGTGGGCAGCTGATCCCTGCAACACGCTGCACAACTCTGCAAATCTCACACCAGTTTGCGCCGCATTCAGAAACACAGAACTTCACGTCAGCTTACGGTGCAAATGCTGCTGAACACGGCGTTCGAGTAAGCAGCTCTGAGGTTCTCGCAGAGGTGCAGCTCAGAATTGTGTTCTCCTGGCATATGACGCCGTGTCACTGGCTAATCCGTTCCCGACGTTTCGAGGGAATGTGATGTCCTTCATACTCAAGGGTCAACCTTGAAGATGGAGGCAATACGTTCCTTCGAAACGTCGAGGTCCAACTCCCCACTGACGCACGTCATATGCCAGGAGAACGGACATATCGACGTTCAATCAGCTTTACACAGTAATGATTCGCAAGGCAGCACCAAAACACGGCATATCGGCAGGACTGGCGAAGCACGTGACGGTTCGTGATAGGGCAATCAGATCGCGCGACTGGCGGCCGGACACACGCAGGCTGGGCGGTACGAACAGCGCGACCCGAGGTCGCTCTATACGGACCGCACATTGACCTTTCTTCCGCTATGAAATCTAGTCCGAGTCAGCGTCACGAGCGCACCCAAGGGGGAGTTGCCGGGCTGCAGCCCCCCACCCCCAAACTGAAATTTAAAAAACACAGATTGTGTAGATCTTATGATATCAAAAGTTGTACGTGATTTCCCCTTCAGCTGAAATCAGCCACTGAAATCGGCTGATGACCAGTACATTAGAATTTTGAAAAATAAATTAATAGAATTAAAAAAACAAGAAGACAGGACACTGTGACTAAGTCACAGAACATGCAGTTATATTCGTGTGCATACAAATGCAGTTGCAGGCAGTGTTATGTTGTGTTGTGCTTACAGCATGAGCTTTACAGCATAATTTTTAAAATGAAGCATAAATTACATATAGACTTTGGGTCAGCCCCCCCCCTCCCAAAGAAAAATTCTGGGTGCGTACCCGGTCAGAGGAAAATGTTTTTATTTCCCACCGTTTTTCCGTGCAGGTCTGCAAAGGATGCGAACGGTCTGTTAACCCTGCATAGCAAGAAAACACACACGTCGGCAGACACCAGCAACACAGCTACAGCTACAGCTACAGGCCACTGCGATTGCGCTCGTACCAGCGCCTCGGCACTGGACTGCCACTTACCGAAGTCTAAGGTAGGCTAAAGGTAACAGATACGGCTACCCCAGAGCACTCTGCTCTTCTGGCAACTTACGATTTTTTTCTAGGGCCTACCAACCCTTGGCAATGAAGGCACTACCCTCGGTCGAAACGTCGGGACATGTTAAACTACCAGCTCAAAAACGCAACGTCCCAGAACGTCAACATCCACGCTGTAGGAACCGCAAACCTTGCAAACCTGTCCCTGTCTACGCCACGAGGGTACGTTGGGGGAGCAGAGGTATAGCTCCACTCATTCTTAATCCCGGCACTACACGAAGGTGATACAGCAGCTTTACGCTGCGGCCGCTTTACTACCACAGAAAGAACCCTTGGTACACAAAGAACAGAAGGCAGGGTGATTCGCACAGCCGGTCTGGCCGTTGTGGAGATGTCTTAGCCCCTGCCTGGTGTCGACCCCCGGGTTGTGCAGCACGATCACTATACCGACGTTTTTCTGCTGTCGATACTTCTGTTGCCCGCTACTACTCCGCTACCGTTTCGAGTCGTCAGCCCACACCGACACAACGTCCCTTGCATTCGTCATCGCTGCCACGAATTTCCCGCTGCGCGATTGGTTTCGAGCAGTCTGACATGGGAACACCTTGAATGTCACACGACGCGTCTGTCGCCGCACCAGCTGCGTAATTATTTGTATCAACAACAGGACCGACGTGTGGTGGAAACACAGCACCCTGCCGTTACCGCACCTGTCAGGCGTAACTGCATCACTGCTGTTACAGTCTTCACCCACAGCAAGGTGCAAACATTCAGAGCAGTGATTGTGCGTGTGTGTGCGCACCAGCCGCTACGACTACATAGCCTAGCACCGGTGGCATGGTACTGACAGGAGCAACTGGACTACTTGGAGAACAACCCGTCCCAATGCCACTTTTTCCACCACAGATCACACATGGATTGACGTGGGATCGAACCCAGGCCTCCGCGGTGACGGGCCGGCGACTAACCGCCTGAGCCATGGCACGGCCTCCAGTAGTCAGACATGCTAAGCGATGAGTGGCTAGCCTTTAGTCACGCCGTGGCTTTTATGTTTGCTGCGACAAACAAATTGGCTCTTTTACTGTTTAATCACTACAGTTAACCTGAATTATATTTAAATACCCAGTCCGTACCGCGCAGTAAACACACTCCGTCTCGGCTATAAAAACCAGTCAGTTAATGCTGTATAGGGAAATAATCGCTGTTTGTTCTGAGATCCACACAAAACACATAAACACACTGTGTGGGCAGAACGTAGAATTGCTGAATGTTAAACCTGTCGGTACGTAAAGTATCCACTGGGCTTTAAAGGGCTACAGTCCGTACCGCGCAGTAAACACACTCCGTCTCGGTTATAAAAACCAGTCAGTTAATGCTGTATAGGGACATAATCGCTGTTTGTTCTGAGATCCACACAAAACACAAACACACTGTGTGGGCGGAACGCAGAATTTCTGAATGTTAATCCGGGTGGTACATACAGCAACCATTAGCGGTTCTTCCAAGCGGGGTTATAAAGCGTCGACTGAGACGTGGCAGCACCGACACAAATAGGATGCCAAAGTGACGCTTAGAGCAATCTTGCACCAAAACCAGCGACTAGAACCGTGAAGGGCATGCAGAGCAAATAGCGAGCGTCACGACGTGTCATTCCCATACCAACATCAGCACAGGTACTGCGCACTCTGCCGCCATCTTCAGTTGCCTAATACTGTCACGCCGCGCCCCGCCCACGTTGTGACTGTGTAACTGTCTGGCGAGTCAGACCGGGTGAGGGTGAGTCATTCAAAAACAGGCGTTCTGCGCTTCCAACACCTCCTACGCTTTTACGGGCCCGCGTAAATGCAATGTGAATTAGGCCCATAAGCGCAATCCGGCCGTCCCTGCGCCGTTTTACACGCACCTCACACGCGCGCAGCAGCACGACGTTCAAGTACTGTCCACTGCAAGTCACGAGCCTGGACGGCAAATATGTAAGGACGGCAATCATTTCCGGCCTTACGTAACGTAACGTGCCACTGCCCGGACGTCGATAAAAACACAACAGCTCAACGGTATTATGTGGGCATATGTTATACCGAATTTCATTGAAATCGGTCAATAAATGTGATACGCACGGTCAAAATTCATGTACGGCCCCAATCAAAGTACGCCTGTCACCGAGCCGATTTCCACGAAGCACTTACTTGCCCGACAAAGTTTTGTGAAAAAATTCCTTCACAAAACTACACGAAAATTCAACGCGCTGTTTAGTCGTCGGCACTGGGTCACGGATGGACGGACGTGGCCTCCACATATGGCGTTCTTTCTTGCTCACTTCGTAAAGGACGCCCAAAACCTGTCTTTATGCCGTGTGGATTCAGTATTTCACTGTTCCTGCCACTGCAGTACCGCACACATTTGATGCTGCATATTTACTCTGCCGCCACCCGCCACCTGCCGGCCACACAAGCAGGCAGGTGGCGGCAGCACACGTTACAAAGAGGCCCTTGGCCCAGCACACAGGTGCACAGTAGCCTCCTGTCACCACACTGCTATGCTCAGCACCAGTCGAAATAACCGGCCACACACATTCTTGCTGCAAAAGCACCCACGTGCCGTGCGGAGTTTTGCTTTGCGGTGTGCCTAGGGTTGCCAGCATTTTGGGTGCCATTATTTTAACTGACAATTTTCGGTTGCCACTTCCTCTCGGCTCGTTTCTCGCTAGTTATATATTTCGTAGCCCTAATGTGTCGTGCTGTGTCAGGTTGTCACTTAAAGTGTCTCCGTCTGTTAACACATATGAGGGCAGTGGAGTCACAGCTCCACTCATTCTTAAGCTCGGCAGAGCACGGGAGTGAGTGGTAAGCCCCATGTCCCGGTGTCCTTACCCTCAGTAACTAATGAATAGCAGACTGGTGCACTCAGGTCCGCAGCCAGAATTTTTCACTGGGCGGGGGGGGGGGGGGGGGGGTGAACCTGAGTCTGTATATAACTTGTTTTATTTTAAAAATGATGTCATAAAGCTCATGCTGTAAGCACAACATAACACTGCCTGTAACTGCATTTACATACACACGAATATAACTACACGTTCCGTGACTCAGTCACAGCGTCCTGTCTTCTTGTTTTTAAATTTTATTAAGTTATTCTTCAAATTCTAATGTACTGGTCATCAGCCGATTTCAGTGGCTGATTTCGGCTGCAGGGGAAATCAGGTAAAACTTTGATATCATAATATCCACAAAATGTGTTTTTTTAAATTTCGGTTTTGGGGGGTTTGGGGGCCCTGCAGGCCGGCAGCCCCCCCTGGGTGCGCCCTTGGGTGCACCCCACATTTCAGATAAGAGATAACTCTTTTGATTTTACCGGGAATCAAACCACGATTCCTTGGACGTCCCGCCTACAGCGCGGTAACTACACTAACTGAGCTATCAGACGTGTAAACAACTGTCTAATGTCTAGAAGTCACAGCAGCCGAGCAGCAGGCCGGCACGACAGACGCGAGGCAGCTCCAGACTGTGTTTCAGTAGGCCATTGTTATGCACAGCGCGTTCGGAAAGGGACAGACCGCCAGCTGGCCGCACAGCGCCAAGCAACCTGTAGCCAGCGTCTCACAGGAGATGAGGCTGAAATAGGACCTGCAACACACCTGTTTCCTGACAGATTCCTAAACAACAGGCCCACCAACAGACCTGTCTCCTGACAGATTCCTAAACAATAGGCCCACCAACAGACCTGTCTCCTGACACATTCCTAAACAATAGGCCCACCAACAGACCTGTCTCCTGACAGATTCCCAAACAATATGCCCACCAACAGACCTGTCTCCTGACAGATTCCCAAACAATAGGCCCACCAACATAGCTGTCTCCTGACAGATTCCCAAACAATAGGCCCACCAACAGAGCTGTCTCCTGACAGATTCCTAAACAATAGGCCCACCAACAGACCTGTCTCCGAACAGCTTCGTATGCCGTTTAACGAACTGTTGGTAAAAGCAACAAATACGAAGTTCCTCGAAAACCAGCACGGTGAGGTTTACCCTGATACACGTGGACAGGCGGCTACGAGGAAGCTGTCAATCCCTTTCGGTATGCGAGAGACCCTAACAGTCTGAATGCTGCGTAGGCCTGTCAGCTACGCGCAGCCTGGCTTGCACTCACGTGCACGTGACACTTAAGAAACTGCTTTCAATAAATCCAACACGTGACGAACCATTAAACAAATTATGGACCCACGAAGGAAATGTCGTTCGGATTAGCTTGTGGCTAGTTCGGTGGACATGTTTCCCACTCAGCAGACTTGCTGAATTTATTTCTCAAACACGCAAGCAAGCGCAGAATCGGCCACGTGTCAGCCGTACCCACGCACTGTGCGCATGTCGAATTACAGTAATGGCTGACAGTAATGTTACTGTTGGTAACATGACTAACGTGTCTTCCGGCTCTGAATGCACATCCAGTTGGCGGCCTCCGGTAGCAACACAGTGAAACCTAGCCAAGCTACGACCCGCACGTGAACCCACTGCTTCCTGCTGCGCAGCAATCACAAGCACAGCTATCAAACAGATAAAACAAAGCGAGAGGCAAGCGAAGAGCCGAACACAAAAATTTAGATGTACTTACAGTGAATCACAGAGTAAGTGGACACAACGTTTATCAAGAATGAATGACACACGCACTCCCAAGTTAGTGTATGAACACACTCCAACTGGCAAAAGAAAATTAAGTCGAACAAGGAAAAGATGGAGAGACCAACACCACAAAGAAACACGCAGCCTGGAACTGCTGCTGATGGGTGATAATTAACCGTCAATACAAAATGTGTTTATAGAACCCAACACTCTCAGCAGGGACAGACAACACAGTGCAGGCACAGCTGTCTTCATAAGCGTGCCTGCGAGTTCAGAGAAGTGGGAACGAGAAGAAGCAATAAGCAGCAAAGACGGCCAATTCGGGCAATATGACATCCGTTCCATTACAGCAGAAATTCATCTTCTCTGCACGGCTCGATTGAGCGTGTTTTATTGCACTCATGCGAAACGGAACTTCTTTGTCTGTGGGAGGCGTCTACACAGAGCGAGATGGAAACAGATGCGGGGCGGACGGCATCGCTCGCGAAATAAACGTTAGGCACAGCGCTTCCTCATTCCTTAGGAGAGAATATTGGCCGTAAGGTCAATATTACGTCGCTTGCGAAGTACGCGAACACAGTGCCGTAAAGGCAGTAGTCAGTAGCGAGGGGGAGGACTGTCAGGGCTACCAAAAATCACAACAAGGTGCGCACATCACGGCCCACAGAGGGTCACCACACCGTGCAGAAACCGGCACTTCAGCTACACTACAAATAATTTACTGGTCGGCCGAACCACGTTTAAAGTCAACCAACCGCCAACACAGTGCCACTTGCACTTAGCGCCCATGCAAGCTTCTTAGCAGAAACTCCCTGTTGTTTCTACACTGTGGACACTCCACATAGCGCCACCCTCGCTAGCCACCATCTGCCAAACACTTCGGTGATATAAATATGCCCACAATCATTAGGGCAGTGTCCGACACAGATGCATGTGGGAAGGTATCTAACGTATGCGGGTAGTGGCAGTTCGGATTTGTGCCTGGTGAGACGGCATGGGTCCGCGACTGCTGCCTGTGCACAGACGTCGTCTAGGTACTGCAGGACTCTTCTGAAGTCCTGCAGGACTCTTCTGAAGTCCTGCAGCAGCCACTTTTTCGAGACCGGTGTTTTGTATCGACTCGCGGCACCTTCAGACACGTGCTGATCTCGTAACACCGGCTTCCTGACTCAGGTTATCAGTCCTTGACTGTCCAGACGACAGCCTTGAGCTGACGACGCGACCGTCGTAGCAGCGTCAAGCGAACGTTAACAATTAATTGCGCCTAATCTAACTCTTTACTTTGCTAATGAAGTTTGGGAGAAAAGTGACGTATTTAGCGTTAGTGAAAAGACAGCGGTCTGTGCCAACAGACACTGCTCCGCTACAGCTGCTCAGCGGAATACAGTCAACCACTTGTCCTTACTGTGGCACCAACCTATCAGTCGACGATGTATTGGTGACATACCCAGTAACAAAAACAGGCTGGAAAATTTAAGAAATGCCAACACAAGAGAGGTTAAAGGTGCGAAGCATGAAAACTGGAGGACGCATTAGCAATATGGACACGGCAGTCGAATGCTAAAAATGGTACAGCAACATAGAAGGTTATTAACGTTCTAAAGCGTAGCGGTAACTTTACATACCACCAGGTTTAACATTAAAAAATTCTACGTGGTGCCCACATTGCGTTTATGTGTTTTGTACGGATCTCAGAACAAACAGCAACTTTTGCCTCATAAAACATTAAGAGACTGGTTTTTATAACCGAAGTGGAGAGTGTTTACAGCGCGGTACGCACTGAGCCCTTATATAAAACATATGCTTCGTCTTTAAAGGGTTAATGCAGGGATGAAGATGATTCGCCAGTGCTGTGTACTGACAGTGAACTGACAGTGCATTGAATGTCATTCTGAAACATTCTCATTGTGCAGCTAATGCCTTTTCACTACTTAAGTAAATTCAGGGGTTTAGAAAGTTAAGACTGTTTAGATTTACTGCCACAAATTGCTGTCAGCAAGACGACGGCGCTATATCGGCGGCCGACTGCAGGCCTGCAGTCAAAGGATCCCCGTCCTGGTCTGTACTGAGCCTGAACTGCAGCACAAGCAGTGCTGAACGTACGGATATACATGAACTAACATTTACACGTGCACCGCAACATTTTGAACAGAAAACAACGCCTCAGTGAAATCTGTGCACTGCGTCCATCACTCCGCCATTTGCTGTGTACATTTATCGAATAACAGCCTGCCATTCACATAATTCAACTGACGCAGTAGCAGTACTCTGGTAACTCTACACTTTCAGGCATAAAAATTGCAGAAACTCTTTTATCTTGTGTTCTGGATGACTGTCCAGAGCACCGCAGCCATGAAACGTGTCCAGTTTGTGGTTACAGCAAAACGCGGAGCAGAATTTCATAGTTAGAACAATGAAGGAACTTGTGACTGTAGGTGCACGAAATCACTGCAGAGGAAAAAACGCCAACATTAATTAACTACGCTTTACTTTTAGTGTGCAGTTGAGCGCACACATACAAAAAACACACGAGACGGAAAAAAGTCTCATAAATGTGGAAACAGCTAAGCACAGCGCTTCTTCTGCAAGGGGAGAAAACCGCACGCCTAGGGCAAGGGCCTTGTTCCAGCGGGCACGTTGATATACGGGCCAGCACAGCCACGCCCCTACGTATCTCACTCTCTGTTGACACTGATTTTCCGAGAAACTAACTACACAGTCCTTTAAAGACTACGATTAACCTGAATTATATCTAAAGGTTCAGCTCGTGCCGCGCAGTAAACACACTGTGTCTCGGTTATAAAAACCAGCCAGTTAATGCTGTATCGGTAAATAATCGCAGTTTGTTCTGAGATCCACACAAAACACATAAACACACTGTGTGGGCAGAACGTAGCATTTGTGAACGATAAACCTGGCGGCACGTACAGTAACCGCTGGGCTTTAAAGGGCTACAGTCCGTACCGCGCAGTAAACACATTGCGTCTCTGTTATAACAACCAGTCAGTTAATGCTGTATAGGGAAATAATCGCTGTTTGTTCTGAGATCCACACAAAACACATAAATACACTGTGTGGGCAGAACGTAGAATTGCTGAATGTCAAACCTGGCGGTACGTACAGTAACCGCTGGGCTGTACAGGGTTAACCGAATGCACAGGATTCGAACTCGCGACAATGAGCAACGACTCCCAACATTCTGCACAGTGACGCCGTGTTGTTTAATACACGCGTACCGACGTTTCGGAGAAACCTTATGCCTTCACATTCAGGACCCATGCTGTGGCATTACCTGTCAGGTTCTTGTCCTGTTGCGGCAGACAGTTGGTAACCACGCACCGGATTACACAGCGTCACAAACGGGAATACCGCAATGCAAAGCGGAATTTCACGTACTTCTCCACTTCTTTAACACTGCCTTCTCAACTGCAGGGTTGCACCGCGGTAAATACGCAGTGCAAAATACGGAGACGCGCTGTGTAGACTCCAGTCTGTGGGCGTGCGAAGCTGGGTGGCTGCATGAGCAGTTCCAGGCGTTTCGAAGGGTCTTAGTTCCTCCATCTGCAGGGTCAGGCAGAGCACGAAGACTTGCTCCGAACGCAACGCTCGGTACACACCAGTAACGTCCATCTTTGCTGTTACTGTCGTCTGCCTATTAACCGACGTGAGATGTGCAAGGTTACACCTGTCCCTGCGCCCCACACCATGGGCTGCGGCGGTGTCACCACATGCCGTCAGCCGCGCCACCAGGTCCGCGCCCAGCATCAGACTACGGTCGCCTTATCCTTGGTGCAAGAGCTGTTTATACGACCGATCGGCTTCCACTGACACCCCGATGAGGAGCAGCAACACTATCGTGACGTAGCTACCCAACTGACGTCACATACGAATGCCTGCAATAATACTGTTAACTGACAGGCCTAGTGGCTTGAAGAAGGCACCAACTACTTTACAAGCACTTAGTGCTATTAGACACGGCAAATTATCGATGTTCGGGATTTCGACCTTTCGTGATCACCCATTTTAATAACTGATTCGGTGTTTCGTGACTGGTTCCGACGAATCGGGATGTGACCACGTGGCTGGCGAGTCAGCTTCCCCCACTCTCCTGCTACCGCGCACACCGTTTCAGCTCAGTCACGCTGCCTTTCGTTAAGTAAGGCTGACTGTTTTCGTGCTGTATGCAGTGAGACTTGCCTCCTGTCATGTAATGTACTTAACGCTCCAAGACGTGTTTTGTTACAAACAACCCGTCATTCTTCTGGGGCCTGCTGCTCCTATTACCAGTACCAAGCGGCACACAGAGCCGCCTACCGCCGTATCGCCGCACTGACAGCAGCCGAACACGCAACGTTGCACCGCTGGTGACATAATGTGCATTTCATCGCAAGTGTTCGTGCAAGCAAACCCCCCACCACAAGATGGCGACGTTATTCGAGCAGCACACCTGTCACCCCACCGTACCCGCGACGAAGTCAGCGTCTTCATTAAATGAAGCACAACTCGTGTCAGGAATGGCTGATGGCGATGAAAATAGCCACGGACTGTCGGTCAGTGGCAGACATACACTCATAAACTCTACACATTGTCCTAAATCGACTCGTGGGCTCTGGGCGGGCGTGGCTAGCAGTGAATCCCCTCACCGGCCAGTCCACATTGTACGTTACGATGCAGACTGGTGGGTGAAGGGGATCAGTGATAGCCACGCCTGTCCAGAGCTCAAAAATTCATTAAACATCACCAGTTCCAACAGCGCTGTTCACAAATTATCAAACGAATCCAATAGCAAATACTGAATTGATCCGAGCCTTCACCAACATTGGATGGGCGTCCAGCTGTCTAGTGTTACGCTGCTAACACCGCTGCACTTGGCCGACGGATATATTTTGAAACAGTTGAACGCTGATGCAACAGTCCGTTGTTTCCCTATAGAGCATTAATTGACTGGTTTCTATAACCGAGACGGAGTGTGTTTACTGCGCGGTACGGACTGAATCTTTAAATACAATTCACGTCAATCTTAGAGTTTACAGGTTTAATAAGGCATTACAATGACAGGCCTTAAGAAGGCAAGCTGTAACCCGGGACACAGGCCTACTGAGGCAGAAAAAACACGCACCCCTCTTGCGCCTACATTATCAACTACTCTGAAATAACCTGTTCTGAAGAGGCACGGCCCACTGCAATTATATTTCGAAGCAAGCAAGTTTCGTGCCCCTCAACAGTTACGAACATTCACGTTTCTATTCCCGCAAGAGAATTTGAGATTTTTTCTTCCCGTCGCTGTCGCCAGTGGCTCCGGAAGCAAATCAATTACGTATAGGGGTCATTTCCCAGGGGCAACTGCACCGGGAGCATAAACCTGGCCACCCATCTCCATTCCGAACAGTGGGGAAACATTACTGTCCTGGAGGACTACATAATTAGCTTAGGTTAATAAAACTCAAAGGGGAAAATATCTTTATGGATGAAAAACTGCAAGCGTTAAATATACATTCCCTACTTACAGGCGGAGTCAGCGCCATTACACAGTTGATATGGGCTGAGAGGAACCGAAATGTACGGCCCGCGCTCGATGTCATGGGGAAAGGAAACGCTGCGCGCTGCCGGACAAAGCAAAACGCAACTTCGAAAGCGAGAAACAACAGTTAACAACTTTATCACAAAACTTCGAAGATCATCTCAGCGGTTCCACAGCTTTCCTCACAATGCACACTCCGCTGAAGCACCTCTTCCCATTGTGTGACTTCCTGGAGTACAGACGCTGCCTTCACAGTGGCGGGGCGGGGCGGGGCGGGGCGAAACGCTTACAGCGAGACCATTTCTTCGGCACACATACCGGAAAAAGTCGGCAGAGCGAGGCTAAAAACAGTGACTTGTGATGACCTGTTGAAACCAGTTTCAACTGTTACGGAGAAAAACTGCAGACATTACAGACAGCGTCGGCGTTAATGCAACAGAAGACCTTACTGCACATCATACTTCACGGCCTGCAAACTGATTTATACAGAGGTGTCCCTTTTATCTTGTCCCAGAACACCGAAGTTTTATCGCATAGAAATCCTGCTCCCGTCAGGACATCCACTGACAGCTCCCGTGCATTGGAGCAGGATAAGCGACTCACCTGTGTAACCCCATTTATGCGGTCTCATATGGCAACACTGGGGCCGCGGTGGCGCAGTTGGTTGACGCACAGCGCTACAAACCGGAAGGGCGCGGGTTCGATACCCGATGGTGTCACTGGAACTTTTAATTGACATAATCCTTCCGGCCGCACTATGGCCCTGCGGTCGACTCAGCCTCTAACAGAAATGAGTACCAGGAATATTTCCTGGGGGGTAAAGGCGGCCGCTGTGTGGGGCTGACAACCTTACCACCTTCAAGTGCCGACTGTCTAGAAATCTGGGAGCCTCAACCTTCTGGGCCTAAGGGCCTGTCCAGGCCTGTAATGGGACTGCTTTACCTTTTTTTTACCATATGGCAACACTTAAAACCACGTGGCACAGAATGTATCACGTCTTTCTCCATCTCCTAAGCAGACACGACAGACATGTCCATGTGATTTCACTTACCCCCATAAGAAAAGGGCAGCCCTCCCTGCCATGACCGGTACGAAAATCACACACATTCAAAAGTGCTATTTGCACCTGTCCTATGCCGAATTCCACCGAACTCGGCCAACTGTGCACAGCACGACTCAACATTCACGCACGCCCTTGCGTTAAAGACGCCTATGCGTGATTTCAGGCTTCCGCCGCGGTGGAATGACATCTTCACTCTTCCGGGATGTTACGCAGTGCAATTTGGACTGCGTGACCCTTGAAGATGGAACGGATAGTTCGTCCCGAAACGTCAGTAACTAAGCACCAATCAATGCTGTGTAACATCTCACAAGGTGGAAGATCCCATCCTAAAGACGCCGTCTGTCACTGCGCCAACGTTCGTGAAAGTCACACCCACTCAGTACACTTTCTATGCGTATTTACTATTGAATGTTTCCAGATCGAAAGCAAACTGTACAATGCACATGCCAATCTGACACAGATTCGTGGTTCTATATGTGAGGGTAAGGAACATTTAGCCACTGTTACACGTGTACTTAGCTTACCGCCCCGAGGTGAATTAAGGACGAGCACTGCTCTCACCTGAAATATAAACAAGACAATTGAATTAGTTCAACTTTTGCCAAGATTAGCCGTTCATAAATCCCCAGTTGTTACTGTACGTACCGCCAGGTTTAACATTCACAAATTCTACGTTCTGCCCACACAGTGTATTTATGTGTTTTGTGTGGATCTCAGAACAAACAGCGATTATTTCCCTACACAACATTAACTGGCCGGTTTTTATAGCCGAGACGGAGTGTGCTTACTGCGCGGTACGGACTGGGTATTTAAACAATTCTACGTTCTGCCCACACAGTGTATTTATGTGTTTTGTGTGGATCTCAGAACAAACAGCGATTATTTCCCTATACAGCATTAACTGACTGGTTTTTATAACCGAGACGGAGTGTGTTTACTGCGCGGTACGGACTGGGTATTTAAACAATTCTATGTTCTGCCCACACAGTGTATTTCTGTGTTTTGTGTGGATCTCAGAACAAACAGCGATTATTTCCCTATATAGCATTAACTGGCTGGCTTCTATAGCAGAGACGGAGTGTTTACTGCGCGGTACGGACACGTAATCTCAGCTTCTATGGGGCAAGCAAAGTGCACTTCATGAGTACAGCCACACGCCCCCAAGCTTTCAGTATTTAAACGAAACTACCAATTTCTCGCTCTATATGGCGAGGACTTACGAACAGCCGTAAGGAAGGGAAGGCTGCAGGAAGAGTTGGGACCGGCGGCCCACGCGGGCACAGAGACCTAATCAGTCCACACAGCCTGACATGATGCTGAGGTGCCAACTTAAACAACACGAAGGTCCGTGTAGCTCACTGTCGCTGCACTGTACGGACGGCCCAGCACTCAAACTGTTGTTCAGAATTTCAAAGATCTAACCTTACTTAACTCTTTGAGGACGAAAGGTAATCTGTTGTATATAAGGACTCAGCACGTACCGCGCTGTAAACAGTCTGCACCTCGGTTATAAAAACGAATCACTTAATGCTGCATAAGGTAAACGTTGCTCTTTGTTCTCAGATCCACACACGACACATAAAAGCACTATCAGTGCAATGTAGAATTTTTCAGCTTTAAACCAGGTGCTACGTAAAGTACCCGCTAGGCTTTAAAGGGTTAAACGTTTTGTGGTAAAGAAAGTAAAAGCTCACCCTAAAACAGACCATGAAGGCCCAAAGGCGGAGTAGACGTACATCTGTACACTTTCTTTAGCTTTGGCGGTAGATGGCGGTAGGTGCTCAACGCCAAGCCCCGGCCGCTTTACCCCCGGGAAGACCAGATATCACGTTTCATGTACATATGCAAAAACAAGTGACTGTTTTCTGTTTCACAGTAGGGTCAGGTCTGCGAGTTTGTTCATCCGTCTGTCTGTCCGTCCGTCCGTCCGTCGCTTGCAAAANTGGGCCCAACGCTAAGGGCCGTACAAGCTACAATGTAGCCACATTCACAGCACTTGTCACAATAAATTCAGCTTTATCGACAAAAGATTCTTAATCAGCAGCAAAGCAGGGCAAACGCAGCACGTGCCCTTATTTACAGGTCACGTGCTGCGTTACGTTTGCGACAAGTGAAACGGAAATGTAACGTAAAGCAGCAGAACCACCTGCAGTGAACACACCGCTCAAAGAACGGGACCGTTACACAGTGGCAGTGTGTAACCAATGATAATAATCATTCAACGCAATTCAATTCAATGGTTTTTAGCAATGTGCAGGCTTAACATCACAAGTGCCAACTATAACGTCAGCACAAGAACACAAACACAACACAAAGCAGTACAAATACACAAAAACAAAACACTGACAGACAAAACAAAACCAATCTTGCGGAAAGTAAGTAACACAAAAGTACTGGGGCAAACCCCGCTGTAAAGTGGAAAGACACAGATAAATTAATTTAAACCTGTGACAGATTAAGGCAGAATCAGTTATAATAATAATAAATCATTAATTAAAACAGAACTACATTGAATGTACAGTTGTCCCTTGTAACAATTACAATTAGATTTAATTGAATGCAGTTCAAAGGACACAAACAAAACACATAGTCACAAATACAAAACACAACACTGAACAGAACAAAACAAAACCAACACTGCAGGAAAAAAGGAAAGTAAAAGTACTGGGGTAAAGCCCCTAAACCTGAAACCTGGTAACAAATCGTTAACCAAACCGGCCTACAATTGAATTTACAGCTATCGCCACTGGTGTCATTAGCCGCCGAAGCGCACCTAGCGGAAGGGCAGTTGCGACGGCTAAAGTCAACATGAAACAATTTAAAATCTCTGAAATTTCGATTCGGCACTCGAAGGCCGACAGTTTCCAAAAGGGTATGGAAAAATTTTGAACCACTAAAAACATTAAGTAAAAAAAGGGAGTCTGAGTGGCACCAACGATCACTTAAGGTATGAAATTTCAGGTAATATTAAAACATTAGCGTAACCGTACGGTAAGTGACTGACAAAAGGACGATGGCGGAGAGATACAAACGTCCGCCCTACGCACTCATGCTTGCTGGCGTTAGTACAGGCAATGGCATTCCACGCAGCAGAGGCATATTCTAACTTACACATAACTAATGTGTAGTGCAGCAACAGCGGGCTCTGCAGGGAGCAAAAGGAAAAAGGTACTGTCCTAATTATCCCCAACAGCCTAATTGCTTGTGAGAAAATGTAGTCCGCATCATGGTGGAAGGGCAGCTTGGAGTCGATTTGCACTCCCAGATCTTTGCTGCTTTCAGTTCGAGTAATAATAATAACAATAATAATGATCATCATCATCATCATGAAGGTAAGGCGTCCATGTTACTGAACCAAACGCGCAAACCGACAGAACCATCCCTAACAATAAACCGGGCATTATAATCCGTGGTAATGAAAAGGGAACGTGTGTGTTAATGGATGTCGCAATTTCAGGGGATCGAAATGTGATCGAGAAAGAAGTGGAAAAGACAAGTTAGTCTTTTAGTCACGTTAGAGTTAATTACGACGTAAATTGTGTACACAAAAGCAGCATTCAAAAAGAAGGGGACTCTTTTCAACAGCAAATTGGAATTAAATCTAAGGGGGAAACCCCTAAAGTGCTACATTTGGAGCACAGCTTTATGTGGTGTTGAAACGTGGGCACTTCGGAGAGTGGGTCGGAAATACCAGGGAAGTTTTGATATGTGGTGCCGGAGAAGGATGGAGAAGATCAGTTGGACAGATCGTGTGAGAAATGCAGAGGAGGAAAGGAATATCCTGCATACAACAAAAAGAAGGAAGGCTAAATATACTGGCCACACCTTGCGTGGGAACTGCCTTCTGAAACACGTGGTGGAAGGGAAGTTGGAGGGAAGGATAGAAACGAAGGGAAGGCAAGGAAGAAGGGGTAAGCAGCTACTGGATGACCTTAAGGAACACGGAAGTTACTGAAAATGGGAAGAGGAAGCACTAGATCCACCCTGTGGAGAACTCGCTTTGGAAGAGGCCGCGAACCTGTCGTAACACAGACTGCAGGACGAACGGATACGGACTGTCGCAAGTGGCTAAAATTAGTTTATTTTAGTTAACTAATATCACCCCATTATATCCCCGCTCTTCTGGGATGTTACACAGTGTTGATAGGTAGCTAGTTACCGACGTTTCCGGACAACCTGTCGGTTCCATATTCAAGGGTTAAACAGTACAAAAAGAAGTTACTTCTTGAGACTGCTTGACCCTGGAAGAAGGGACCCAAAGTGCCCGAAACGCCGGCACCACATATCAACACTGCGTAACGCTCCAGACGAGCTCAGAGCTCAGTTACGCCGTGGCGGCCGCCGTAACTCACGCAAGATCACGGAACGTCATGATGTAAATCCGTCAGCTGACCTGCAGTAGGCCGCGCTGCCGTGCCGCGCCTCACGTGGCTACATATTGCAACACGCACAGGCGATATTTTCATATGCACATGCAGGGTGCCCTCAGAATCGCTCCACCGAGAGAGTGCAGTACTTAACCCCAGTTTCCTTCAATTCAGTTTTTATTTGAAACAATGGCGACTCTGTTATTACCGTGGCGCTTCTTTGCATCAGCTGCTTTGACACTGGCGTATGTAAGCAATTTACCTGTCCAGATGAAGCAGCGTTTCCCTGAAACATGAATATAATATGGCTAAAGTGACATTTAGTTTACCCTCCTTCATATAAGTTTATGCGTGCATACTTACGTGTGCATACACGTTCTTAACGCAAAGTCACATTCTCTTTCTGTTTTTATCAGCTGCTGAACGAGTCTGTTACTAACAGCTACAGTTTCTCTCCAGTCACACGAGGGGCGTGACGTCACTGTGAAGCAAGTACATCCCGTTACAGCAAATGTCTATGTTGTCCTTGTGAGTGCTTTTCTTATCTATTTAGCACATTCGTTGCACGAACACGCACTTACTCATTATCCCAGTACAAATCAGGTTAACGACAACGCGTTTTTTCCCCAGTTCGACTGCCTTTTGCCTGCCGGCAGTCTGCACAGATCGCCGTTTGAATTAACCCCGTAAAGCCCAGTGATTACTGTACGTGCCTCCCGGTTTGACATTCACAAATGCTACGTTCTGCCCACACAGTGTGTTTATGTGTTCTGTGTGGATCTCAGAACAAACAGCGATTATTTCCCTACACAGAATTAACTGGCTGGTTTTTATAACCAAGACGCAGTGTGTTTACTGCGCGGCACGAACTGGGTCTTTATATACCATCTAGGCTAATTTTTGTCTTTAAAAGAGCAACACACACAAAACCCTACAGCGGAAAGACGCAGGTTCAGTTCCCTGCTATTCTTTAGATTTCTCTTTTTGTCCTTTATTCAACAGCGCATTAAATAATTCTGCCACTATTTCGTTGAGAGTGGAGCTCAATATTTTCTCACGTGTAACGCACTGTCCTTCCTCGGACAAAGATAAAGAACCAATGCACGAAACAGCCTTATATGAAGAAGAACAGAAGCTGCTGTCTGCCACAGCCGCCCCACACAACGTTACTTCACGATAACTCCTATCCACGCACACTCTCAGTGTCAAAAAATGTTCCCATTCAACTCTTGTGCGTTTTCGAACAGATTTGCTGCATTCCCTACAGTTATTCATGGTCTAAGATGTTTATTGAATCAGTGTTTCTTGCCTGCGCTTCTCATGTCCCTGTGCGCACCTTACACGTCTGTAACACTGGACGGCACTGCCGTATTTTTCCATAGAAGTATGGAGGTTGCTTCTGGATTCTGTTGTTATGTTTTGACATCTACTGTTGTAAATACGGATGAAACAAACCGTGGAAGAACCGGTGAAAGCGCACCGCTGCTACTCGCCCGCGATCTTGTTCCGCACACGCCCGTTCAGCATTTCAATTAATCTCGCCACACCCGACTGAGAACTGCTCCAGGCAGTCGCGTCAGCTGTCTCCACTTCAGTGATCCGCAGCACCGATTTAATTCGTGACGCCACTTGCTTTACGCGGTCCACTAGGTAATAGTAGCGGATTGAGGTCCGGAAGTCGAGGTGGTCAAAGTTTCTAGCCTCGTCTTGCAATTATCTGTACCGGAAAATATTCGTTTCTCCAAACAAACCGGTACCGAAATGTCCCCTGAAGCTGAAGACAATAGAGGAACTTCAAGCTGACGATCGAACCATTTTCATATGCAGTAGAATTTCTTATTTATTTCTACAATACAAAGGTGCAGGCCAGCGACGGCAAGTGGCAGTGCCATGGCTCGCTGTGTTAGTCGCCGGTCTCTTAAAGTGGAGGTTCAGTTTCGGTACCAGATCAGTCCGTATGAAATTTGTGGTGGACAAAGTGGCAAAGAGACTAGTTTTTCTCCCAGTACTTCTGTTTTCCCTTGTAAGTGTCATTCCACCAATGCTCCATACTCATCCAGTCATCTACTTTAGCAACTGAGAGTGACGCTGAACAAAACACGTAACGTAATGAAATTAGATCGTCTGACAGCAGGTGGACTCACAGTTCCCCTTCATGCCGACACATGCCAGTGTGCCTGATTCCTACAGGCGAAGACGATTTTACAGAACAGCTGAGAGAAGGAAACTGCGATATAATCGTACAGACACAAGGGTTCAAGTTTTCACTCGTCACGATGTGCACAGTGGCTTAGGCGACTGGAACGGACTTGTTCTTCTCCTCGCAGTGTGCTCATCTGTCCCTCCCCGTCACCCCTCGACGTCACCGTCCTGACGTCTCCAGCTCAAACACTCTTCTCGGCCTGAGCTGCACAGCAGCAGAGGGCAGATCCACGATCTGAGCCCGCGATCGGCCCGGTTCGGATCGCCCGCCACTACACAGAGCGCGCCCTGTCGCCGGACTGGATTACTACTCACTCGCCCGCATCCCACACGGCATGTCCAGTAACACCGGTTGACTAGCCCGAACTTTCGTGTTAATGACGAATTTTGCTTTTCGGTAGGCGGCAGCGCTTGCAGTAGCTGCACCTTGCGACGGACGATGCAGCGTCCAGGCAGTTAGATGCTATTCGGAGGACAAGCTGATGTGCAAGGGCAGACAGTGGAAACTTGTGCCCGCGAAAAATTTCTGGTGTGGTTCGGGTTTTTACGGTCGAAATGTGTTTTCCCCCATCTGAATAAATCAGCAACTGATACGGAATTATAGCGATGGCGTGACGAGAGGTCGGCCTGTCAGGGAGTGGTGCCCAGGTTTCGCCGATAGCCGATGGGACATCCGCGATGATGGTTATACCGGTGGGCACAGCGCAGCTGTATACAACACTGGCCGTGATGAAACGGGATAAGACAAGAGACTGACTAAAAGGCGACGGAATTTTTAAACTAGCGGCAACTGGGGCAAATGCGTTGTCTTAAGAATTAGTCACACTTGATAGCAACAAGTGAGCTGCAGGTAACACTACAACACTTCCTGTTAATATTAAGGCGCAGGAAACCTTAATCTTTGTACGTCCTTCATAACTGAATAAACATGGCCTTCCAGTATTTTGCCAGTCACTTTTGCAGCAGTTGTTTTATTTCTGTCAACGAACCTTTTTCACTGTAAAGATGTTCGCCACAGTAAGGCTGCTGTTCACTGGCACCGTTCTCGGCATATAAATTCCGCACACAATATGAACTGCTGCAAGGCCCGGCATTGGTCTCGCTCCCTTACCCCCTCTCGCCCTGCCCTCATTTCCGTTTAAGCCTTGCCCTTATTTCCCACTCCAGTAACCAGCAAGCCTTCACGCTAGCCTGGAGCGACAAATTCACTTTGGTTCCCGTATCGGACGGAACCGCTGACAGCCAATTACACCAGGGACAAAATTTTGCTTTGCGCTTAATGCTCCGTTTCTTGTAACCGTCAGGAGATCTCTTAGGCCTTCATCGTACATTCGACAACGCTGAATCGCCGTACTGTTACATGTGTTTTTCAGAATCAGCTGCTGTGTACTGGCAAGGCCGACAGTGTGACGGAGTGTGCACACCTCCGTGTGCACACTGTGCTGCCATTCTGCTTTCAGGGGTGGGAGTCTTACGCAGCAAACTGGTTTCAAGCAATTAGTTTCATGAATCCACAGTTTCACTTTGAAAGAAACTAATTCCTTGAAACCAGTGTGCGCCTCCTGCGTGGCAAGTGTGCTGCCCTGTTTTTACACAAGAAGTGTGTTCTGATCTGAAGCTGACACACGCTCGGAAGGGCTGCACTTCGGGCCACCTGCAGGAGAGTCTGTGGTGCCTGCGATGTTACGCTGTGTCCTTGGCTCTTCAGGCCCGTACATTTCGAGGCCTTCAGGGACAAGCATTCCAAGAACAGATGTAGCAGCGCGGGGAGGTCTTGGCATATGAAGGCACTGACATCGTTCGCTACGTCGGAAATTATAGCCCCAACGACACGGGGCAACACCGGAGAAGATTCGACTATTTAGCACCGCCGCTACGAGAACCTCACAACTTGAAATGCAAGTACATTTGCGTGCTATTGGCGACACTGCTGTCACAGCAATTAGCATATGGCAAAGTGCCTGGTCGTAGAACTCTGGTCACATCTGCATACACGTCATTCAGCTGGTTATTCAGTTGATGTCTTTTGGCTGTTTGTTTGCTTGCTGAGTGTCATTCAGCCATTCCTTCATTCTATGTCATCCAGCTGTCTGTTCAGTTGGTATGTGCCATTCAGTTGATGCGTGCCATTCAGCTGTTCGCTCAGTCCATACTTGCGCTGTTCCATAATTCGCTTGTTCAGACCGATACTGCTGTTGCTCGTTAACAAGGTCCGGCAACTGCCAGACCGGGGTGTGTTAGGCTGGACACATCTGGTTCTCCAGAACAGCGAGTTCTTTTTTCGGTCTCCTAATATTTTCTTCTCCCCAGCCGCACTGCTCGCGTCGGCTGTTCACGACACGGCGCTGTACTGACCGCTAGTCACATGCACGGTCTTCCTCCGGGTTAGCATCCAATCACACTTCGCCTAAAATAACACGTGTAGCAAATCTGCTTTTATTTTAAAAACAAATAGGTTACTGCACACGTTTATCGCCACGCGCCCCTCCATGGCTGAGCTGTTACTATCGATTACCATAGGTTTTCGTCGATTGATATCAATTAATATCGATTATCATCACCACGCGCTATTCCATAGCCTCTTCCCTCTGTCCTGCCTCTATTCTCCGAGCACATCGGAGTTGATCTCACCTACTGCAGTGGTGCGATCTGGCTGTGATCTGGTGCACTCGATGTCCAGCCATTTATCCTGCAACCCGGTCAGCACTACACAGGCTGTCATACACAGGAGGATAGGTCTGGTAACGCTGACAGATGCTGATTATGTTTGGCACGGCACATTCCGTACTTGTCCTAAAACTACCGCCCGAAGTTCAAGCTCCGACCTTTATTTCCAGATGAAATACGGCTGCCAAAAACACACACATCCGATTTTATTAAGGGAACTTATTCCTACGTGTTGCTTGTCGGCTTCTCGTGTTCATTTTTACACAAAACTGCCCACCCGCCTGTGACCCATCTAGACAGGCTACGTGCCGACGCTCCTTTACGTCTTAAGTCACTAACTGGCATCGCGCTATGAACACTTGTCTCCCACAGTTTTGTCGCTGCAGGCCTGCACGTCACAACTAGACCGCATGCAACCTAACGCATTGCGTGAAAGTACTCAGGCTGCAGGGCTGCATGTTTAACATTGTTAGTCCAAGACGGCGTGCCAGTCATTTAACGAACGTCATATGACGGATGGGAGGTGACAAGGCGGCCTAGAATAGCTGCTGCATGCTGGGACAAATCGTGGGCAGGGCGCTGCTGCTGCTGCTGCTCAGTACACGTTTCAGACAGACGGCCTAAATTTAAGATGGCTGGCTATAAATATTAGTATTGCACACGCACACATACGCACGCACGTGCTGGCACGCACACACACACCGTGCTCCCGTTCGTGTAAGCTCCGCTGAAAGCGAAGATCGCACACCCCACTGTGACAGCAACAGTGCAACAAAACTGGCACACCCACACACGAACTGCGAAGTGCGACCAAACAG
Source organism: Coptotermes formosanus (assembly GCA_013340265.1). Classification (NCBI taxonomy): domain Eukaryota; kingdom Metazoa; phylum Arthropoda; class Insecta; order Blattodea; family Rhinotermitidae; genus Coptotermes; species Coptotermes formosanus. The sequence continues at coordinate 884,547 of BLKM01000334.1, read as the reverse complement.
GACAAAGGCACGCATTCGATTCTGGATCGCGGACAGCACCGTATCAGGTTCGGAGTACCGTGTCGTCTCGATGGGCAAATATTCCGCTTTAACTCGCACACAAAGGACTGTCAGTATCGCCTGCTGAACTCTGTCCCATCTACCGTGTCCCTGTAAGCTGTGTGTCTCGACTCCGATGAGGAGTTCTATTGACGCCAATGCTCTGCGGTGGCTGTATTGCCTTCCGAGACAGCAGAATACAGAAAGCTATAATGCGGTTTGGCCTGAGAGCAAAACGGCCTACCGATTACATCTCCAAAGATTAAAGTGACAGAGACAGAAGAAGGAGGGGTGGGTGCAGTGACAGGCAGCACATTCAGCGTTGTTACGGAGGGAACAGAAAACACTGCTGCTTCCAAATCCGCAGGCTGTGCCCGCACATCTGTCTAGTAAACGTAGGTTGAGCAAAAGACTAAAATTAAAACCCAATCACGTTTAAAAATCCGGCTCGTACCGCGCAGTAAACCCACTCCGCCTCGGTTATAAAAACCAGTCAGTTAATGTTGTATAGGGAAATAATCGCTGTTTGTTCTGAGATCCACACAAAACACACAAACACACTGTGTGGGCAGAACGTAGAATTTGTGAATGCTAAACCTGGTGGTACATACAGTAACCACTGGGCTTTATATGAATAAATAACAATACGTGGTCTCTAATGAGCTGCGGCATACAATGCCAGCCAGCTTTTTTGCAAGCATGTGTATTGCAGTCACATGTTACCACGTAACGTCATTCACAAGAGACAAATTGAGTTACCAAGCAACGCTGTATTCGCGGAAAATTAACCATTTTAACCATAGAATTACTCTTAAGTGTCCACACCTAAACCTAGAGAACTCAGAGTGCAACTCCAGTAAGGGTTAACCGCTAGATCTGCACTGCGAAATAACTGCCACAAGATGCAAGTGACACTGTCACCACTGTGACGCGAAATTCGCTGAAGTCGAAGCTCAACACCAGCGCTCCCTGTAATTTTGTTCACAGCTGCGCGGACCTGCTGCTGCTCTCAGCAGACAAATTTTACACGACTTGACGACTGCGCGGGACTCTAAAAAGTCTTTTTTACTATGCATAAAAAGAATATTTAAAATGAAAACTGAAAATTCCAGCTGCGCGGCAACAATTCAGGTCGCGCGCGTGCATTTCAGTTACTGCGCGGTCGCGCACCCGCTCAGTTTAGAGGGAACATTGCTCAACACGTAAATAAAAATTACTTTCTCGTACCAATTCAAGAAAGCTGAACCAGGCGCGTGTCAGAAGGGCAGCGTTACTTTGTGTAGTCATTTAGTGTTATGTTGTGTTCGGCTGTATTCTCGTATTTGTGTTTGCGTTCAAATGTGCTATACTGAGCTGCTGTGAGGGCATGTCAGTCTAATAAGCGGGTCAAGCTGGCCAGAGCTTTCAGCAGACTGCAATAACTGACAGAGCAGTGCGTGGAGTGTTGCTACCACTTTGTACAGAGCCATGTGTGTTCCTGTCATAGGCTATACAGAACTGTGACGTTGCCTGTTGTTTCGCATGGGTGTGGAACTTGGTCAGTTACGCTGAGGGGAGGACACAGGCTGAGGGTGTTCGAGAATGGGGTGCTGAGGGGGGTATGTGGGCCTAAGAGGCAGGAAGTAACAGGAGAATGGAGAAAACTGCATAATGAGAAGCTTCATGATTTGTACTGCTCACCAACACGATTACAGTGATCCAGTGAAGGAGGATGAACTGGGAACGGTATGTGCAATGTACAGGGAAAAGAGAAATGCGTGCAGGAATTTGGTAGGAGAAACTAAAGGAAAGAGACCACTTTGAAGACCTAGACATAGATAGACGACAATATTAACATGGATCGTAAAGAAATATTATGGAAAGATGTGGACTTGATTGAGGTGGCTCAGGATAGAAAAAGTGGCGGACTCTTGTAAACAAGGTAAGAAAACTTCGGGGTTTATAAAACGCTGCGAATTCCTTGAATGATTAGGGTAGCAATGAGGGATGTGCTGAGTGGAGTTGGTTGGTTGGTTGGTTGGTTGGTTGGTTGGTTGGTTGGTTTCAGTTGGCCGCAACAACAGCTGTTACTCACAGGCGCTCTTAATACAAAGGTTCCCTTTCTTGTGCCAAGTTTTACAGTTTAAGCCGTCAGTATAATTTCAGTTATTACTTAATTAGAGGGCACTAAATATTTATCAGAGTACAAAAGGTAATTTTCTCAAGCTGTGAAGCCTATTACACACAACTTCACTTCAAACAAGTCGGCGGACGACGCAGCCACTCCAGTCCACTTGTCTCCACTATTTGTCCCCCTCCTGCAGTTGCTTCTTTGTGTGGGAAAGGCAAAGGGGAAAGGCAGACACTTGTCGTGGACACAGGGAAAGCGCTATTAATGCTGCCAGAGAGGTCAAAGGCCGTGGCTGAGAGCGGTTATTGGGGTCACAGCTAAAAAAGTTCACATATATTACCAACATGTTTAGCTATTGATAAATACCGCAGAGAATTTGCAGATTTCGTCACAAAATTGTTTCGGCATATCGCTGACACAAAAGCACACTGGCTTTTTCGTATAAAGGAATTCATGCGGTCATACACCTGCATGACAGAACGTTCTCTTGAATTCCACAGCGATCATCTAATGGCAGTCTACAGCGTGGCCGGGGAATCACCGTACCTCCATCCAACTCGTCTTCTGGTTTCGTGTGCATGCTGCTTCCACGGCGACACATAAAAACCACGTGCTGAGTTAGGCAGAGGTACGGCGGCCTTTGGGCCATTCTGTGAAGAGGATGCTCACTGAAGTGCTGACAAAATGACACACAGAACTGAGAACAGACAAGGAACTGCTAATTTGGAGAGATATTGCTCTGGTCCAGAAGAACAGTGACGTAACATGCCAGTCTCCTCGTCTTCGACACCAGCGTTTCGGAGTAACCTGGTGAAGAAAGGACGTTTCGGTAGGCTTTGAAGTAAGTAGAGAAGGGAACTTGGGCGAATATATAGAGACGAGAAGGCAGCATAGGACACGATTCGCATCGTCACGCAGGCTCTGCACTTAGCCGCATTCACAGGACGTGAGACCCCGGCAGGAGTTATTAATTACCCCGGTTTCTCAGATTTATAGCCACTGTAACTGTTGCCGTGGAAAGCAGTAATTGTTACATATTCCGAGTTGTGTCTGTAGCCTTAGTTATCCAGTATGTCAAGCGCATGCGCCGTATTGTGTCACTTGTGGCCTGTCTGGCTGTACCGTATTTTTCAATATTATCTCATACACGGCAGGATTTTCGGAAAGTTATTGAAAATAAAACGTGTGTTTTGATTTTCTCTACACCTTTTGCCTGGAACATTTCTCATTCTAAGAAGAATTCAGCGAGATATTATCATAAATGTACATAGGTACTTATGTAAGGTACCCCTTTTTCTTGTCGCATTTAAATGAAAACTGAATTTTCACACAGATTTCCGAAACACACTCACATGTCAAACTTCATGAAAATTTGAACAGTGGGAGTGGAGTTGTTCCATGCGGACGGACAGACAGACAGACATGACGCAGCTAATAATCGCTTTTCGCAATTTTTCGAAAGCGCCTAAAAAGGGAACTGAATTATATTTAAAGACCCAGCCGTACCGCGCAGTAAACACTCCGTCTGGGTTATAAAAACCAATGTGTTCATGCTATATACATTAATATTTCTGAGGCATTTGAACGTCTGTTACTCATCCAACGGAACAATGCAAATCGTTCACATCAGATCTCTCCTTTCTTACAATAAAGAAAGTGCACATGTAGGCACAAAGGCGGACTGCTGCCCGGAAGTCGGTGCGCGTAGCCAGAAAAACAAATAAGACCTGGGCACTCAGTTTGCAGGTTCTGAGCAATCTACATCAAAATGTCGAAGGGCATTAACGAATGTTCTCCCTCACATGAGTCCTGGCAGCTTCACTGCATACACAGTAGCAGTTTCAGCAGTTCTAATGTTGCTACATGCAATGATTATGGCAGACTGACCTGGTGTAATTTCAAAGCTGCCAGCCGAGTGACACTTAACACAGCCGGTAATGTTGAAGGCCGGTTCATGTGGTTACATGTCCTGTACACTCAGCTAAGACAGCCTTCAGTGTGTCGGCACACTTGCCAGCACGTACCGTGACTGCACTCGCTCCGTCCTACACCCACACAACACTCAGGTGTGGCTGTCAATCGACTGGACGAACGTGAGCGGGTGTCAACCGGTGATCATAAATTCTACCGGCCAGCGCTGAGCACTGTGCATCACACATGTCACAACGGCGTTACTGCGAACACTATTCAATATTCAACCCGCTTTTCCCCCAGCTGTCTGCATAACCATAAAAGTTCCATCAGCAGACAACACAGTTCCAACAAACTTTGGGCGACGCAAAGCAGGACACTAAAATATAGAGCAATAGCGCACAAATACAAAATATTAGTAGCGACATTGAAGCTAAATTTAACCTGAATTTTAAGCATTCAGTGCGAGACACGCAGTAAATACACTCATTCTCAATCACAAAAATTTTGTAATTTAATGCTGCATAGAGAAATAGTAGCTACTTTTGAGGCCGTCGGACAGCGACAGACTGTTTGAAGAGACGTCGGTGACTGTGCCATAAAGAACTGGACTTATTAAGTCGCTCGAAGTGAAGTTAGACAGCACCGTCACAGAGCGGCCGGGCATTCCTACAGAGGAAGGCAGACTCTTCTGCTGTCGTGCCAGAACGTCTTTATTCAACAAAGACAGGACGCTCCCCCCCTCGGGACGTCCTAGCTGCCATAAGGTCAGAACAGAAGAAAGCAATTTCAACATCAGCAGTACAGCCCGAATGTATCTTTATACCACTTTCGAAGTGAATCTTCATGGCCTTATCTCCATCACAGAACTGATACTGCAGAGTGCTTCACCTCATCTACCTTGCAACAGTGTTCAAGGCTTTAACTGCATTAAACTCTGCAGAACTTATTTTAACACGATGGGACTCTGCCATATTGGTATAACCAGTTGACATCACGCTTGGACGAACACTTTCCACAGTGGTGGTCTCGGGCGAGTGTGGCCTCCCAGTTTACCGCGCCTCATTCCATTGCGCTTTCCATTTATTGGTACGATTAAGGCTACAATCTACGTCCACCTTTCTTAGCCACACTGCATAATTTGAAACAATGCGTAACACAGGCGTGTGGACACAGTGATTGGGACACCCCTGTAAAAATCTGGCAGTAGACAGAACATCGATTGAGGTGCACAGCTCACGCGTGCTGCACACACAGACGTCGATCAGAAGTTCTCTGAAGACTGTGGAGCTGAATGGCACAACGCGTTTCCATTTCCAGCAGAGAAGCACTAAGAGCAATGTGTACGCGCACAAAACAAAAGCACTGAACACATTCTGTGGGTACCAAACACACAAGCGCTAAGCGCGTTATGTAGATACAAAACACAGAACACTTAACATATTTTGCAGACACAACACTCAAGCACTGAACATATTAGGTACCTACACAACACAGCATAACTGACCACACTGTGTGGATACGAAACACACAAGCACTGAACACACTGTGTAGATACGAAATACACAAGCACTGAACACACTGTGTAGATACGAAATACACAAGCACTGAACACACTGTGTAGATATGAAATACTCAAGCACTAGACATATTGTGTAGACGAAAACACACCACCCCAATACCCATCCCATCTTCAAAGCACACTTACGTCGAAGAAATGTATCAGTATGCTACAGTATGCTGCGTTTCACGTGGACGTCCCATCACCATGCTGCTAAGGGGTAAAGCTGCCTCATTACAGGTCTGGCCAAATGCTTGGTGCCCCAGGACGCTGAGACTTTCCGAATTTCTAGACAATTAGCACACGAAGGTGGAAATGTTTTCAGCCTTATACACTGGCCGCCTTTACCCCCCAGCAGATATTCTGGTACTCATTTCTGTTAGTGGCTGAGACCACCCCAGGGCCATAGTGCGGCCCAAAGGATTATGTCAACGAACAATTCCAAGAATTTGCAGCTAGGCTATATAAGCAGTATGAGTCATGGCAGCGCGAAGTGTGCACCCTACGGACTGCCTCAGTCGGCTGGCAGTTCATGCTGACGTTCGAACACGGAACAGGCCCAACACACAGCGCAGACGGTGATAGCCGTATAATTACGTTGTTTATTCGCAAGCTTAGTGGATGCAAAACTGAGAGGTCCAAATTCCGGTTTTGACCCTGAACACTCAATCAAACCTTTCACGTCTCAGAAGAAGCAATAAGACGAACAGCTTAGCCTCATGATCAAAAACGTTGAAGCAAAACAAAAACAAAAAAAAAAAAAAAAACAGAAGCTAGACACAAGTGAAACACGCGAAAAACGAATTATGTACAAGCGACGGTTCGTACAGTGTGCTCCATCAGCGAAATGTAACGGGCATACCAATGTTGTCACATGAATGGTGTTAACTCAGTGCTACAAACACTGCAAACACATTTTGTACAACAGTTATCACTATTTGCTATACTTGAAAATTTTCTGTACAATTTGTTCTATGAGTGAAATGTAGCAGGCATGCCAAAGTTGCGAACTGAATACTTTCAGCACAGTGCCAAAGTCATGCTTGCACACTCACTGTTAAGCAGTTACAGCTATATTGCGTAGTCAAACCTTGTCCGTAAAATTTACTTTTCCAGTCATATAATTCGTCACTTCTCTTTTCAAACTTCCTGCTTCTGAAAACGGTTGAGTGCACTTTATAACGTCATATCAACAACAAACACGTGGTTACTTACACACTGTGTGCACCGTGCACAGGTCATTTGATGCTTCTCGGGTCGTAGAGTTTTCAGCTTGAAGCCTTCTCTTTTTGCTCTGATCTCCTCTCTTCTGCTCTGTTTTGCTCTGCTGTAATCTTCTCTGCTCTGTTTATTCTCCACACCAACAGAGTAGAGCGGACCTGAATTTTACCTCAGCACTGATTATGCTGCTCGCCCCAGACTGTTCTGTTTCACAGGGCACTGAGTCAGGTGCAGTCTGGATACGATCCTCAGTCTCGCAGAATATGTCCAATGTTCCGATCAGTCCCACTGGCTTGGCGGAATATGTCCTAATTTCCGATCAGTCCCACTGGCTTGGCGGAATACGTCCAAATTTCCGATCAGTCCCACTGGCTTGGCGGAATATGTCCAATGTTCCGACAAGTCCCACTGGCTTGGCGGAATGCTTCCAAATTTCAGATCAGTCCCAATGGCTTGGCGGAATATGTCCAATGTTCCGATCAGTCCCACTGGCTTGGCGGAATATTGCCCATGATCCTAACAGTCCCACGTATTGATGGAATGTCTCTACAGTTCCGGGCAGTCCCGCCAGTTAGCATAATGTGTCTGCTGTTGCGAACAGTCCCACCGAATCGGCAGAACAGCTCTACTGTTCCGAGAACTCCCACCGCCTGGCAGAATACGTCCAATAATCCCAACAGTTGAACTGATTCATATAATATCTGCATTGTTGCGAAAAATCCCAGCCATTGGCAGACTGCGGGCAGTATTTCGCACAGGCCCAACGTGTGGGCATTCTGCCGGCAGTGTTTCGGACAGTCCCAACATGTGGGCACTCTGCCGGCAGCGTTTCGGACAGTCCCAACGTGTGGGCACTCTGCCGGCAGTGTTTCGGCAGGCCCAACATGTGAGAACTGTGCCGGCAGTGTTTCGCTAACCAACACGTAGCAATGTACGAAATATCTCACACTAAATTATTCGCGGACTCTGTGGCGCTGTGTCACGCTCCTACACGGAGAGGCACATAAATTACCCTTTGTCCTCGCGTTTCATTATGTCGACCAAGCCCTGGAAATCACTGTATATGACAAATGATGTGTTTCGCTTGTTACCATGTTTATATTTGTTAATTTGATTTCTTCATTAGCAGTTACGCAATGCTGTGACACTCACATGACGTGTTTAGTAATCTAACTAAGTCTCACCGCACACGAACCTTCCGTTATTTAACGACGAACTACTAAACTCTGAAGATCGCAGTGTCGAATTTAGAAGTACGCGCTACACATATCAAAGGCTATGTAAAAGTAGTTCATTGAAGGACAAAATTAAACTGAATTATATTTAAAGTTTCAGTCCGTACCGCGCAGTAAACACATTCCGTCTGAGTTATAAAAACCAGCCAGTTAATGCTGTATAGGGAAATAATCGCTGTTTGTTCTGAGATCCACACAAAACACATAAACGCACTGTGTGGGCAGAACTAGCATTTGTGAATGTTAAACCTGGCGGTACGTACGGTGACCACTGGGCTGTACAGGGTGAAGTGATGAAGGCAGCACTGTATTTCAGTACTTAGGAGAAAAGAATTCGCTGGCCATTACTTAACGATAACAGTGCAGTAATTTCAACAGCACGACAGGCCGGACAGTTTCGAACAGTTCGCGACTACAAACGTAATTTCGACGATTAAGATGTTGCGGGATGTGACAACGTGCCTTTTAGCAAGTGGGGCTCCCACAAGAGAAAATGTAGCTGCCAGCTTAAAAACAGGAATTACCTTGTGGTTCTCGTACAACGGAAAGTTCCTGAACGGATGACTTCTGGGGAGGGAATATGTTTAAACAGATTGCCATGAGGGGCGCAGTAAGTGCAAGTACGTATAGCTGAGTCAACTACGTTTAAACCGAGCTGCTGTCGTACCCTTATTGAATAACTGCATGGAGCAGAGTCCTTCTTCAAAAGCTGCTAGTTTCTCAGCTAGTCAAGGAATTTCCCTATTTTATGAAAGCTGCATGTTTTTAGGGCGTTAACAACAGCCCGCCATTTGACCCTATCCTGAGCCACATTAATCCAGTCTACGCTTGACTATGCTATTTTTTAAATCAAATTGAACATTAATCACCCCTCTACACCTAGATCTAGGAAGTGGTCTTTTTCAGCGTTTTGTTACCAAAACCTTACTTTCATTCCATGCTGTTCAATTAAACACCGTATAACTACCTGAAGCAGAACTTTGACAGCGCAGCGCAGTTTTACACGTCTAAGAGCTCCTTCCGCTTCAGCCTCACGTGCGCGGCGGCACTGTAAGGAGGCACGCACCGCCACCCGTCATCCGCGCCATCTCAGACTGCAATGTGCGTGGGCCAGCCGCTTGTGAACTGCAGACCCACCTTCCTGCACAGCTGCGCTACTCCTCTCGCATCTATCGGCCTGAGCCCCCCACCAGGGGATCAGCTTCTTAGGACCACGCTAGGCCCTTCGCACCAACAACTGCCTCGGAAGCTAACCTGCAGACACAGTACTGAACTGATGCCTTGTACTGCCCGGACAGACGAGGGTTTGGACACAGAGGTCCGCTGAGCCACAATTGGCCAGTTTAATGTGTACCGGTGTGGGGCAGAAGATGTCGGATATACGTGCGAACTGGGCCACAATTGGCCAGTTTAATGTGTACCAGTGTGGGGCAGAAGATGTCGGATATACGTGCGAACTGGGATCTGCAATTTAAAATCTGACTGCATGGAGCAGTCCTTCTTGAGGGGTGAATGTTCGCTTAACTAGCTAAAAAGTACAGCGAAATTTATGCAGCTCGTAAGTTCCTCAGCGTCCTAACAACAGCCCGCCATACGCCCTTACCCTAAGCCAAACGATTCCACTCCACGTCCTCACATCTTACGTCTTTGAGTTTAATTTTTCTACTATCCTCCCATCTACGATTGTGTCTTTCGAGTTGTCTCATTCCTTCAAGCTACCACACCAAAACCAAAACCCTGTATGCACCTCTCCTCTCCCCTACACGTGCCACACGCCCCGCCCATCCCATCTTCCTTGATCCTATCACCGGACTGACATTTGGTGAGCAGTACAAATCATGAAGCCTGTTGCTATGCAGTTTTAGTCTACAGTCTCCTTTCACTTCTTCCCCCCTACGTCCACATATTTCCTCAGCCCCCCATTCTCCAACACCCTCGACTGGCACTAACAAATTTTAATTGCCGAGATGATGCGATTACGTACGAGACATCCTGTCTCCAGTTGATGGTATCCCTTCCATTTATCGTGGAAATGTGTGTATCACCTACTGGTCCAGTGCCGCACTTGCGCCATCTGACTGCGCGGTGACACACAGCCTAAGTTCTGCTGTGCTGGTACCGCCATCTTGCTGCTGTTTCCAATCGAACTGAGAGAAACTCAAAGTTCACAACTCGTGTCTGGTAGTTCGAAGTTTACGTGTGTCTAGTGTAAGCTGAAAGCGAAGCAATCTTACAGTGGCGCAGGACAGTTACCCCCGTCAGGCAGAGGGCGAGGGTGACCGGCACCTGGAAACGTCTGCCGTGTTTAATTTAGCGCCACGTTGGTATCAATGCACGAAGGACATTCAATGAGCAAGGCACCTAAGCTTAAAAGTTTAATTCAGCGGTCATTGCAACGTTAGATGCAGGTCATTTATTGCACTGAATCCTCGTTATTTTTCGAGACAATCCCAGAAGGCATTGATGCGTTTGTCCCCCTTAACACGGGTTCAAACAGTCCTTCTCGGTGTAAATCCGTCTAGTGTACGTTTTATCAGGTCATGAGCCACACCCAACAAGCTGTATTATCCTATGACGTTTTTACTTGGCAACACGTTTCGGCTCAGCAAAGATCCACCATCAGGCCGTCAACAAAAACTATGAAGATGGAAACGCTGTACGTTCTGTCACGAGGTAGCATTTTCAGTCCACGTAACACACAACAGATGGCACTAGAGGCAAGGGGTCAGCCGCCACAAGACGATCAGTTGATGTGCAGTGACAGCGACACTCGACACGTGGCGACGCGAAGGCGTTCCTACTGTGTTTCTGTTTGCGTGGCCAGTTGGTGCAGGTGCACGGTGGTGCAGCGGTGACAGGGCGGCGCGTCGGCCAAAGGTGCAGGCAGGACGGAACTGGATAAACTGATCTCGGGCTGTCAGCCCGGTTAAACAGCTTAATGCTGAATAAACCAATGTTTCGAGAGCCATCTGCGCCCTGGTCGAAACGACGTCCGTAATGATGATCACGCCTAACTTCAAAGAAGATGCCCCACTGTCTTACCTAACCTAACTCCAACACAATACACTTGCAGTCACTTTCATATATTATTATTATCATCATCATCATCATCATTGCATATTATCTCCCACACCTTCCGCCCGTTTCTGGACCGTGTTCAGGGAGAAATCAAACACAAGAGGAAATACTATGATGGCGCGGAGAGGGCCGAAACATGTAGCAGACAACAACATACAGTAATGACATGTGAGAACTGAGTGGAAGTGCATTTCGTTGTGTTTGTATGATCCAACTGTCTAATGCACGGGACGTACGGAAAATATTACGACGTCTCACTGCGTTAAAAGGACTAACTGTGCGTAATTTGTCAGTAAATCGCCATTGGTCACAAGTAACTATACGCACAGTTACTGCGTAACAATCAGCCGAACCTGTGGGCCCTACCGGAACGTCACCAGGCTGCATACAATGAAACATAAGGAGAAGGCACGAACATGCACACTGCCTGCACCCTGCACGCGAGGCCTGACACTTATGTACGATTGTTAACCGGGTGTAAATGTTCTCTTAGTAGCTCGAAATACAAGTATGTAAGTTCTGTTCTTTAATAATTTCTTTCTACAAATGTTGTCGAATAGAGAATATTTTAAACACGTTTCACATTACTGTTTGTACCCGACGCTCTGCGACGCTCACGTAACCAAACCAAAGTTTGTTTATCTGAGCCACCAAAAACCAAATTCATTTTCTGCTTTTCCTTTGTAACGCAACTTTACGGTTCAGGTCCAATTCATTTCCGTTTTCAAAACTTTCATTTCGCCGTCATCATTCGTACAGAACTTTTGCTTCAATCTCACCGCTTACAAACACACCTCTCGCTCTCTGTCTGTCTCTATCTCTATCTCTCTTTCCATTTCAAACTGTCTTAATCTGGAATCTAAACTCAACACCTGCGGACCTTAACAAAGAGTTGCAAATAAAGAATAGAAGAAAAATCGCGGAGCTGGTGAAGGCAAAGAATTGCCCCTCATTCCCTTACGAAGGAGCACAGGTCATCGATCAGATGCGGGGGGGGGGGGTGATCTAGTTGGTTGTAGCAAGAGTTGGGTAGAGACAGAAGGGGGCTCGGATGTGGTGAGAGGGGGGCCCAAAGCAGGGTAATTGGAAAGGTGGTTCCAAACCCTTGCTCAAGGGGCAGAAAGGCATTGTACCAAATAGGACAATGTATCAGTCCACAATTAATTGGACTTCACGGCGTGAAGGAAGGAAAAGGAGAAAGACGGAAGGAGGGAGGGAAGGAAGGAAGATGGGACGGAAAAACGAAGGACTTCGAAATCGGAAGACTGCTTTGAGTAACGCCACAAAATCATTTCAGTCTGTTCCAAGTGACGTGTGCACACAGCAGCTCTGCAGCGCGCTGTTTGTGCAGATCTGCAGCAAAGCAGGCCTGGAGAAAAGCACGATCATGGCAAGAACTTCAACAACAAAAGCAGCTGGTCCATACAGCATGGTCGAACTCTCCGATGTTATTTCAGCTATCGTCTTGCATGTCCTAGCAAACGATCTAGTAATTTAAAGACAGCATAACCAGTCTATAATTCAGCTATCCTAACTGACGTTTATAGCCACCCACAAGGCCGCGCCCTGGTTCGGGATGTGAGTAGCCTGCCTGTTATGGCGCGGCTGCTGGTTCGGTTCCACAGCAGTAGCCCACATGTCGGCTTTGTGGTTGAGAGGTGTTCTTCCGGCCACCACCGTTCCCCAGCCAGGACCATCCCACCAGTGTTCCGTAATCATTCGCTCATCCACCCCCACATGGCGTGACAGCCCCTACTGGGCCACGCCTTCGCCATCACACACAGACACATCACACTGGGTAGGACTCCTCCGGACGGGTGATCAGCCCGACGCAGGGACCTCTACCTGACAAAACACAATACTCCGAAGAGACAGACGTCCATGCCAACGGCGGGATTCGAACCCGCAATCCCACCAAGCGAGCGGCCGCAGACCTACGCCTTAGCCCGAGCGGCAACTGAGGTCACCATTCGTTCATCTACCACCGACTCTAATCTTACAACTGACAAACACTAACACTTAAAACTGACCAAAGCCAACACTTAAAAGTGGCCAACACTAAACACTTAACACTGACGAAGACTAACACTTATAACTGACGAAAACTAACAATTAAAAGTGATGAAAAGTGACACTTAAAACAAATAAAACTTCGGACCGCCGTAACCACCCAGCAGTCAGCTGCATGTTGTTCTGTTAAGGAAGCAACTGTACCACAGTTAGCGGGTCTGACACCTGCCTGTGTATACTGCACTTGCTGGTGCTACAGACCGCGCGCCCTGCTTCTGTCAGTACATGACACAAGTCTGTCGCAAGTTGCTGTGTTCCACTGTGAACACGTACTGACCCAGCGTTGAGTCCCATCTGAATAGGTTACAAATGTCGACATATTAACCTTTAAAGAACAAAAAGGAGTCACAGTAGCTTTGTATCCAATGCTCCCCGACTTCTGACGGTTCCCAGGATTCAACCTTTGTCCTTCTGGTAAGGACAACGTGTAGATGAAGAGGAGTACGTAGCACTGAAGGAATGGTACCGGCAGGGGAAACTGAAGTGGTGGGAGAGAAACCTGTCCCAGAGTGCCTTTGTCCACCACAAACCACACTGTTCTGACCGGGAATCGAAACCAGGCCTTGGCGGTAAGAGGCCGACGACTGACCGCCTGAGATGTAAAGCCCGAGATTAACATGAATTTTATAGAGGTTCAGCCCGTACCGCACAGTAAACACACTCCGTCTCGGTTATAAAAACCAGCCAGTTAATGCTTTATAGGGAAATAATCGCTGTTTGTTCTGAGATCCACGCGAAACACATAAATACACTGCGTGGGCAGAACGTAGAATTGCTGAATGTTAAACCTGGCGGAACATACAGTAAACACTGGATGTTATAAAGTACGCCTTAATTACAGAAGTTCAAACAACATAAAGGCTAAGTAAAATAGAAATATATTACATTTTTAATTCATAGAATTCCGTCCCTACCGAAAGGTGATTCAAGGTCCGGTTTCAGGAGGATTTAGTTACTTCAGAACTGCGGTTTGTCTTCCCACCTGTCTAGTGGCAGGAAAAGTATTTGTAGCTCATGCAGCCGCAGACGACACGTCGCACAGCATAGGATGGAATGTGCCTGTGGGTGGCATAGGCCCTGTACCTAGCGGATGGAAGGAGGTGGCTGTCGGCTCTCTCACAGGACATGCCGAAACGCTGCAAATATTCGCACCAAGTGCCTGCAGATGCAAATGCACATCCTTACTGCGGTATCAAGTTGCTACTTTCAAGTTTTGGGCAGGTTCATCTGATAAAGAAACCACTTGTTCTGAAGTTTTCGCGGAGACAAAGTTCAATAAAATCCTCTCAGGCTGACAGCCGCTCCAAATAATTTAGACACGTCGACGTTTCAGAGACTAACTCCGTCTATATTCTCAGGAGAGTAGAGAGGACGGAGACGGAGTTAGTCTCCGAAACGTCGACGTGTTTAAATCATGTCACGCGGCTGTCAGCACGACAGTATTTCACTGAAAGGAACTAAGGCCCTCTGAGACCCGCACTTGCCAGGAATAACTGGAGTGCAGCCTCCGAAAGTCACAGTTTAGTACAACACGTCACAATTTGCACATACCAGCTGTCAATGTGTAGGCTGTGCAAGTGCCTGACATGTTTAGGGCACAGCGCTGCTGCAGAAAGCTGTGAACACAGCAACACCTGTACTGCACGCGGGAGGGACCGTTATCGCAACAGAAACACGTGCCTGTGCAGTGATGAACAAGCAACTGTGAGACCAACACGAAAGGCTAACAAGCAGTTCCGCCTCCTGTGGGCCGAAGCGGAATTCAGCGGCCACTTGACGGAAGAAGCAACTAATAGCTGCAACCAGAAAGCGGGGCGGTGAGCGGGGGGAGGGGGGGCAGCCCATGGGCCCTGGCGTGATGTTTAGAGTTAATACGTCGGAGAGTGGACTTCGCCATGTTACAAGCAACGTTAACTCCCAGGGCACTTGCACCCCCCCTCCTCCTCCTCCATTCCACCATCCTTTACTTATTGCGGACAGGAAATCGATAGCTCGAATCCAGATGGGGGAGGGTTAATGGATCATCGCGGACTGCAACCTGTTCTCTGCTCTCTAAGCTACTTCCACTCAGCACGTCTTTACAGGCACTGATTGTTCTTTCACACCGTCTGAATCCGCCCGCTGACTTAACGCATGTGACTGATACATGCTCCGTCCGAACACTTTAAACACGACAACAACGGATCTTGTATTCTTGTTCAACGTTCCCCGATTTCCGAAAAACCACTGCTTTTTGGAATGTTCTCAGGCTTCGCCCGTTTGTCCTTCTGGTAAAAGCAACATGTAGATGGTAATGAATATGGAGCATGGGTGGAATTATGCTTACAAGGAAAAGCTGAAGGACCCGCAGAACAACCTGTCACAGTGTCACTTTGTCCACCACAAATCTGACATACACTAACCTGGGAACGAAACCGCGCCTCCGGGGCGATAGTCAACTAACTGCCTGAGCCACGGTACGGCCCTTTAACACGGAATTTAACCTGAATTACACATAAAGATTCAGCCCGTACCGCGCAGTAAACACACTCCGTCTCGGTTATAAAAACCAGTCAGTTAATGCTGTATAGGGAAATAATCGCTGTTTGTTCTGAGATCCACACAAAACACGTAAACACACTGTGTGGGCAGAACGTAGCATTTGTGAATGTCAAACCTGGCCATACATATAGTAACCACTGGGCTTTGGAGGGTTAATTTTGATTCCGAACACTTAGTAAGCCTTAAGCAGCGATGCCCCCACTCATGTACTTGGCCAAACGAAGTACCGACACGTGATCTCCACACACGTCACTTGCCTGCTTGTCAAGGATATCTGAGCCGTGGGAACTCAACAGCAACAAGTCTCCGCTTGCAACCAAAAAAACTGGTAATGCACGTGACTTGAGTCACATTCACCGACAAAGACACATGGTCAATATTAACACAAGCACGCCGTTCCCACGACCCAAATATCCTCAAATGACAAATGTTTGTCAAATACACCAGTCGAGTGAACGCGGCTTTACAATGTTGGCAGTGCACGGGGTTTTAAATAGCAAATCACAGACTGTACTGACAACAATGTCAGGGCTCGCACTACGTCATAACTATGAACTTAATGCCGACCTGCCGCGTCCTCCTTCGTCATCAGTTCTGACACGCGTTGCCAAAAGCTAAACGTGTCGCACACTGAAACCTAGACCACTTCAGGAAATTTGTTAGAAACGTTTCCCAACACCGTAATAAGGGCAGCTTGACTCATGGGAACAACAAACCGCGGCACGCGAGTGCGCAAAAAAGCAAATTTTCAGAACTGTAACTTTGATTGGACAGTCGAATTTATTCATAGCCAGTTGCCAAGCAACAAACTGCAAATTAAATGTGAGGGGTCGTCACGGAATTTGGTGGCAGATTTATCCGTTAAAGTGCCACGGCCTATGACGGGATATAAATAAATGATTCAAATAACATGCAAATGCGCAATTTTCAGTTTTATAAAGAAGTAAAGTTTGCAGAAGCGTTGCTGATATTTATGTCGAATCAGTAACGGCGTCCGCGTGTACATGAAGGCAGTAAAGTGTCAGGAAGCAGAAACACAGCAACTGTCACTTTATTAACTCCAAGTAAATTCGCCCTGTATGTTTCGGCAGCATTTAACTGCCACCTTCAGGGCTGTTCCGCACTAGCCAAGCAGCCGTTCGAAGTTAAACAAATATTCCTACATTGGCTTGGAATATATATATGTATATAGTGTCTAAATGACTCAGTGAAAATATACTAACATTATTACTGATAAGTTATTCTATTGTTCTTTACACGCAGTACCTCACCTCTCTCTGTTTAACGTTTTAAGTGTGTTCGTTCAAGGAAACTGACAGTTATTAACACTGTACGCCGTCCATGACAGGCGAAAGAGTGAGCATGGAGCGGTGCTGGGATCACAGCCACGTGGGACAGCTGAAGGACCTACACAGCATCCCCTCTCAATGCCTTTGTCAGTGACAAGTCTTGAAGGCCGGCCTCCGCGGTGAGCGGTGTGGCGTTCCTGTAAGCGGAAGCAGTATCGATACGTAAGCTGGTTTTGTGTGCGCTCTGTAAATGCAGTACTGACGGCTTCTGTGCTTCGAACTGCTCGTCGCACTTGCGGCTGTGTCACCGAGTTCAGTAGCCTTGACATCCAGTTACATTCCTAGCATCGGTCACACTCGCCAGTCCAGACAGTTCTTGTAATCTTGTTTTGCACTAGAATTTAGGCTACGCTTTATGATCAGCACGCAGCATAATTTATATATAAGCGAATTACTTCCATAAAGTCCCTTCCATTCTGCGTAACCACCTTCAGTACAAGTCTCACCGGACTTTACAGCCCTCCTAGTCCTTACATGACTATACCTGGTACTACAAATAGCTGCATCTGTGCCAACACCCCCCCCCCCACCGATTGCAGAACACTGATCAACGCGCACATGACACTTCGAGCATCTCGTCACCGCAACAGGCTCGCTTACCAAACGCCACGGACATTATGAAAATCACCGTGTTATGACTGTTACAGCCGACACTGCTTTCTTGGGCCGACACATTGACAAAGATGATTTTTGTAGGCGCGGGTGTAGTAATTGGTTTTAGTATTCAGGGCTTGCCCCCCCCCCCCACTCCAAAACCAGCTAATCAGTTAACCAAAGCAGCTGTCAGTGCTCCGAGTTGTACCGCCTGTAGCAGCAACCTCACACTTCCTTGCACTTCTGGCCGTTACAGTTGCTGCTGCTACCTTTAACAGCGCTCTGCTTAACAAAGCGGACTGGAGTTCGCAATTACGCAGCAGAAAAGTGAGGACAAACTTAAAACATTTAAATGGACTTTGTTGGCGAGCCCAGAAGGAAATAAACCATTGGAAAGACCTAGATGTAGATGGGAGGATAATATTAAATAATGTCCTACAGAAAGACAATGGCAGGCCGTGTACTGAGTTCATGTGGCTCAGGATAGAGACAAGTGTCTCTCTGTTATCAACGTAGTCATCGTTACGTTAATCACGTGTCGATAGCAGAGACAGCAGTCAGCAGTCAGCAGCAAAGCGCACACTCGGGACCGCGCTCTGATGCCAGAAACAGGGAAACGGCGCTCGCGATTTCGAGTGCAATTACGTGTTACGTCAGGGTGGGTTTGATCGATGTTTTAATAAGTTTTGTTCCAACGAAGGGGAAAAAGTAAAAAATCGGTAAAGACAAGGGTGTCTGCCTTCGTTCTGAAATTCTGACCCGTCAAACGAATTCCTTGATAAGAGTGATGCACACGTGTTGCAGGGAGCGTACAGACAGGTAAGCACGCAAACGAGAGATGTACACGTGTTGCAGGGAGCGTACAGACAGGTAAGCGCGCAACGTGTGACATAAGCAAACAGCGCCGGCACCTCTAAGCTGCCACATGGAATCTGCAAGAACACAAAACGGTCGCTTCATAAAAACGAGTTTGGAATTTGGTTTAGTTCTGAGGGCAGCGTTAAAGTAAATGTAAAATAAATGCATTTCCGTAGGTCATTTTAACTGTTAGACAAAAAATACTAACACAAATCAAAGAAAAAGACAAAAGCGGGAATTTTAACACGCATACAAGAGAGCAAATACCGAGAGGGTGTTGTTGTGAAAACCTGAAGTAAGGAGACCATTTGGATACACAGACTGGGGGGGGGGGGAGAACGATATAAAAATGCATATTAAAGAAATAGGAAGTAAGAATGTGGATTGGCCTTACTTAGGGCAGGATACAAACCAGCAGCGAGCTCTTGTGAAAACGATAATGAACCTCCTGGTTCCATAAATTTCAGTATATGTCTCGGCTCAACAAAACTGTATTATCACGACGTCGGTAGATTAAAGGTTGACTATCCAATGGTTACTGTATGTACCACCAGGTTTAACATTCACAAATGCTACGTTCTCCCCACACAGTGTGTTTCTGTGTTTTGTGTGGATCTCAGAACAAACAGCGATTGTTTCCCTATACAGCATTAACTGGCTGGTTTTTATAACCCAGGCGGTGTGTGTTTACTGCGCGGTACGAGCTCCTTTTTTAAACACGAGTACCGTTCTAGTTAAATCTACTTCTTTACAGGCCGTGCCATGCCTCAAGCAGTAAGTTGCTGGTCTTTCATCGCGGAAGCCCGCCTTCGATCTGAGGCCCAACGATGTGAAATTTGTAGTGGACAGAGTGGCACTGGCACTGGTTCTGCTCCAAGTACTCCAAATGTAGTTGCACAAATGCTCCATATTCATGTTTATCTACAGACTGTCGTTACTAGAACCTTCGAAAAAGGAATGTTCTTTCGTGCATCGCACAGCAGTGGGTAGAAAAGCACTTCCACTTTCCTTCGTTCTTCAAAGGGTCAATTACATTGAGACTTTTCCTCACACACTTTTAAACCGCCTTCCTCAATAACTGTCATTTTTACAGTACGTCAGCAGTTTGCGGGCAAGCAGAGACAGTACCATCTGTTCATAAGACTGAGCTGTAAGTCAGTAGGACTGCCCGTCTGACGGCGCTTTCTTGCCGCGTCTGCCGGCCTGGGGCGAGGGGGCGAGGTGTGTTCCCATTGTTATAGAACTCGGGCCCCAGTGGACCACAGTGGTGAGAAGCTGAGAGAGACAGGCGGAGCGAGTGAGAGTGATAAATGAGGGGTTTGTGTCGCAGTCGTGGTTTCCAGTACATGGACTCAGGTGCGGTGAGGTGCGGCGCGGCGCGTCTGCAGGATCACAGCCACAAAACGGACCTGCCAAGCATCGCAACTGATATCTACAGGGTGGGCCGTCCGGCCTTTTGTTCACCGATTATGGTTTCATCAGTTCACCAACCGCGTGACATTTGAGGACACCCAGACCCTACCTTGGCTCAAATGTGGGCTGTGAGGATTTGAGATTTACAGCGGTGTTGATAATGATTCAAGTCTTCTTGATCGCTACGCAGTGTTGATTAGGAAACCGTTATCGACGTTTCGGAGGCACTAAGATCATCCGAAACGTGCGGAACCACAGGTCCAACGACAGCGTCACGTTTCAGAAGGTTTGTCCTTCAGCAGCGCCGCTGTGAGGACCTAAGAGACCGCCATCTGAATCTGCGCGGCTGGTATTGAGATGTAAGAGCCAAACCCTGTGTTTCGATATAGAAATTCCCATCTTACGGGCTGCCTCAGGACAGGAACCAGTGACGGACTGTCGGCAACACGGCAGAGGACCGACGGGTTCTATAAAGTGCGGGGATTATTTGAGAGTGTGAGGGACTGCTAGTTGCCTTCTCAAGAATGGAGGTGCTGCAAGCAGCTTCGTTACTTGGTTAGTCAGTCAGTCAGACAGTCAGTTGGTTGGTTGGTTGTTTAGACGATCGTTTGGTTGTTTAGTTAGTCAGTCAGTTAGTCAGTCAGTTATATAGTTATTAAAACACGACACGAACTGTCACTTCTCTTCACTGCCGCAGAACAAGCCGGAAGCAGACAGCTGCCGAAGTGATAACGCCCGCACAAACTCGCTTTGCCGGTGCGCCGTGATCATGCGGCAACTTCTCCGACTCGGCAGTTACGCGCTTTGCCTAAACAGCGGGCGTCTGGCTTCTTCATCAGCTGCTACGCCAAAACAAAGTTTCGATACAACGCAGCTCTCTCAGTTGTGGATGTTTCATGAGAAATTTACTAACGCCGTACCAACTACAACAGATGTGTTAGTAAGCATATAGAAGTAACAAACGCAGTTTCTCACTGTCCAGCTTCTAGCAGCCAGGTGTTTATCAGGAACGATGTGGGAATAAAAGAGGTAAAGCGAAAGATGCAAATGTGTCTGCACGCACGTCGTGAAAGCAGACAAGATGGGAAACGTACGTACAGCGTCGGAGTGCGGCGCGTTCGCAACGCTGTGTCACGGTGTGTTTACTTCGAGCACGTGTTAATTGACCGAAATAGTTCCACGTGTATATCAAATTCAATGATAAGGCCATACAGAATACGTGCCGTAACAGCACGTTGCACAGCCTTGCGCAGAGCCCTAGTCAGCTCATGCACTCGCCCACGTGACTTCCAGTGCTCTGCGTTACGTGGCGATCAGCTTCTGAACTGCTACGCACGGGCAGAAATCTGCGCTGGTGAGCACCAACGCTTTCTTCCGCATAAGCGTGCGGAGTTAAACAAGACAAACGAAGGCTGTTTACATACGCGCACATATCCACTGGGAGACTGAGTCCACTATTGAGACAATCCTTCTTTATTCAGGTAGACCTTGTGTGTGTTTACTGAGCTCAGAACGTCATCTCTACGTCACACTGGCGCTACTGCTTCAGCAGTACAAACAGCACCTCGCCATTTATAACTTTTAACTACTTTAAAAGCCATCTCAAACCCAACGTCATGATGTTCAGGCATTAAGGGCTCACACACAAGCACTGCAGCCAACCCAGTGTAAATTCAACAGCCCATGCAAATGATTGTTCTGTCTATTCAAAACGCGGTGGGAATGTGCGGGGGGGGGGGGGCCCCCCCAACACCATCTTTATCATGTGCCAAGTTATTTCGAGGTTGGTAACACTTCTTCAGTCTCCTTATACCTCCATTAAAGCCTCTAATATTCTAGTTGTGGCGCTTTGTTTCAGGCCCATTAACTTGACTTTGAAACGCCGCCTGACACTTGCACCCGGAATTCGTACATTGCCGGGCTCATCCGCATTCATCTGGCTCTGATCCTGTAATCACTTTGCCTGCTCCGGTAAAACAGAACATTTCTGTTCTGCTAAGCTGAGACTAAAAACAAATTCAAGCACCCACACAAGCGGCCTGTAACTCTCCACAATGACAGAGCGGAACATTACAAACCCGACGGACTCAGCTGCTCTTAAATGCGCAAGGGCAGTTCGAAAATAATAATAATATGTGGGCGCTGAACGTATTCAGGGAATTTGACGTAACGAGTGACGCATGCAGTTTGGTAAGAGACTGCGACCTAACGAATATCTCGTGCAATGTACCGAGACACTTGTTATTTATGTGCTTACAGACACTTGCAGTAGATATGTAAATAACTCATCAACACGTTCTCTACTTTCTCAAGTGGTTTTGATATAGACAACTCCCGAGAGATGTGAGTGTACACTACAGGGTACGTAATTTTCGCTTTATATTCTAATGGGGCTGTGAGAACAGACCGATCGATTCTACGGTGGAAGGGATTAATGTAATAACGTAACAAAATCCTCTTACAGCTCGCCTACTTGAGTGGCAAATTGTAATCCACACACACACACACACACACACACACACACACACACACCAGTTTAATTCAGATCTGACTGACAGGAACCTGCGAACGAGACGCAGAAGCCAGACAAACCGGCTGCTTCACTTTCCGAATAGCGCAATGCACTTGCAGCACACCTGACAACAGCCACCACTTCACATTACGCTGTTCTGCTTACAACACCGCCAAGCTGTCTGTGAGTCCCCAGTGTCAATTCTTGAAGCAGCTAACCGATTTTCACGAAATTATGCACGAATGTTATTCCATTAGCGCACATCCCAAACTGGGAATGCTTAGTGTATTGCAATCAGTAACAACTCGGCACTAACCAGTGTGTTCTGTGGCAGCAACATTTCGAAAAAAATAGAGGAATATGTTTAGGCAATTTTCTGAACAAAGTAAGAAAACGAAATCTTGCCGGTGTGAAGTGTACACGTAGCTTTCCGTCTGAGCCATGCAAGTGACGTGTGATGTGGACACAAATTTAAATATATTAATGCCAGTTGTTTGCATTCAGTTCCTGTTATTCTTATGCGTCTGCATGAATTGATGTGGAAAATAATTATGGCGGTACGACTTGGCAACAATGTCGTAGTCGCACCATTTATGGTAAATTAAAACATAAAAATGTCGTAACTCTGAAAAGACACTTCTGGCGAAATGAATGTGTGAAGCTACAGCTCCATTACGATCACGTTTAACGTTTAGTGTGTGTGTGTGTGTGTGTACACACACACACACACACACACACACACGTTCTGAAGTAACACCGCAGATATTCTTCCTTTTCAGGCGTTAAGACACAAAACACATAGGAGAAGTTTGCAGTCGTTGGTGCGGCTCTTTCTGCACTCTAAACTCCGTTTCTAACACGTTTTACAGTACTGCATTCACCACTGCCAATCTTCCAGTCTGGAGCTACGTCTCTGTCACTGCCTGCGTTGAAGAGTACGTTATATCTGTGCGCGTGTGTGTGATGAGGTGATGACAGTCACGCCAGATGGCAGTTGACGTTATGAAGCAGGCAACATTTAAAGGTGCAGTTTTACTTCTGTTGGCACTGCAGCGTCCTGCTTTACCCATAACAGCTACCAAGGTACTAATTTTCGGATTCATCACGCGAGCACTGAGTGAAATTGTGATTTCACGTTCTGCCGCTAGGGCTCTCACGTACGCGAAAGAATCGACTGCAAGGCTTGTCTCTGGCAATTGTTGCCAGAGACATTGCCAGAGACGCCGCGGGTTAGAGTGAATACTGTGCTAATCTGCAACATGACCTGGCCGTGGCTAGTTCTGTTACGGAGTCGGAATGCAGTTTTTCACATATTGATAAGTTCCACTAACACAGGTCTTGTGATTTCTGTCATGATATTTGTACAGCTGCCAGCAGTCACTGTCAGGTAGGTGTGTCAGTTTTTCAAGAATTATTAAGGCCTTTCTATGTCTCAATTTTTGAAGGGCCTTTCGTAGCGAGCAGTTGCACAAATGGCAGTGCAATTGATTTGACTGTCCGTCTTATGGGTCTCAGAGCCTGGTTTTGCATCACTTCTAATTTGCTCAAGGCAGCTGGTGCTGTAGGACACTTTATGTATGCTTTATACGCAGCATTGATGATTGACCCTGAGCTGCCACATTTGCTTCCTGCCAGCATTTTCAGAACAGTTACTTTCTCCTTACTTTATTCAACTGTTTTCTCTACACAGTTTCTTCATGTCGGTCTTCCATCCAGATACATTCCTAACTATTTTGCAAGATGGGTTTTATTACTGATTTTCAGGCTGACTGCGGGTTCTTTATGATGCAGCATGAAAATATGGTTGAATGTTCCCTCTGCACTCATTGTTCAGGCCTTTCCTTTACATGGTTAGTAAGTGAAGTCAGTGCTCCATCTTCATGTGTGTGACTCGCTGTTCTTCGTGTTTCGGTAGTGATGTCCCAAGAACTAGCCCATCTGCAAAGAATGCAGGCTTAGTATTCTGAACTTCATCTGACTGTGTCAGCAAATCATTAATCACCATGCTAAACTGGGTGAGAACTCTAACTGCTCCCTGGGATAGTCCCCTTCTTAGCTGTTGGTATTTTGAAAGCTTGTTTTCAAATTGTTTCACAAAAGTGTTGAATAATGAAGTTACGGATCTCTCCCAACAGCTTGTGTCTTGTCCGTAAGTTTCACCCTCTAAGGCGAACTGTGAGCACTCTTGAAGTCAACAACTGCAATCGCTGTTTCCCTTCTCTGAAGTCAACCCTTAATTTATTGGCTAAGCACAGGGATTGTGCAGCCTTCACCAGGTGTGAGGGTTCGTGGGCTCCCCTGAAGCTGAGAGCTATGCAAGCAGTCGTATGCCTACTGGTAGGGACACCCTTGCCATACAAGTCAAAGGAGAGGAGCCACACTAAGAGTCGATCCACCAAGTAGCTGATGTACACATAAGTTGCCACCCATATCAAGAAGTGTGCCACACAAGAGACGACCTACACTAAACTCAAACAAAATAACCCCTAACATATCTTCCACGAGTCTGCCCACAGCAAAATATTGCAGCAACTGACAGTTGTCAGGTAGAAAGTTCAAATAACTGCACACTCTCTCTGTGTATGTATAGACACATGACAACGCTGTCTCCAGCAACATTATAATGCGAAGACCACCAAGTAAGATGACTACCAAGAATGCTGTCAGCTAGCAGAATAATCACATGAATAACAGACACATTCTGCCAGATCATATCATGGACTTGATACACTTCACATTAAATATTAACAGACGAGTTTCAAAACAACTCTTGGCACGATTAAATCGCCAGCATTCTCAATCTCACACACGGTTCTGACATAACACTACAAAAATGGAGCTAGTAAGAGGAAATATCAGGTTGAAGGAAATCAGCAAATAATTCCCCACACACGGAGCACAGAAGGTGCCAGTATGTGCCCTAAATCACAAGGAATTCTGTACATTCCACAATTACTTCCTTACTCAAAGGCCACTCTGTATTAGAAAAAAAATACATGCTACCTTACTGTGACATTTTGAGAAACAAGACTCAACACGTGGCTCAGGTTAAGAGTGTGACACGTGTTGAGTTATGATGCATCTGTTATGTCAATTTAGTCTTATAAATACACTCTTTGCTCAGTTGTAACCCAGACTAAGTAGTAAACTGTTAACTTGAGAAACAAATAGCCACTGGCATTGACAAACCCTAAAAATCACCTTCACACACTCAAACACACTCTCACACAGACACATTGTCACACACACAATGCACATATGTGAACTGACCCTGTACCTTCAAAGAAAAAACAAACTTGTTCATCTACATGACAGTACAAGACATTTCCACACAGAAACTTCTGCTCTATGAAATTCAACTAAGGGATGTAGACATCAAACAGGGGCAATTTGGCACATTATCAAGTATGCAGATCCTTACCTGAGCAAGGTATGCATAAACTTCAAGGACTATGCCCAAAATCTGGATTGTTAAGAAGTGAATTTGATATTAAGTTTCAATACTTCTGTCTCACATGCAAAACTTGGTGGGGTCATTGCAGTGTTTAATTTTAATGTTGAAAAAGCAAATAACATTCAATAAATGGACCCCACAAAAATTCAGTTTTTAAAGAAAAATTTAGTGGACTCACCAGACCACACTTTCCTCGTTTCACTACAGATAAACTCCAAAAATTATGCACTTTGTGTACCAAATATGTGTGATATTTCATACATCTTATGTGTGTGAAGAGCTACTTGCATCGGCAAAAAGAAATAACAGTGGCAAGAGATAAAGATTAGAAGATACATGCTTGTCATCAATAACAGCAGTATTAGTAGAGAAAGGAAAACTGTGAAATGTGTCAGAGAAGATAAGTCTTCCAGAATGTAGTGCCCTATAGTCTGGTAGCCACACACTGGCATTTCAGGAGTCCTGCTGTCTGCATTCTCAACCAAGACAAACGGGTTCACTGCCCAGTGGCTGATGTGATAACCTCAAACTTCACAAAATAAGTCAAACCTCTACAAGAACAGAATGTCACAATCAAAACTTGTGTCTTCACTTTTGCATGTCTGAGCCAATAGTGATGTAAAGATGTTTATTTTATTGACTTTTGGATTATTAAGTGGTGCTGTCAACAGTTCGGGCTATGTGGCATGGAGCAGTGGGGCAATTACTAGAAATCATGATTTGGAAAGTTTGCAGAAGGGAGAAGCTGTGTCCAAATTTAAGGTACTCTCTCGCCATTTTTGTGGACAGATTGAGAAAAACCACAACTGGAATAATTCCCATCAAAGTGACTAAAACAATTACAAACTCACCACAGTTTAACTTCAGGCCTATGCTGCTGCTGAACACACCTGAAATTAGCATGAGTGTTAGTGCAAATGAGTTTATGTAATTTTAACGAGATTAGTTTACTTAGGCAAAAACTGTGATTGATTGAACTGACCTGTTGTATGTCAGATGTTTTAAGGCAACGGATGAGCAATAAACTACACTAAATTAACCTAACAGAAGTCTCATACAAATACGGTTTACACAACCATTTCTCTTCGATCACAATTTCAGTTACGCAAATTCTTTGTACCTCTTCTGAAAATAAATAAAGTTCGAACTTCCAATCTCGTCACACATTCATTTACACATACTTCGCTGATACACACAGAATGGAAATCCGCCAAAACAAAAGACTGTTCGCTTTTTCACAGCCTACTATATACGTACTGCTCGTAATGACAGTTAACAGTTTTAGTAATTTCTCGGTTTTCGTACACCTGGCCTCTGATCGAAGTGTTTGCTTTTCCCGCCATGCATCTCGCATGCAGTGGCGCCATGCTTCGTCCAATGATCTCACAAACGGCGTCATTTTCCGATATATTCGTAATTTTTTCGCATTTCTCTGCTTTTCTTTCAGCCTATGACGTACAAATTTACGTACGTCTTCGTACCTCTAAAAAAATGAAAAATTTTCCCTCTCCTTTAAAGAAACACAGGTGAAAGTTTTGAGGTTTTCAGAGCAGACGATCGGATATATTATACAGCAAAATTCCGTTAATCCGACCAGCATGTGACCTGACAGGTGCCGAATTATCGAATATCATATATTATCAGACGGTACATATACTGACCTAATTTCTTAGCTACTGCTCCTATACTGTACTACTAACCGGACGAGTACTAAATTTGGACACCTTAATCTAAAGTTCACGGTCATCGAAATCCTCTTGTTTTCTGGAATCTCGATAGCTGAAGTTGATGTCGTAGGACACAAGGGACCAGGAGATACCATGACTGATGTACAGACACTCCTGGAAGACTTTCTGAACATGTGCCTGAGATCTGCTTGTTTTATTGATGAAGACTTATTGTAGTAAAAAGCAAAACGTATTGAGACTACTTTCAAGTACCGGATTATCAGGATTTCCGAATTATCGGAAGTCGTGTTAAAGGAATTTTGCTGTACATAGGTAACTCCAGTAAAGATTGTGATTCATTTAAATCTGAGATTAAAGCCACCTCAATCCTGAAAATGGAAGCAGCATGTTCCTCAAAAACGTTGGTACCCACCACATTATAAACTATTTTGTAAGAGTGGCAGCATTACAATCTAACATATAACAAAAAATAGCATTACTCCCATGCACACCATTAACCCTTTAAAGACGACGCGTGTCTGTTTTATATACGGGCTCGGTGCATATCGTGCTGTAACACTCTCCACTTCAGTTATAAGAACCAATCTCTTAATGTTTTATAAGGCAAAAGTTGTTGTTTGTTCTGAGATCCGTACAAAACACATAAACACAATGTGGGCACCACGTAGAATTTTTGAATGTTAAACCTCGTGGTATGTAAAGTTACCGCTAGGCTTTGAAAGGTTATGGCATAAAAGGAAAAAAGAGGCACAGCTCAACTCATTCTTAACCATGTCACTAGGTGGACATGGGTGGTCAAATTCATGCACCAGCCACTCCAGTCTTGGATAATGAACCCCCATTTCCCAGTGAATAACAGGTTTGGATGGCCTGAGCGACACTCTCAGCATTTCCCAGAAAAAATGAATTTCTTTCCCATCCCGGGAATTGAATCCTGGACTGTCCAGCATACTGCCTAGTCACCCTACTGACTACACTGTGTTTTGCAATTAACATGCCTTCAGGCACCACCACACATCTGCAAAGTGCCTATGCACACATGCATGCACATTCGTATCATGACTAAACGAAACTTCACAAAATTTTGTACTTGGAAATTCTATGAGGAATTCTCTAGCCATTTCAATTTTGGTTACTCGGGCTAAAATAACCCTTTACATGAAAACCCATATGCATTTCTGTGTGCACCTCCAGCACACCTCGCCTACATCAGGGGTCTTCAACTGAGGGTCCACATGCCTAAGGAGTCCCCATGTTCAGTAGATTCTGCTCAGTAAAACAAAGTTTTCTTCCTTTAAAGTGTGCACAACCTTAGTTTTATCGTCATTACTGCTAGAAAATTATGGTTTTGTAACGAATTTTTATGCTGACTTAATAAGTACCTTTACAGATTATTTCTTATGTGAAAATATTGCACCTGCGTATATTTACGATTAGTTGTGCTGAAGCAGTCTATTTTGAGGAGCAGTCCACAGAATCAGTGGCACTTGTTCGAGGTTCCATCTTACTGGAAGGTAGAGACACAATGGCCTACACATCAACCAGGAGGAAAAACAAAAGAATGTCTTGTTTGCATTCAGAGAACACTTTTAAACATTCTTTTAAACATAAATACTCCAGTGAAATCTGCCAATACAAGCTAATTTTTTACTGTTAATAGACACACACAGACCACACTAATCTTCCACACTCAGACTGCAAACCTATTGGTGATGTGTAAAGTATGCGTATTGTGCTACAAGTAGGAAGACACAAATAAGCTGGGAGAAGATACATGGGGACCAAACTGCACCCCACACCATTCTATTTTTATTTTCACATATAAGTGCAATGACATACCCACAATTGGTGTTCACCACCTCTTGCACGACACGCAGTAACCTGAGACACAGCCAGTGTTACAAACATACACGTAATTCTTTCTGCAGCGCCCGTACATGTCAAAATGGAAGTACATACATAAGCAGTCTCAAACATTCAGCCTGCACAAGAGCCACCACTTCATTCTATGCAGTCTGAATGTGGCTCAGCAGAGTGTCAAAGGTAAGACTTAAAAATGTGTTTCATCATGGGCTGTAAAGGCTGAAAGACATTTGCTGTCCCTGGATGATAATGCACAACATGTTGCCAGCAGAATAAAAATTAACTGAAGTTTAGCACTTGATACTTAGGGGACTACCATGCATTCCACTTCTGTAATTAAATGTGTGAACTATCCTTAATGGTGTGTTTAATTTCAAACAAAATACTTAACCTGTTTTTGACCTAAAATTAAGTGTGGTCCACCTTAATTTCCAACATTATGCATCTGGTCTGCACATCAAGCGAGCGTCAGGCCCGACATAAAGTCTTCTCATGTAATAAGTAGATATCATACCTACAAAAGGGAGAAACATCCACACAGACCAGCACTAAGGAACATCATATACTTCCTCCAAACTGTCAATACTTACAAAGCACAGATAACATGGAGATTTGGAAATGTGTGAAGACACATGCCAGTAGAAACCTTGCATGCCAAAGTTTTACACATGTTACATAGTTTTACCTTCAAATTAGATTTCTCTTGGTCCTCTCACATATCCAATTTACAGCATCCTATACCAAAGTTCATATGTACACAGCCATTGCGAACATTGTATTTACTTATTACAGACCGCCCTTGAATAAAGGACACACACTTCAATACCGAAAAGCAGCTGGTCCTGTACAGAAGTGCCACAGGTCATCATTCTTACACCCACCAGTCATACATTTTGAACAAGTAATGTATTCTTCCACACAACAGGTGCATGCCTCAGTTGTTTCTCAAACATTTTTTGTTTAAAAATTAACTAATGAAGTTACTCATACATTCATTACAGATCCTTTTATACCATTACTGCATCAGCATAAACACTCTTAAAAGAAACTTACATGTGGGCACATCAAAGGTTAAGACCTAAAAACTTGAGAAAACTGCAGCTCAAACACAATATAAAGCCAAACAGACTGACAGTTTACAGCACAAATCTACCTCTGTAATGGCATCATGTTTACAAAACATGAGGCACACATATCTGCTGCAGCAGTGCAGATGGTGCAACTGTGTGTTTGACTCAGCACATACACTGCCACGCTTTTACACAACAGCACAGCTGGATGTGCCAGTGTCTTGTACTGTTTAAATAACAGTACTGCTTACACAGCGTACCAGGTGATGAATCTGTCCGAACAGAACACAGACATTGAGGGCCCCCTGCTTCTTGACTACTGATCACATAACACAATCAGTGCCAACAGTTACTGTCAAACGCTCCACCCTGCACAGCATCATGTCACACCAAGCCCAGTAATGGCACCACCCTGCAGCATAACAATGCCCACCCCACGTGGCCCATAGCGTGCAGGACCATCTGAATGCCACAAGACGGCAAGTGCTCACACATTCTGCATACAGCCCAGCCTCCCCACCATGCAATTTTCACATCTATGGACCATTAAAGTAAGCCCTCAGAGGCAGTACATTCACCTTGGATGGCAGTGCATAGGAGGCTGTGTTACAATGGTTTGCATACAGTCCCAGAATACTTTGCAGAAGGGACACACGGACTTTTGTATCAACATGACTCCCATCTAAATACATGTGGCGATTTGTTCTAACTGTTGCAATACCTTCACTTGTAAGCATCCTTGAACAGGTGTCAGTTGAACAGGCCTCACATAAAGCCAATTCAATTCAGTTTCTTAAGACAGCACATATCAAAAACATGTGAATAGGGTAAAGGGAATAGCTGTGACCACCAGCATAGTTACAGGTGTCAGAATGCACAGCACAGCAGAACCAGATGTTGATCATGACTGCAATTCTGTAAAACTGCAAGCAATGTCACGCTGCTCTGTGGCCATGCATCAAGCACATGACATGTTAGCACACGCAGCACAGAGGATTTTTGATTCAGGACTGCAGACTTCATAGTAAAGGTGACTTCAGTTTTTAAGACATGGACCCACTTTCAGGCTGCTTGACTGTTAACATTAAAGTGGAATTCTGGTGGGAAATTACATACTTTTGTTTCTCAGTTATAAGATACAATGGGGTAATGCCTATAAATGAAAAGACATATGTATCTGTTATTTAACCTTTTAAAGCCTAGCGATAACTTTACATACCACCAGGTTTAACATTAAAAAATTCTACGTGGTGCCCACATTGCGTTTATGTGTTTTGTACAGATCTCAGAACAAACAGCAACTTTTGCCTTATAAAACATTAAGAGATTGGTTTTTATGACAGAAGTGGAGAGTGTTTACAGCGCGGTATGCACTGAGTCCTTATATAAAACAGATACACTTCGTCTTTAAAGGGTTAATGATGCCGTCAACTGCCCAGGTAGCCTCAGTGATAGATGAATGAATGAATGAATGAATGAATGAATGAATGAAAGAATGAACAAACAAACAAACAAATGAACAAATGAATGAATGAATGAATGAATGAATGAATGAATGAATGAATGAGTATGGAGCACCTGGGAAATCACACTGACAGAGGAAAAACCAAACTCGGAGAAAAACCTGTCCCAGTGCCATTTAGTCCACTGCAAGGCCCACACAGACTGACTTGGGATGGAACCTGGGCCTCTGTTGTGAGAGGCCAGCGACTAAGTGCCCAAGCCAAGGCACACTCACCGAACGGATGATAATATACCACAGTTTCTGAATTTTCCAATGTTTTTACCGTAGAATTATTTCATCCTACATCAGATTAACATTCAGTCGAATGAGTAAGATACAGCTGTGTACTGATTTGTAATGATGACAGACACACACATTGCCCATCACTGCAAGAGTTTATATCCCAGTCATGGTTATAGTGCTGTGTTTCAGTTCACTGCCCATAGCCTGTGGAACATGCTGTATAATGCACTGTTATTGCAGGACTGCCCATATGGTAATATCATATGAAATTAGGATTCAAGTCATCTAGGATGTGACACTGTGTCACTGGGCAAGTAGTTCCTGATATTCTGATGGACTGTAGCACCTTCATCTTCAGGGTCAAGCCAGGTCGAGCCATCCTAAATGGTCTGACTCTAAAGATACCAGCACTATGAACTATTGCAACATCAGAAACCACTCACTCAATGAGACAGCATCACAATCCAGACAACTTAAACCTTTAGAAACATCGTTGACAGAACCTCAGATCTCCCAGTGTCTGAAAAGTTCAGTGCTTTGGTAAATTTCAGAACCCCTCATGAGCACCTGGCTGTGGATAAAATTACTGTGAAATTAGAATGGTGGGTAATTTTCAAACAGTACATACATACGAAGCATACATATTTCAGCTTAAAATTTACACGCTTAGTGACATTACAGGACACATTCACTGCATATACTGTGTTTAATTCAATAGCTTCCGCAAAACAGTTAATGAAAAAATTCCGCATAAATTCTTAAAAGTCCAAAATTACACTCATCTACAGGAACTTTACAAATTGGATTTAAATCCAGAGCATATGTGTTAACATGGATGTTTCTTCCATACACATATACACACAATCCATAGACCCAAATTTAGTGGAAGTGACAACAGGACGTAGAGTAAGTCATAAATACTGACAATCGCAAGAATAAAAGCTACAGTTGAATACATATTGGTTGTCTGCCCAAAAGAGTGTTTAAGCTCATCACTACACTGTACACCGTATGAAGGAATCAACAAGCAGTTGTTACTGATCCATGGTTGTTATGTAGCTCTGGACATCAGTGGCTTGCATGAGCACTACAAAGCTTTCCAATTAGATGATACAGATGTCTTCATTTTCAGAAACACACTTTTATGAATGTAAGCTTCAACAGAGATTACAAAGTTTGACGTAAGTGAAACAAATGATGCCTAACACACAGACTATGCAAAGAAATTTTCAGCTATTAACTGCTGAAACTTGTCAGCAGACATTTGTAATGGCACACATATCTTCATATGCTGAAATAAATGCTGATAATTTAAAAGTTAAGATTTTCATGGCAAATTTTTTCATCTCCTTTAAGACACACATAAAGTTCTAATCAAAGTGATTACCATTTTCAGAATTTCCATACAAATTACTGCTATTTGAGTTTTATGTCATTGCTTACAATTGCTGCTTCCACATCACACAAAAACACTGCGAACATATCGTGGTCATGACTCTGCGACACACTGTAATGTGCGACAGTCACACTGGCAAGAAACACAAGTCATCATCATCTTCATATGTTAACATATGCAACACCAAGAATTTTGATGGGGATTAATACTGATGCCTCAATTTAAAATTTGAACTTAAGCTACAGCAAGTCAAATGATGCCCACCAGTATCACTTAATCTGCTTAACATGAGGATCAGCTTGTACAGAGAGTTCCTTCTGCTGCTGCACGAAGCACAGCAGAGCAGACAGCACCATCTGGCACTACGCAGCAATTATGCCATCCATTCTTTGGCACACAGTCCAGGAATGACAGAAAATCTCTGTAGAACTCCCAACTCAATCTACTGATTAATTCTGCACCTACTCAATCCTCAAAAACAACTGAAATCAATCACAAACAACACACTTACACTCACTCTTTCTCTCTCTCTCTCTCTCTCACACACACACACACACACACACACACACACACACACACACACACACACACACACTACACTACACTACACTACACTAAAAATACTTCAATGTGCATTTTTTTTTTGCTTGTGAGCAAATGCTGTCAACAAGGCATTTCACCTCTGCCTTTATGAGTGTGTAATGAAGTGACAGGTATATACATACATTATATACATGTACATGAAGAAGAACTTCTACTTAGTAATAAATACTGAAATAAATACTTCAAGATATACTGCGCATATTAGTTAAATGAAATAGAACAAGTGAAGATAATAAAGCCAACCATAAATGTATGCTTGAATGAAGTATAAATAAACGTACCTCATATTTCGTATCTTTTAAAGAAATATTTTAAATAAATGTACTCTTGCCAATGAAAGTAATATTTCCTTGTTAAACTATAAAATCTGTATGCAATTAAAGCCTCTTAAAAATACCGCAGAAGTAGAAGCCTCGATTTGTCTATTACAAACTGGTGGACCATCGATGTTAGGTACATCAGTAAGAAAAAATCAATCTCTTTTTCTTCTACAACAAGAATAGTTTAAAGAAAATGTTTCATAACCAAGAATTCAGAGTTGATAGGTACTTAAGTTCGAATCCTGAGCAATATGTTCTCAGAGCTGCATTCATCGGTAACTGCAACGTTCTACTATCAGTATTCACAAATCACTGAACACCCCACATTAGGGATGCAAGGAACAAGCTCTTCACTGTTAAGTTCTTCCGTCATCACACTGCCACCTGACTAGTGACATCGCCACTTGGCTCTGGCCCCTTACCAGCCCCTGAGTGAAGGTTCTTGGGTAAGCTATAGTAGGAGTTTGGATGAGGAAGCTGCTCCAAGCCATGTGGATCTGACCAACGCTTTACATGTGAGTGCGGACAGCTGCTACAGACACCCGTGTAACACCTGTCATGGTTGGTTCGATGTGGGTGAATACTGTTTTGAAGGACTGGAGCGGTCGTTACTTCATCCAGGCCACTGGATATCTCTCCAGGAAGCAACCGGTCTGCACCCTCCACATTGTTACTACCACCACCTGTAACCACAAGCAAACAATGGCACACGCATGTTGGGGGAATTGCACAAACACTTAACAAAACATAAAATGATATTCGGAAGATCCTTTTTACACATTCCGACACATAAGGGCGAGTTTTGTGACAGTCATACTTTACTTAAAGATATAAATGAACCTCTACCCATATTTTTCACATGAATTGACCAGTTTGCGTGAAATTCAGTAGAATATCTCCATGTAACACCCTTAAGCAACTGCAAGTTTCATGCAAACTGATGCAGTGAAAGTCATAGTTTACATACAGGCCATACTTTCCTCATGGGCATAAACTAAATTACATTTACACACATATTGAGGAACTACACGACACTATGAAAGTTAAGAATGCGTTCGGAAAGTGTGAGTACTGTGTCACAGAGTACACCATTTACAGTCTGGTTACTAAAGGACACTCATCGGTTTGAATTGTAAATACAACATTTGTCAGCAAATGTTTGTGTTTATTTGCAAATAAACCTCAACATTCTAAAACATTCTGAAGATACCACTGTAGATCGTGTTCCACACAATTTATGTGCATATAACACAACCTACACACATTACACACAATGATACAGCTGCTATGAAGAAAACGAATGGAAACACAAAAAATCCTTACATATAATCTGCAAGACATTAACTGACTTCTCCACTCCAGCGTTCTTAACACTGGATGCTGTCCACTCTACATTCTTTCATTCAATGATAATGGATCCTTGCTTCAGAGACACCAGCTTGCTAGAGGCAGCATAAAAGTTGGACAACAGTAAAAGATGGAATTCAAGATATGGCAGTGCAAAGAGGCGAAGAAAGTTTTCACACAGAAACTGTCCCTGTAACCAGCACAGGCACATCAGTGCGGAAAGCCTCTTAACATGCTTCTAAAGAGAAAGCCACCCCCAAGATGCCCCAAATACCAAATTCTCAAACACTGACATACTCCACACCTGGACGATTCACCAACATAAAAAAAATGGTACCCCGGTATAACAGGAGAAGAACTATCAAACACTCATAATCAAACCCTACACAAGTACCTGCCTATTTGCTCCACACAAGTAGCAACAGAACAGCTGTTTTGTAGTTCAGGGAATGCATTGACTTAGGAAAAGCACAGTCAGTCTTTTAAGTATGAATATAAACGCTTTTAACAGAGTACAGTATTTAAACCTTAGTAAATTCATAAACTCAGGTACACAGTAAAACTATGTTTTGAAAAGGGGTCATTAGCAGGTACTTTGTATCACTCACCAAGCATGTTAGTTCAGTGGCAGTACAAACTCATGTTTAACCTTCGACCAACCAGGTTGGTATTCCAATTTCAGTGCATGATTTATGAAAAATGTCAATATTATGTGAACATAAAACGATAAAATTATGAAATAAGCTACTTTTTGGAAAATCAACACAGATTATAGAGCATGTCTTAAATGCAGTAAATTTCCTTGTTGCCTAAATACATACAATGAATTCCTGGGGGTGGATTTCACATGTTCACTTATGCAAACTTACACCATTTAAAGGTTAAACCTTGGATAGGCAGCAAGTTCTTTATGGTGTTCTTTACATGACAACAGGAAGATACTAACAGAATACATGTACTACTTTCACATTCAACACTATCACCTCATTGGTACCACATGCACTGTGCAACTGACACAGCACCTGAATTCAACATGAGGTATGTGCAACTGAAACCAGTTTGTGGCACTCCTGTGAAAGCACGGATGGCACAGCAATGCAATTAAATCAGTAAAAACACTGGACAGCAGAAGAGTTGGATGGGCCAGTGGCCTGTACTGATCAAATAACAGCACTGCTTACACAGTGTACCAGGTGGTGAATCCACCCAAATAGGATGGACACACAGACATCGAGAGCCCCCCCCAGCCCCGGCCCCTGGACTAGAGATCACGTAACACAATCAGTACCAACAGCTACTGTCAAATGCTCCAAAAGCTGCACAGTACCAAGATCAAAAAGAAACATCACACCAAGCCCAGTTGTTAAGGCGGCAAAACAGACTTTTGTCTTAACATTATTTTGAATTTGAAATGTACATTTTTGAAGGGTTAGTGTTGCGTAAGATAGCAACACCGCCCAATCTTGCAAGCATCACACGATGCTAGCCACACCCTAAGCGCGTGATGCGGAAACGCAGCGTGGCTTGGGGCGCACTCGGAGTTACACCTGCGTATTGGCAGGACGTGTTGTGGCACAAGGCCAACAAACACAAAGGGTGGTGCCCTAACCACATTAACAATTAACTAAGTGTAATAACTACTCGTGGGTGTACTAAACCACAAACTGCATCATAACCGTGTTTGTACAACAACAACAAGGGCCATAAGGGCAATAGTGTTTTTCTGAACACTAATAACACTTGTATATAATTGTTGGAACAGTGAATTTAAGTGTATCAAAGACGAACAGTAACAGAAGGTTGATCAGTGTATTGTGATCAGTGTGAATAAACCCACAGGATTAACATTGTTATATTAAAACCAGAAATTTAATTACAAACCAGCGGCATTTCTTAGTCATTTATGCGTGTAGGAGCAACAAGTGTTTATTGTGTGAATGATGGCATGTTGGTCAAGACCTCTTGTTAACCCATGCAGGTTGGGCGCCAACACAAGTAATGGCACCACCCTGCAGCATGACAATGCCCACCCCTATGTGGCCCACAGCATTCAGGACCACCTGACTGCCACGTGATGGCAAGTCCTCAAACACTCTGCATACAGCCCAGCTTCATCACCATGCAATTTTCACATCTCTGGACCATTAAAGTAAGCCTCAAAGGCAGTACATTCACCTTGGGTGGCAGTATACAGGAGGCTGTTACAGTGGATTGCATAGCAGACCAAGCACTTCTCCACAGGTATGATATGCCAGCACGTGTATCAATGGGGCTCCTACCTAGAGTACAGCACAGTACAGTACAGTAGGACAGGCACCACAGTAACCTTTCCGCCTCGACTGTTTTCGATCTTTCACAGAACTGTTTATTAAGCATTCAGCAGCCCCGACTCTGAACAAAGTGCAGTACCCTGCTAACAGAAATGTCAGCAAGGTCACCTGCTTTCACAAAATGATTACCCAGCTACCTTGCAGCCACAACGAACAGGTACGGCCATTTCAGACGTCTGTTTGCAGTCTGACACCCAGGCCTGTCTACCAGCCTCAGTTTGAACAGACATACTTTTAAATGGCAGTGTCCCGTTAACAAGACTCCTATCCAAATGGCTGTGGTGAATTGCCTTAACTGTCACAATACCTTCATCCATGAGCATCCTCAAATGGTTTTCGCTTGTACGTGCCTCATGAAGAATTGTTTACAGAAATATCCCAACTATGCTGCTTACCTGGAAGGTTCAGAACAAGGCCATTCATCAGCAGATTGTCACTGCTGTGCTTTCCAGCAGAATCACCTGTTCCACTGTCCTTGCTGCCACTTGAATGTTCTGAGTTAGTGTCAAGGTAAAGATGAGGGGCAGAGTCCCTGTCATCAGGTACAGCTGTGGCAGTCAATAACGTGCTAGGGTATGGACATTCATCATTTCGCACTTTAACAATGCCCATACGTTTCCGAGTCTGACAGATGATCACCACCCAAACAATAGAGGTGCCAACTGCACAGCACACGACAGTGATGATGATGATCCCTGTCACATCGCTCTCCGTCATGCTGGGGCTTGACGCTGCAATCAGTCATATCACATTTAATCATTGACTACAAACAATTCGCTAAAAAACCAACCACCCACCCAACCAACCAACCAATTCTAAGCACCAGAGCCCTTCTTGAGAAGCTAATGGCTCCTCAACTAGTCAAGTAACTTCCCACATTTTATGGAAACCAAAAGTTCACTGCTGTGTTCACACAAGCCCACCACTTGTCACCATCCTCAGCCAGCTGAATCTATTCCACAACATCCCATCACATGTCTTTAAGATCCACTTAATGGTATCCCCCCACCTATGGCTAGGTCTTCAAAGCCAAATGTACACAAATCCAGTGCAAGTTGAGCAGTGGCAATTCAAGGGGGATTTTATGTGGGAGAACGGGGAGGTGTCATGTGCAAACAAGTCATCTGCCTTCCACCCTGAAGATGAAAGCGGTGCAATCCTTTGGAACAGTAGGAACTACTTGCCCAAAGACATCACATCACATCACATCACGTCACATCACAGTATGGATGGCATACACTGATCTCAGGATTCTCTGTTAAATTTTTCAATAAAATGATGGAAGTGCCAAATGAGTGACATATTGAGACCTTTGCTCTTCTGGGATTTTACACATCGTATATTGGTAGTTCCTTACTAGTGTTTCATGACAGCTTAACGGTCCCATCTTCAAGGGTCTTAGGGTCTTAGACCCTTGAAGATGGGACTGATAGGTTGTCCTGGAACTTCAGTAACAAACTACCAATCTACAATGCGCACAATCCCAGAGCAGGTAAGAGCTCATTTACATTTCAGCAGAAAACTAAAATCATGCACAGTGACATATCTATCAAACCAGCCAATGATAGCCCCCCGCCCCCGTGTTACTGAAGCATACTGTTTCACTGTCCTTATATCAATGTACTGTCTGTCATCTGCATTTACGAGAGACTTTAAAGGACCTGCAATAAACACAGTGACCACGCTCAAGATTTTACATTACCATTTACACAAATCAAAAGAGTGAGTCCAGTACAGCACTCACAGTGTGAGTCCTGACAGCCTCTGTTACCCACCTGGAGGTCTGTCTTGCAGTTCTTTTATTCTGACAAAAGGGAACACAGTACACTTCGCACTACGTCCTCGTCCTCTAGAATCTCTACGATCAAAATCCACAACTCTCTCACCTGGGATGACAGAAAGCTGTGAGATGCCGTGCTCTGTTCCGAGAGAATTAGACATCTGGCACTCATAAGCACCAGCGTCAGACAAATCTGTGTCTACAATGACCAGCAGCTGATCGTCGGCGGTGAAGAAGTGTCTTTCTGTGACAACAAGATCTTTGCCATCTTTCCTCCACGTCAGCTTGGGTTTTGGAGATCCTGAGGCCATACATTCCAACACAATTGGTTCCCCGGCAATTATCTCTTTGTTTTCCATTGGCTTCACAAATGATGGTGATTCTGAAAATAAAAATACTTATTACATGAGCATCAATCATTTCAACATCCAGCAGAAGCTGAAACAGCAACATAAAATGTGCAAACTTACTGAGGAGAGATTAAAACAACTTTCCATGTGTACCCACTTAACAATGGTATTATCTTTACAACTGAAGAAAACCTAAAATAAATAGATAATGCACAATTTAAATTGCAAGTGTTTGCATGTCTCTAAAACTTGTTTGTTTTTTTGTGCTCTACAGTAATGTTGCCATTTAAATTTCATCACGTGCAAATAAACCTTGATAACGCAAGGTCTTGGACCTTCACAGAGGCGAAGCAGAGGATCCAAGCCTTCTGTGATGTGGCACTGTGTCACTGGGGCTGCAGTCCTACACATTTAAAATGACAGCAGTGCCTGCCCGCTTCTTAAGAGTTCTGGACCTTGAAGATGGAGGCAAGATCTTCTAAACACTGGAAATGATTTCCCCAACAGCACAGTGTCACATCCCAGAAAACTTCAGTCTTCAATCATTACCGATCTTGAATAGTGTCATTCTGTTATACTTCATCTGCAAGCCATATGACCAACACAACCATCTCTTAGACTAGTTCCACTATATGCTTTTACCCTGCTATAGTTATCAACAGGTCCTTTCATACTGATTAATAGGCAATAATTAAGAAATTCCAGTGCATTAAAAACTTGCCCACCAATCCTTTTTAAATTAACCAATGAAAATCACATATGTAGAGTTACTACATTCTTGCAAACAACATGTTAAAATGTCACCACAGTTTTTACAAAATTGCACATTAACATATGTAAATTCTATAAACATCAACAGGTCACAGGCATTTTAACTTCTGTATATTTTAATTTACATTTGTTACTTGGTACTAACCAAACCTTTCTGTTATGTTCTACTTCCGTCTCAGGTATTCATACTTACACGACAGGCCTTTTAGTTCTCACTACAGCTCCTCTGTGCAGCACTCAGTGCAGACCCAGAATGCATTGTCACAAACTCTGAAGTTGTCCTCTTCCTTCATTTTACCCCCTTTATCATCTTTACAAAAAGGCTGAACTGGCTAGCAGCCATTACCGAATTATACTTTGCAAATAAGGCACTAGTTCAAGAAAATAAGAACAGATAATATTGTCTTAAGCTGATCAACTAAGTACCACCTCACACTGAATCTGCTACCTACAGTTTGCAGATAAGCAGGACAATATGCAGTGAGGTTTATATGTGAGAATGAACAACAAACAGCCAACACATAATGACTGACCTTCAACTGTTAAGGACGCATTGGCAATGATCATTCCAGCCTGATTCTGAGCAGTACAGCTATAGGTACCCATGTCCACAGTCTTCACATTCAGTATGAAAAATACATCATCTGTTGGCATCACGTGCATGCGCCGCTCTCTTGCGGCTGGAAAGTCATTGCCGCCATCCTTCTGCCACGCAATCTCTGGAGTAGGCTGCCCTCTTGCTGCACACTCCAGACGTGCAGTGTTTGTAGTTTTCACAGTTATATTTCCTGGAGTCTTCACAAACGTTGGGAAAACTGAAGCACAAACAACTTGTTTCAGGCACCCACAGTTGATGTGAACCACAGATCTGCAACCTAAGTACTAGGTAAGAAGATATAAAACAGCAGCATGCAATAGAAACTAAGGCAGGATTTCATGGTGGTAGCTGTTGATATGACAGTCTTTTTTGGGTCTGCACACTACATAGTGAAGGTCTGTCTGACATTTCAGAGAAGCGTACTACTTCTGTCTTTAGGTGAATGAGTGTGGATCTCAGATAGATCCTGAAGTAATTTGGGGAAAGGAATATGTTAGCTACACAAGAAGGCTCGGTGGAATTCTGTCCAATCAGAGGTACATGAGGAGGAAATAGGGATAAGTCTTGTAACAACCCACGATCAGGAGTTGACGGTTCCAAGAATGGCACTTTTCAGGACCAACATCCAACACAAAAATATTGCTGTAAAACTTTTCACTCTCCCCACACAGAAAATATTTGACAAAAACATGAAACAACATACAAATAAACAACAAGCAAATATACATACTTAAAACAGAGATCTTGGCCTTCTGCGAATATGTTGTTCCATAGCTGTTGGACGCCACACACTGGTATTTGCCTGTTTCACTGTCAGATATGTTCGCCAAGAACAGAACAGAATCATGTTCTGTGCCTTTCCCATTCACACTACGAGCAAAGTTTGTGACATTGCGACCCTGCAAGTCCAGATTATCCTTCTTCCACTGGATAGTCATTTTAACATGTGATGATGACACTGCTTTGCAATTCAATGTGGCATTTCCTCCCTTCAGTGCTACCTGTGTCTTAGGATCTTCGGTGATGCGGGGATTTGGAAAATCATCTACAAATAATAAAGCGTACATTTATAAAACTAAGAAATACAATGTCTAAGAACAGACCTGATTGATGTATGTGAAGAAATTCACAGATGGAACCTACAAAAATTTATCAGCACATTTCAATTTGGTTAGAATCAAATACAAAGTAACAGACACTTTACATGAACAGCTGCATAGATTTGTGGGTCTTTGGCCATGGTCCTTGTAAATGAGGCACAATGTGCGCTCTGTGAGGTTTGCAGTGAGGCAAACAGAACAAAGTCACGACCTGTTCCAAATACAGCGGTCAGATATGGAGAGAATATCTCCCACACATGAACACGTAACAATCATGACAAACAGCCAGAACATTCACAGGGCATGTTCTATACCATATGGACAGGCACATCACAAATGCCTGTGTCTTCAACCGGTTCCTCGAAACTAGTCACAAATTTAAAGGTGCAGACAATAATGGGGCAAACATGCCAGCAGAATTACACTCCATGGATACCTCCTATTTTGTAAAATATCAACTAGTGTATTAGTTTGCATGAACTATTTTAACCTATAAAATTCAGATTATTAAAATTATTATTAAAATGGATTTTACAGAAACAGGATAGGATAATATGGACTGGATTCACCTGGCTCAGTACAGGGGAAAGTGGCAGGCTCAGGCTCTTTTGAACATAACTGTACACCTTCAGGCTCTGTAACATGCATTCCTTGACTAGCCAAGTATGCTATTTCAAGGACTTTGTTAATGTAAATGTAAATCTTACTAATTCATAACACAATGCCTTGCATTACATGGAAACAAAATGTGCCTTCTTAGTATCACACCCACTAAAATGAGCATCAATAATGATCTGCGAACAGCTTGCTGCACTTACCACAAGTGAAGTTCCCAGGATGTACCTGCGTCACAAACTTCCCTTCAAGTCGTTCAGGATATGCACAAACAGCAATGACATGCGCTTTAAAACTTGTTGTTTCAAGCCACAGAGGGAACCACTTCAGTTTACAGTCACATAACAGACTTCGTGTGTCTATAATAAGCTCCTTCAGTTCCAACATATTGGAGAAGGCATTTTCTTGCACTGATGTAATGCTGTTGCTACTCAGGTCAAGCTTGTTCAATCTCTCCAGTCCCATAAATGCTTTCTTTGTGATGGACTTTATGCGGTTCGCAGCCAGTCCAA
Organism: Coptotermes formosanus; assembly: GCA_013340265.1. Classification (NCBI taxonomy): domain Eukaryota; kingdom Metazoa; phylum Arthropoda; class Insecta; order Blattodea; family Rhinotermitidae; genus Coptotermes; species Coptotermes formosanus. The sequence goes on along the minus strand of BLKM01000334.1, from coordinate 840,511 downwards.
ACTTCAGCAACCGATTTAAACCAACAAACACACCGCTCATATCCTCAATGGTTGTTGCTATCCGGTTAAAATTCAATTCCCTGAAATCAACATAATACTTTATCATTTCATCTTCAAATGGGTTTTGTGCTTCAATCAGATCACTGTCCCGCAGTTTGAGGTTCTCACAGTGGTGCCGCCTACGAGTCCTGTCTTCTAGGATATAACACTGTCACAGTGTGTGTGTGGGGTGCATGATGTTTCAACTGAAAATGCTGCCTTCATCTTCAGAGTAAAACAGGATCTGACTCCGAAGACGAATGCTCTACTTTCCTGTACAATGCCAGACCACCTTGCCCCATGATCCAGCATCACATCACAGACAAACAATCTCCTCAGCAGCACCGCTTGTGACAACATAAAATCTCAAAACAAGCTTTTTCCTTGGGAGCTATAAGCAGACCAGAGTAAACTCACAGAAAAAATGGGACATCAAATGTAATGGACTACTCACAGGACTTCTAATGCAGGAGTGCTGTTAAATGCCCCTTCAGCTATGTATGTGATTTTGTTGTTTCTCAGATGTAATTTTTGTAACTTGGACAGATGTTCAAATGTTTCCTTTCCAATAGCTTCCAGTCTGTTGTGTGACAAATCCCTGAAATCAGAAATACAGAACTATAAAAGACAGGTTACATACACTACGGTGTGTTATAGGACACAAGCAGGGTTCAGGATTCAGGTCTTCTTGGATGTGATGGTGTGGCGCTAGGTTAGTGGCTCCCGACATGTTGACGGAAATCAGTGCCAGCACATGCAAAGGCTGAGCATCCAACCGTCAAACATGAAGGTACCATGATTCTTCAAAACGCTGCAAATGACTAAACTACAGGCACAGCGCCACTTCCCAGAACACCCGCATCCTCAGCGAAACTGGTGCAGAAACCTCAAAACTCACAAACTTGATAAAGTTTACTGTTCTGGCCCAACTGTGCCTGTTCTTTTCTACTGACGGTGTCGTCTCCATCACTGAGACCAGCAGAAATCTTCATAAGATGTAACACTGTACTGTAATATAGCTAAGTATGTGAGAACACACATCTTTGCTACAACATATGCTCATCCATTTCTTATCTTCTACAACATGAGTCACTAAGTATACTTGACATAATCTTAAGAAAAGTGGCACATGACCCAAGCAATGGTCAGTTTAGCACGTAACACTCTGCAAAAAATTGCACAGGAACCAATGTACAAACGAGCCAGGATAGCGCAGTCTGTATAGCAACTGAACTACATGCCATATGACTGAGAAATCACAGTTCAATTGCTGGCAGGGATAAAAGATTTTTCCCTTCTGCAGGACACTGTGATCAACTGCACACCAAACTAGCCTCCTATTTACTGGACACCAGGCTCCCCTTCTTGGGAGCGATGTGACCAAAGCATGAAGTGACCACTAAACTATGTACAGTGCTAAGTTCAAGAATACGTAGAGCCACACCTCCACTCCCTTCACATGCTATCACGGCACGCACAAGGACATCACAGTACTTTTGCTAAAGTAAAAGGGGGTCAACAGTTAACCACTTACAGTTCTGTTAGCTGCTGGCAGAACTCCCATCCATCTTCTTCAATACTGGACACGTTATTATGCCCAAGAGTAAGCTGATGCAGCGAGCTCAAGCCATACAACCAGCCTTTGGTAACGCTTGTTATGTTGTTAAAGTCCAACTGTCTGTGGGATAAAGCAAAGTCAGTATCATGATACGAGTACTCACCAGAAGTACACAAATGCTGTGCTTAATATTCAGTCAGTCAAACTTACAAAGTGCTCATGTTTTTAAGCCCCCAAAATGCACCATCCAGCGGAGTCCGGATTGAATTGCGCCGTAATCTAAGAACACTTAGACCTTCTAAGCCATGAAATGACAAGCCCTCTATCTCAGTAAATTGATTCCTGTTCAGCTCCCTGCAAAAATCAACATAACAATCAAATAACACATGCATTCACCTAATGCCAAATGGATGTCAGCCAGCAATGGAAAACTGCACCATAACTTGCTACATGCTTGTAGACCTACTGAATGTGTTGATCATATCCATGTTCACTGTGCACAGGCAGTCCTCATTCATCAAGTCTTCTTTTGCTTTAACAGTGACAAAATTCAGTGACCAAAGATACAACGAACATTGCGTGGACTTGAGACTGCTGCTGTTTTCACTGGCAGCTGCCAGTGAAACAGCCCGTACATGGTTTGATCCTGAGAACAGGCACCCCACAGACACGGAGTTAACTACAGTTTCGGAACACTGATCTAGTTACACTTATGACACATGTGATTACGACCGCTGTACAGCAGCATCTCTCTGTTTTAGCTAATTTGATTCTGTTAAAATTTTAGAGGTGAAAAACTGTTGAAGTTAGCATAGAAACACTGGGCAGAGCTGACAGTGAGGTGCCTTTTGTCTGGCAGAGTTTGTGGCTCTGCAAGATGGAAGTGGACCAAAGAAGGCCCATGCTGATGGGAACCTTATGGTAATTTTCAGTAGTAAAAATTTAGAGAGAGAAACAATTTAGACAAAGATAAATTTCAGAATAAGCAATAGCATTCAAACTAGTCCTCTCTCCCGGAATAACATTTGATTTCACTGCTTTGCAACAACCAATAAGACTCGTGATTTGTGGTTCTGAAGTTGGTGTGATTTTTGTGGCAAGCACTGAAAGATGTTTGCTCTAGAATGCAAGGACACTTGGCTCTTTGTTTTAATATGAAATGAACACAAATTTATCTGCAGCTCTTTCGTGTTATATTTTAAGTGCTAACTGGCAGAGCCACACATATGAGTTACTGTATGTTGCATTACAATTGAAACAACCAGTAAACTTCACGCTACTTCACTGGTAAACTGTCTTTTGGGGTGAGCATGTCCTGGTGTTGCAACCTTACCCATCCCCCATAAATATTCCCTAGAAGAAAGACAAGCATGCTCCTGAGCTACAGCATGTGTGAAGCAAAGATGCATAGGCTGCAACCCTGCTGAGCAACACTGCTGTGAAAGTGACCAACAAACCAGGAGATAAGTAAACAGGCACAAGACGATCTTCAACAGCCAGACTCTTGGGTACTTTACCTAATTCCCATGTATCACTAATACAGACATTTAAAAAAATGTTCATTTTACATGCATGACACAGGAACACAGTGCTCCTCACTTCTGGCACCGTACAGGCACATGGACATTGCCACCTCCCTGTAAAATCAAGGCCCTGTAACTCATATCAGTTCTTATTCATCAGCTAATAGATGCTCAGAAATTACTCAGAATCCTGATAAAATTAATATATAAACCCTGGGGTGATGGAAAAAAATACCAGAACACATACTGAGCCAAATTTTAATTATCCCCTGCCCTTAATGTGGTCTGAATAAACCTCCCTTGCTGCACCCAACTCTTTACAAGTGACATCCGTAATAGCCTGTGATGACAAGTACACAACAATTCACATTTACTGCAGTTTCTTCACCAAATCCAACAAATCTGCAACAGATTTCATTAACATGAGGTCTATCAACAGACAGCACCCTATTGCAGATTTAAGGGATAATCACCTTTAACATGAAAGAGTAAGATCTGCTTGCAGAACGCCAATATCCTGGCTTTGTCACAAACATTTATCTAACCTCATGCCACTCCAAAACTGTATATCCTTAAGTTATAATAATACAAAAAAGTCAAAACTTACAGAATCCTTAAGTGTTTAAGGTCTTTGAACACTCCTTTATGAAACTTTGTGAGATGATTGCGATTCAGCTTCAGTTCTTCAAGTAATGGCAGATTGTCCAAACCACCCTTCTCAATGGTTGAAATCCGGTTGCTATTCAGATTCCTGTGAGAACATGAACAACACGCAGGTTCATTACCGTACACTGCAGATCACAAATATACAACACATCAGTCTCAGAAGCACTGCACAGCTGGAGGATTGCTGTACCTACCCAAACACACTACAAGATTCTTCTTATAATTCATTATCTGGAAAATTAGGGGTTGCCTTACAAAAGCACACAAAATTAAACACATGCTGTATAGGTAGTTTCCAGAAAAATGAACTCTGTAAAGTGTGGTCGTGTTATGTTTGGGAATTTATGGTACACACACACTTATGGGTCGCGTTATATTTGAGTATACACAGCACATACGTATGCACATTTGAGTACACACAGTACACACGTATGCACATTTGAGTATACACAGTACACACGTATGCACATTTGAGTATACAGAGTCCACACATATGCACATTTGAGTATACCCAGTACACACGTATGCACATTTGAGTATACACAGTACACATGCATGCACATTTGAGTATACACAGTACACACGTATGCACATTTGAGTCAGCTTTCCAGAATCTGTCTTCTAAAACGCAGCATATGCTGCAATATAACAAACAAGTTTCCATCAATTAAAAAAAAAACCGTTTCAGCAAATGAAATATCACTGTAACTATGAAGGCCGAACCATGAAATACAGCAAATACGAAGTGAGAGGACACGTAAGGACATCACTATTCTGAGCAAGACGTGCAGCTCTAACAGCAATGCTGCGAAAGATTGAATCTTCTGTGTTGTTACTCTGTGTCAGATGGTCACTAGTGATTATCATTCTGAAGGATCACAGTGTCTTCATCTTCAAGGTCAAGCAGCCACTGCCACTCAGGATGAAGACACACTGATCCTTTCAACCCAAAAGAAGTGATTATTCACCTTATAGGAAACAATAAAATCCGTCTAGCACAACTTCAATGTTTATTTACCGTATTTATTCAAGTATCATGTATTTACACATTTACACTACTTGTTTCAGCATTATTTTTACTTATGCCATCATCAGGTGTATCCTTAGTACCCTTCCGTACAGGTCACACTGTAATGTCATTTGCATTGAGTGAGATTTCACTGAGATAATGTGGTAAAACACTTGTATATAAATTATTGTATTATTGTCTTAAGACAGAAGTCCCAAGCTAAGAAGTTAAGAAGTTTAAAATAATTGCATTAAAAAAGTAATTAAAACTGGAAATACATAATTAGTTGGATATCAATGTCTGTAGGACTGTCCGAAAGATTTATATAATCTTACTGGTTTGAGGGCCATGCACAGTTAACCGCTCTTTGAGGTCTATTAGGTCTTTCCAGGCTGTTGGCAGTAAGGACGTTTTTGGAGGTACAATATTTGTTGGAGGTGTCACCTTACTTCTGCCGTAAGTCTTATTCTTCGTGTTGATATTGCGTTTTTGTATACTGAATGTCTTCAACTGTTTTCTTCTTTGGGTTGCGGTTCTTGGTTATGTGTTGAGCTGTTTATATAGTGGTGAGTGCTTGAAGCAACATCTTGTCACCTCTGTCATCCATTACGTACCTTCAGACTATCAACATTTCTGCAGTATAATTTCTGTTTACTAAGGCTGAGATAACATGATATATTCTCATATCTAATTCAAAATATCAGTTCTGTTTACAGCTCTTTTATCTCAACAAACAACAAAGTTAAGATTAAACTCTCAGGACAAAATACATCCACAAAAGAAAACACACACACACACACAAATGCACAGATAAAAGCATCAACTAAACTGAAGTAAATTCTTATGCAACACTACCTACATACCTACCCACCCACTCACCCAACTAACTAACTAACTAACTAACTAACTAACTAACTAACTAACTAACTAACTAAGCAAGCAACAGACTAACTAACTAACTCCATGGAGCAGAGCCCTTCTAGAGAAGCTAAGAAGTCCTCAGCTAGTCAAGAAATTCTCCACATTTTTTGGAACCCGAAGGTTCATATTATCATCTTTACAACAGCCTACCACCTGTCCCTATTCTGAGCTGGCCGAATCCAGTCCATATTTTACCATCCTATTTCCTTAATACCTATTGCAATATTACCCTCCCATCTATGCCTAGATCTTCAAAGTGGTTACATTACTTCACGTTTCCCCACCAAAACCCTGAACGCACTTCTCCTCCATATATGCCATATTCTCCCCTCCCCCCTACCTGCCCATCTTATCCTTCTCATTTGATCACCTCAATAATTTCCATTGAGGAGTACAGATCATGAAGCCCCTCATTACACCATTTTCTTCAGTCCAATATTATTGTTACAGTACATGCAGAAAAGTTTCTAAACATAATTCTCTAACTGCATGTGCACGTGTTTTGTTACTCCGCAGCTGAAGCAGTTCACGTTGCACCTGTGCAGCTGGCTGTTTTCTCAAATGACATGATATTCTATCAACACAAAGTAATGAAATGAAATCCATCACATTGGTCCTTCCCAAAGCAACTAAGACTTCGTAATGTGACTAACAGTCAATACCATTAACACTAACACTTACCATTATTAAATCAAAACTGAAGCAAAACTGAACAGACTTGCTTGGTACAGCTGTCATTTTTCTACCCAGTTCCAGATCTACCATTCACAGCACATGCTTCTAACCCATGTTATGGCTTGCTGTGCCACACACAGCAACAGCGTGATTTTTTATGTTGTTCATTTCAGTGCATATGCTCAATAGAGTAAACGAGATCCAACTTATGCATAATGTTACTGTTTATTTATCAAACCTTGTCTTTTAGTTCCCCAACATGTTTTGGCAAATAGTTATGCCATCATCAGGGGGTATTATTTCAAACTGCATAAGATGTGCATTAAATAGAAATTACAAATGGTAAAACAGTTAAAGAATGTTAAAAACTTATGTAAAATTCTTGTGCTGGTTTGGTACTATGTTGTTGACTTTTGGCCTGGTGTCTCTAAGGCGTGTAATTACAGATGTATGTGCCGCAGGACATACCGCGTATCAGTCCAGGTGTGTTGAGTATGAGTGGTGGAGCACATCTTTTGCAATTTGAAATAATACCCCCTGATGATAGCATAATTATTTGCCAAAACATGTTGGGGAACTAAAAGACAAAGTCTGATAAATAAACGGTAACGCTGTGCATAAGTTGGATCTCTTTTACTGTAGTAACAGCATCAGCTTTCATACTTCTAAGGTTTCCATTTCACTCTTCTTTGTAATATGGACCCACAACACCACAAGTAATAAAAGAAATGAGTTTGCTGTTCAATATACACAAGAATAACATGCAACTTACAAACTCTGAATGTTGCACTGAACACGAAAGCTGGCAACACTGATGTCAATGAGATGATTATTGTTCAAATCTAGAGATTTCAAGCCAGTAACATTCTGTAAAGTGGAGCAATCAACATGCTGAATCTCATTGTGGGACCTGAAAAAATTTGCCCAGTTAATGACAAATCACGAAGCCTTCAATTTCACACACAAAATTTTAACAAATATTTGTACTTACAAGGTTAGGGATGCTAGATTTGGCATGTCATTTAGGACAGGGATCTCTGTGAGCATATTGTTGTTCAGCTTGCTGCAACAGAAGAAATAAAATTAAATAACTAAGTTCAAGTTTCCATAGTGATTCATTGTTATGCTGACACAGCTGCACTGTGGGGCTGTGGGCTACGTTACCAACGTTTTGGAAGAACCTGCTGCCCCAAGCATCAAGGTCAAAGTGAGCAGAGACAAACAAACAAACAAACAAACAAACAAACAAACAAACAAACAAACAAATTACACGCTGTGACTAGCGCAGTAGATCCTTGTTACATTGAACCACTCTTGCGTAACCAATGCATAGCTGGAATGCAAAAACGACAGCTTATCAGCTACAACAGCGAGTGTGCCTACACTAATACGTTTCGCCATGTTGGCTGCAAGCCTTGCTGTGTTCAGTGGAAGGCTGTTCAATAAGTGAGGTTCCCCAGGTCACAGGAGTTAAATGACATGTCAGTACGACACTGAATGCAGCTCACACATTTCATTGAAGTATCACTATTTTTCAGCATAATCCATGAGCACATTTCATGCATTTTTCTCATCTTGACACAAGTTTAAAAATCCCATCATAGTAGAAATTTGGCTCTCTCATTTGTAACCATTAATGACCAGTAAATTCCACCTCCCCGTTCTTGTGAAATCAGTAATGTCTCAAGTGTTGCTTCAGCAGCTCAAATAATCTGTCACGAAGTGTGATCCTTCAACATGACATGCACACAGTGCACACTGAACACAAAAGTCGTTGCAGTCGTTTCAATGGGTACTGCTGGATCATCGACCCTACTGTTTGGGCAGCTGAAGCAACACTAGCAGGTCCTCGATTCGACAGTAATGAAGAAGTGGAAACAACTGTTCACAAATGATTGCACACAAGCAACAGCTTGTTTTTCTACCAGGACGGAATTGTTAAACTCATGCCAAAATGGGGAAAATGCAGGAACAAACTTGGGAATTATGTTTGAAAATAATACTTCCATCAAATAAATACACTGCATTTAATGTTGTAATGGTTTCTGATCCAATTTTTATGACCCAGAGAACTTTAAGTTCTTGAACATTCTACACACTGAGCAGTGAAGCTACTGGCAGGAAAAGGTGTCAAAAGAAGTCTGCTTTGTTGATGTCTGGGCTTTGAACCCAGGAAGTTTGTGAGCACTTTAGCTTAACACCTCCAAAATCACAGGGAACCATTTTGCTCCTCCTAAACTATGTCCTGGCAGTTCACCTACAATTGAAAAAATTCATAGGAAACTTCAATGAGAGTAGCCAAACCACGTTACAACATAACTTTTGTGTCAATCTGGCTGCCTTATTACAAGCTGCCTCAGCCACCTTGCTCACCTACAGTTACCTTTGGCTAAGATCACAGGCAACGTCAGGCAGAACGCCATCAGCACAAGTACCTTACACGCTGCCACACTAATGGGTTCCCCACATCAGCTGACACTGAGCTGAGACTCTCAGTTAGTGCTCTGATATGGTTCGCAAAAAACATAACCTCCAAATCCTCACCAATTTTCCTGTTACTGACATACTGAGACCCATTAGTCACAATCCAAAGACACATGGACAACAGCACGTGTTGTGGGTGTAAATGCGGGCAGCAGACCTCCACACAGAAGACATACAATCCATCACAGGCTGAATGAGCTGTTTATACACCAGTACAATGTTTCTGAGGGCCCAGTGTGCCAAGTCTCTGGGGGTACCTTCTTTTGAACCTGGTTAATTTGTGCTGTGTAACAAAGGTCACCCACTGTACTGGCTCTGCAATAAGTTGGAAAGGCCTGCGGCCACTGGAAGCACCTTACGGTCTTGGCAATATGTACTGCGGCACTCTTCCAGACACCGATGGCAACACTCAGTACCACAGCCAGAGCACAGACATAAAGACGTGATAACATGAGTCTGGTCGTCTCCATAAGGAACGTACATCCAACCTTAAATGTGAAATCACTTCCTTCATTTCAGGGTGCTACTAACCTACACACTGACACATTTAACCGTTATTTCCTGTGTTACCTATCTGATTTTTAAAATCACATGCACTGGGAAAACTTTACTACAAGGACTTTTAGGTGCATGATTTAATGAGGCTGTCAATTGCTGAGATCACACAACAGTGGTGATAGATGAACAAACAAGTACAGAGCACTGACGGAATGATACTGACAGGAGGCGACCATACTACTCAGGAAAAAACCTGTCCAAGCACCACTTTGACCCTCACAAATCCCACATCAACTGGCTTGGGATAGGACCCGTGGTAACAGGCCAGAAACTAACTGCCAAGAACTTGTCTTAAAATTTAAAACTGATATAAGTGATTTCATTTCCATGATACAAGTATATATATGTGGTTTCTTAGCATACACAGTTTAAACTGTGACATTTATTCTGTGAAACAGCAAACATGTTCATCTACTGGTGAAAGATCAACAATATGTCAGTCCTCCTTCAAGCAGACCAGTAATTACATAACCACATACAGAAGCAAGAATACTTACAGTTCAGTGAGAAACTGCAAATTCCTTGTCTCAATGACAGCATCCCTTAGCTGATTAGAGCTCAAATCCCTGGGGAAAAACAAACAAACATCAACAAAACCTGTCAATCATAAATGCTAACTGTTCATGGCTGAGCCAATTTGATGCTGAAGTACCAGAACAGTCTTAACAAACAATGGTGATATTCCACACTACGAACATGATGAATATGCCCAGCCAACATTGCACCAACACCTCAACATGTTCAGCACTCTGAACACTCAATCCACCGCTTGAGTTTGGCACAGACAACAGATTTTCCTCGCCTCCAAAATGTCCAGACTGGCTCTGGGGCAACCGTATATCCTATTCAATGAGCAGTGTCACATGCCAGGTGACCCACAGCTTCACTAACACTGCTGTGAGTACCTCACAACTCACACGTTGTATGCACCTCCACTTTCCAAGAACCTGAACATCACATTTTGAAAGAAACTACTAACACCAGTGGCATTGTGATTTGAACCCAAATTCTGATTGCAGACCATAACATATTCTTGGTCTTGGACACATTAACATCCAGCAAAATTATTTTACTGGCATGTCAAACAAGCATAACAGAATATGAAAAGGGTACATTATGCAAAACAGGACACACCATAGACTTTCCATCCACTGACTCACACAAAACTGGAACTATGTTAACAGAAGAGATGGAACAGCAGAAGAAGAAAAATAAGGATAAGAAGAAAAAGAAGGAGCAGCACACAACCTGTATCGCTTTCTGAGTAAATCAAGTCACTTGCACTTCACCGAAAAATTTGTAGACAGACTTTTAATTACGCACAATTTAAATTTCTGTCATCAGGTTACAGTGGTTCATCCAGCAGCAGCATTTTGCATGATAACACCACCACCAAACTGGCCACAAAACATGCATAATTAACTTCCACAGTTCATATGTCAGCCTAATATTTACAAAATTCATAAACAGATCATGCAAGTGTTACCAAAGCTGTTTCTGTGGTAAATGTTGACTGTAGGAACAGTGAACTGATTGATTCTACAAACAGCACAAGACATGTAAACACTGTAAATCAACTCATACAACTAAGTGATGGTTTAATGTTCAGGGTCTTAGGCACACAAGCTTCTAATGCACAATCATCTACAGCAAATCAGTCTGGAATATCAAAATAGAGATATCATGTACTCCTCTTATATGGCAAATCACACATAGCAGTCATATATAAATCAGAGGTGAACAGACCAGAGTTCAGTGAGCAGAAATTATGGTACATCAAAGATTTTGACTGGCCCATTAATGGATCAAAATGTTAATGTTGGACATTACAAAATTACCAAACACCACAATCAGTTGAAAATTTCTTGCACGTACAGCAATGATCTCAAGAGACAAAAGAAAAAGCATACGGCAGTGTTTTTCAAACTGTGGGTCATGGAAGTAATTCACTCGGTCACACCTTAATAGTTACTATGATGTAAAATCAATTACTTTAAGAAAGTGTTAGTAAATTTATTATATTTCATCAAAGAATTAAACAGTACACAGAATGTCTTAGAACTCTCTTCCCTGAGATTATACTCACATTTCAAGGAAACACCAGTTTATTTATGAATTGGTGCTTATGAGATGTGAGATGTACATTAACATGGTTGACAACAACCTGAACAATTTCTGCAGCTCCTCATCATCGAAGATTAGTTGTTACAAGTGAATGGTCCAACAGATAAACAGACAACAGACAGATATGGCTGAACTAATACACTTTTACTGCAAACACACTGGAACTTATCAACAGCAGCTAATACCTAAGAACCTTTTATACATATCAGTACCACTAGTGTCATAAATTAGCAAGCACTATCTTTTCAATTCAAAACAAATGTTTGGAGATATAATACTGCATCGACACAATACACATATGTCCTGTAGGAAGGACATAACAGTGCCAACAAAACATAACAAGAAATACAACCAAAAACACTCAGCAATGTATGGAAATGACAAGAGGAGAACACAGCAACAGCAGTTAAAATTGTAACTACATTATCCATCACCTTTATGTGCACTAATAATAACCTACTTAAGTGTTGGTGGTCACACTGAGGTATTATACTTGGTTTGACAGCCTCCCACCCTATTGCTCAGAGGTCCAGTTTAATATCAACTCCCCATCTGTGCCTCACTTTTCGAAGTTGACTTCTTAAGAAAACCATTTGCATTTCTCCTCTCTTCTATGTGTACTACATTCCCCCTCATCCCACTGTCCATGATTTGATCAAAACTTGACAATGCACAGCACTTAGTGGAAATTAAACTATACTAATTTGCGTCATAAACAGTGTCTAGTTCCACAGCACCAACAGCACTACACTGTATAACAACTTTATAGACTATGATTTTTACCATGCAGTTCACCATAAATCCCATATAGTGACACATGCCTTCACCACACCACACACACAGACAGTGAAGGGATAGTACAGCTGTCAGTGTTCAAGGTCTGTTGACACAAACACTTTGACTAACTGCATCCCATTGTCAGTGGTGACAATACAAGTGTAAACACACCACTAGCGGCAGTAAGTTCTTCTAATGGTATATTTACACCGAAATGAGAACAAAAATTTTAAGTCGACAATATGCCAGCAAAATCATGATACAAGGTTTTCATTGTATGACATTGCGTAAGCCCACTAGAAGTTTCCTGAACAAATCTGGCTCAGTAGCCAAGGAAACGTTAACTATTCTGCCCACTGGTAACACTGACTTATGAGTATTTCTCATCTCAGACAAATGTTACTACGTTTCTCGTCCCTTTGTTTGCAGGCACGCTTCGCAAACATATCTCAGAACACTCAACAAAGATCCTTAGATAACTCTCAAAACCACTAAATATGTTCCTTCAGATTTCTTTCCACCTCTTTCTAAGAAAATCTCACTTTCATCTTCCTTTTCTGGTAAACACGCTTACATTTTGTCCGACAATGACGTTACTGCCAACATCTTTTACTAACGTCTCTGTGACCAACTCTGGCACATCAGCACCACAAAATCTTTGGTAAAATATGTGGCAGCACATTCTGTAGGATATGTTTAGCCTGTCTTTCAACCTATAACACACCCTGCACCATCAGAGTCATCCTACTCTGAGGAAAAGACAACTGATTTGGTTTGTGACATCCTAAGTATGACTCACAAGAGGAAATGTGTTACTCATGTTTGTACCATGCTACTCTCAGCTCGCTTACTTTCCAAGCACATTCACAACATCATGAACTAAAAACCCTGCACTTCACGGTAAGACAGATTTTCTATAAATCCCGGTGCCAGCTGTAAAGTTTAAGAAACAGACTTTTTCTTCTTCCTCCTCTGTACTCATGCTATAACTACCAAATTTAAATGTTCCGGTATTGCTGTCACTCATACTGTGTGTCTGTGTGTGTCTATTAAGTCCCAAGACACTCACTCACACTGATGATATGCTTCTGATGTGATATCACACTTTTGCCAATTTTTTAACAAACATGCCCCAAGAAGCATATAAAATCCAAACGAAAAAATAAAGATCCTTAGAAATATATTTAAATAAAGAGTCTCATATTAAAACTCCTTACCCAATACTAAAATATGACCAAAACGTACACAGGAAGTACCACACACCACAACACCCTGCATATTCTTCACTCCATCTTCCAGGCCAAGCACAGTAAACACATTTCAAGCTCCTTTCATGCATTTACACATTCCTCATTTTGACATACTATGTGCTGGTGGCAATGAGTGAGCTGTTTAGTAACAAAGGGTTTGTTGAACAAGGATTTGTTGAGCCCTGTTGTATTTGTGGTTGTTAAATATATTACGTGTATGGGTCAATTTATGATAGTGGCATTCTAACATCAAGTTCCAAATTAGTTATGTGTCTTTGTAATCTTTAGTGTGTTAATTACAGCTATCGCAGAATCAGAAATGCTTACAAGATGTAAGGGATGTGAGTCATGCTGTTACTGTCGTAATAATGTACCAACAGAACAGACTGTGGAGTGCCAAACAAGATCTATGGATGATTCTGCCTAATGTAAAGCGGAAGAAGATGCAGCCTATTCGAATGCAATATTCAAGCAGCTTCCAGCAAGAAATTAGGAACTCCCACTTCTACCTTCCTTTCTAAAAGACAATTACAAGATTTCAAATGAGTACAAGCCTATACATACAACATGCTTCCCCTTCATGTAAGGTGAACAGCAGATCAGATAAACGTTGGGTTAAGATTTCAGTCATCACAAATGTGAGGCTGTGTCACTGAGTAACTAGCTCACAATTTTTCAAAGCACTATAATACCGTCACCTTCAGGGTTAAGCACACAAAGTTGTATAGCCACACGGAGGTCATAGTTCATGGTTCATGATGATGACAGCACTACTACCCTTTGAAATGTCTGGAACTACTCAACCAATGACATGGTGTCACATCCCAAAGATTGAAATCTTTGGCGACAGTAATGCAACAACCTCAAATCCCACAAAGGTTGGGTTAATTTTATCTCCTTCCTCCCTCCCTTCATTCCCTTTTCTTAGTACTAACTGGCACCTCAGTAGCCTACCGTTCCTATTTCTTGACATGCACATCACTTATTGTATACTGAAATAACTACCCACAAAAGTGCACATAAAACCACTTTGAGTAAACTAATAGTTTTGCCACTTCAGTAAGCAACCATGCATGCATACTGCCACACTTTTCCCAAAATTACCTTCACTTATTCTGACTAGACAAAACACATAACTTATGCAATGTAAACTCAAGTAAACACAACAGAACATGAAACATGGCACCATCCAAATACACATTTGGGATAAGGAAGTGGATTAAATGAGTAATAACAGCTGTTTTAAGCTTGCTAATGCAACACATGCTGTTATAGTATACACAAAATCGCATCACGCTAACAACCACAAAACATTTCAACCACAAAAATACACATAACCTAAACACAGGACGTCTGGTTGTATCACTGACAGGTGGTGAAACACATCAGGTCGATTTCCGTTACTCACTAGTTGCTGTAATACTTAAATATAATGAATTGGTTAACGAATTTACTCAATTCAGAAGCTGCGGGTCCACTTACAACGTTTCCATCCAGCTGGGAAGATCACTGGGCACTTTTGTTAAACCTTGTTTACTACAGTCGACGAAACTTCCGAGACATGAACATTTCACTGGGCAGTCACTGCTTTCTGTCCGTGTTCCAGCCATAAAAGTCATACATATGATAACATCTATTACAATATACAACAAAAACGATTTCGTTGCATTTACATCCTTGTATCCTGTGTCTGATCTAAACAAATGCAAATTAGGGTTTGCCATCTTTAACTCCGTTAACACCCCAAATCACTTCAAGATTATACCGTCCATTATCTCCATGGCACCTACATGAGAACACGCTAGGAACATAAAACCAGCCAACTAATACAGCCCACTTGCGCGACGAAATACACCAAATTAATCACTCCCCCCCTTCTATCCGCCAATACTGACGAAACTCGATGATATTCACCCACATCAACGATACTAATTCAACCACATATCTCTCAAGGTCTCGTCTATACGAACGCCGCTCTGTGCAGGATTATCTGTGATTGGTCGCAAGCTGAAACGTCACGTAAACGAACTACGTCACCAAAGAGGTGGTATTTTAAAAACATGGTAGAGAGTCGGTGATTTGGTACAGAAAAGCCATTTATACTTTTTCATAGTTTTATAGTACGGCAAAAATTAATGATACAAATATCTTCAGGCTATCTTTCCCACTATAAACACACGGAAGGTAAAATTCTTGGTTCTCATAGCGGTGACTATGCTGATAAGCCATCTTCTGGGATGCCGCCGTGTAAATTGATAGTTATGTACTGACGTTTCAGAGAAACCTACTGTAGCCATCAGGATTATGGTGCATACAGTGAGTCCCTCTAAAACTGCAGTACATAACTACCAGAATACACAGTGTCATATCAAGGAAATAGTGATCTTCACCCTGAAAATATGCTACAACTTCTAGTATTGGAATAGTGTGAATGGTATGGAATGTGTTTACATTCCATAGTCTTTATAGCACAGACCTATGTCATTAGCATTAATACAATACCCTACAAGTGTGAAATACCTCGTTTGTACAGCTCTACAGTGATCTTGTGGGAACATCACATAGAAGGTGCCAAAATGTAGCAAAGTACTTATGCCAAAAATTACTTTGTAATGTGCTCACTACCTATGAGGTTTCAATTGAACAAAAAATCTATATAGTAATCTTTCAGTGCTGGCTTAAATACTTTTGCATCATGGTTTAAGATTTTACAGTCTGACTGAACACGACCACGTAATGTTCCCACATAGTACACACATTTCTGGTAACTAGCCATGAACCTTCAATATTAACAGGACAGGTTGGCATTTAGTTCATGGAGGTTGTGTTTATGTTTCATATTTATACTGCATTTTTCTAAACTGGTTTGAAATTTTTCCATGTTGTCTGCAATGAAGATGGTAACAAGAATGGGTATTCATTCCCAAGGGAAGGTATATTAAATTCCTTAAATAACCTCCTACAAGAGTTAGGCATGATTATAATAAAAGTCAAAGATCAGCTCTTCAATCTCAGTTTTGTAGACTTGATATTTAAAAACAAGTGTGAATAACATGAGGATAACACTAGACAATAAACTGCCAAATCAGTTAAAGAGTTTAAAGAATGTCCAATTTTCTAGACAGAAACTAGAACCATTTTTATTGCAAAAGACCTTCTACTGAGTAGAGGAATATTTCTCTCATGAAGTCTTAGCATGGAAAATGTACTTGTATATAAAATGGGGACTTATTTTAGAGAATTGGGAACTGAAAAAGCAGTGGACTTCTGTACATTCAACATGTGAAAAATTTCACTAGTCCTCCATCTAAACGAAGTAAATAATGTGGTATTATAAGACAATTAGTAACTTAGTAAATAAATATAATTTGTTAATATGTTATACCCATTTTATATAAAATACGAGTGACACATATGATGACTCACTCACACATGTATATACAGAGATTTTATTGATGTGTCCTATACAACTTTTATGAAGGGTGAATAAACATACCATACAAAACAATACAATACAATACAATACAATACAATACAATACTATTGACACCTATCATTAATCTAATAACTGCCATTTGAATGTAGAACACTTTTAGCTCTCTCTCAAATTTGCACACAACATAACTGGATAAGTCATGATGGAATAGAAATGTGCAAAGTAAACTAATTTTAAGGTGTTTCAGGGATTAATATCAAACTAATAATAATAGTAATAGTAATAGTAGTAATAATAATAATAATATATTTTGACAGGGTACCGCACAGTTGGATAATCAAATCTCTTGAGCTAATTGGGATTAATAATAAAATTATATTATTTACTAACAAAATTATGAGTCATTGGAGAACAAGGATGCGCGTACACACAGAAAATAAGCTAACAGAAACAGAACGGATAGAAATACAATGTGGAATATTCCAAGGAGACTCATTATCACCACTGTTGTTTTGCATTTGCTTAATCCCCCTCACAGAACAACTGAACAGGCTGAACACGGGATATGAAGGGCACACAACAAAGACAAGAATATCCCACCTACTTTACATGGACGATTTGAAGTTGCTAGGAAAATGAGAAGAAGAGCTTCAGAAACAGATACAAACGGTCACAGCCTTCAGCGATGATAGCCACATGGAATTTGGGCTTGACAAGTGCACAAAGGTTGTATTTATGAAAGGAAAACTAGTCCACTTGCAAAATTTAGTGGTGGGCATCAACAGAGAAATACAGGAGCTTGAACAGGGAAAGACATACGAGTACCTTGGGGCTGAGGAAAGTGACGGCATACAGCATCAGCAGAAGGAAGAAAGACTGAAGGAGGAATGCACCAGGAGACTAAGAATGATACTGAAATCTGAATTAACTGCCAAAAACAAAATTACAGCAATTGGAACATTAGCCATCCCAGTATTAAGATGCAGTTTTGGTATAATTAGTTGGAGATTAGAAGAAATCAAAAAAATTAGGAAAACCGGGAAGATACTAATAATGTACAAAATGCATCGCCCTAAAGCTGATACAGATAGGCTGTGTGTAAAGGGGAAAGGGGGAGGAAGAGGCCTGTCACAAGTTGAAGAAGCATATAAAACAGAGATAATCAATATTGCAGAATATCTTAACAAAAAGGTATAAAGAAGACCAGTTTGTAAATATTATAAGGAGCCACAACAGCAGTCAATCAAATATGAATTCAAACGTTAAAGCAGCAGCGAAGATCACAGATGAATTAAGTCAATCAAAAGAGAACAATGACATGAAACAAGATGGAATACGAAACCCGAAGGCAAGATTGGCAGAGTCCTTAAAGGACAAATGGGAAAACAAAGTACTGCATGGCCAGTACATTAGAAGCACTGATAAACAGCTCATTAGCGAGGAAGACACGTTCCTCTGGCTGTCAAAGGGAGACCTGAAAGCAGAAACAGAAAGTGAAATAGTGGCAGCACAGGACCAAGCACTACAAACAAAATACCATGCAACAAAAATATTGCAAACAGAAACAGATAGTAATTGCAGATTATGTCACCAATTTGAGGAGACAGTAGACCACATTATGTCAGCGTGCCCAGTATTGGCAAAAGAACAATACATCAAGCGACATGATAAAGTGTGTGCTCGATTACACTTCAACATATGCAAGGAACTAGGGGTAAAATTAGACAGTGAACTCTGGTATGAACATGTACCAAAATCAGTAGAAACAAGTCAAGTGGGCAAGGCAACCATATTGTGGAATCAACAAGTGCAAACCGACAGAACCATCCCCAACAATAAACCGGACAACATAATCCGGCATAACGGAAAGGGAACATGTGTGCTAATTGATGTAGCAATCCCGGGAGACAGAAATGTGATAAAGAAAGAAGCTGAGAAGATTCTAAAATATAAAGACCTTATAATAGAAATCCAGCACATGTGGAATGCAAAAACAAAGGTGCCGCTAGTTATAAAAGGAGCAACTGGAACCATTTCAAAATCCTTCAGACAATACTTAGCAGCGTACCGGGAAAGCACGATATCAAGGAACTACAGAAAACAGCTATATTGGGCACAGCACACACACTAAGCAAAGTGCTAATGTAGAAGCACAAAGGAGTTTAACATTGAAGACAGCGCTATATGCACCATTAATAGTATACGCGGGATAGCTGCGACACTGTGTACCCTAGAAACATGTTTTGTTTCAGGTATATAAGTGTGAATACCCTGCACAAAGGAGATGCTGCTGCTGCTGCTGCTGATGATAATAATAATAATAATAATAATAATACAACAAAAACAACAACATTAAAGACCAAATACATGCACAGTCCACATGCATTAAAATGTTCAAATTACAATCCTACATGTTCTGAACTGATAACTAGTCCATCTCCAGGGTTGCCATAAACTATAATCACAGATATATATATAGTTTATGACATCCCTGAAGATGAACCAGTTATCAATTTGAAACACGTAGGATTCTAATTTGAACATTTTAATATATGTGGAATGTGTATTCAGTTGGTCTTTAATGTTGTATGATTCATGACAATCCATGGTTTGAGTAATGTAAACAACAACATTGATGACAATTGTGACGGAACTATAAGCTTATAGTAAGCAGTATCCTTTTTATTGCAGCATGCTGCGTGAAGTTGCAGGTGCAGGGGACAGCCTTCAGATATGCCATGAACAGTTGTGCACAGCCAGTAAAGTGGTCCTCAGCATCATAAATTGACTTCTGATGCCCCCAGCCAACAAGGATAGTGGCAATGTGTTCACTGATTATAGTGTGCTGAAGTTATGGAAGCCCAGGCATGCTGGAATGCATGTTCAGAACTTATCATGTGAGTCCCTGTCCCTAATAACAGCCTAACCATTTTACAGTTTCTCAATAGCGAAATCCTGCACAGGAAATAAATTCATCCCTTACCATTTGGGCGCAATCACTTTGAATTTAGGAAAAGTATAATTATGTGGGTAATAA
Source organism: Coptotermes formosanus (assembly GCA_013340265.1). Lineage (NCBI taxonomy): Eukaryota > Metazoa > Arthropoda > Insecta > Blattodea > Rhinotermitidae > Coptotermes > Coptotermes formosanus. Next base: position 820,454 of record BLKM01000334.1, on the reverse strand, counting down.
TGATGGTTGTACTTGGGCCTCCTTACACGATGCAGTAGCTTCTTATTGACAGACTTTCATGTCATATTATGACATCTGTGATGTTGAGAAGCCACAACCTAAGTAACTAACTGCATGGAACAGAGTCATTCTTGAGAACTAATAATTCCTTGGCAGGTCAAGCAATTCCCCAAGTTTTATGAAGCCCAGAAGCTCATAACCTTACACAAGGGCCTCCAACTTGTGCCCCATCCTCAACCACATTCATCCGGGTGAAGCCCGCCCCATCCTATCATGAAAGTCTGTTACTATTTTCCTCCCATCTATGTTTAAGCCCTCAAAGCAGTCTCTTTCCTTGAGGTTTCTCCATCAGAATGCTGCTGTACAGCTCTCCTCCCAATGGGTGCCACATGCCCCATCTTTCTTACCCTCATTGATTTGATCACCCAAATATGTAGACGCTGGCACAGCTTTATAACTCAGCAATTTTTTAAACAATGAGCAGTCTCACAAGCCAGTAGAAAAACACATGAGGCAGTGGCACTGCCATGTGTACTTCCTGGCAAGTTACCATCCTTTTCTGCTACCAGTATTAGCAGAATTTTCTCATTAAGTATTAGTGCACTGTCCCACTCTGCACAGTGGTTTCCATCAAGGTATGGACACTGAAGCACCACGTGTGCTAAACGGGAACAGCTGTTGTGTTACTTACCAAACCTGCTGCGGAAACCTCTGATGCTGGATCTTGTGCTCTGTAAGCTTTCTTGCTGTCCAGTGGTGTCTATGGATACAAACCGCTATATTTTGAAAATTCTTGCGCAGAGGCTGCCCACTTTATTAAGTCTGTAACGTATGTCAAATAAAGGTCTGGTAGAGGTATATGGAAACAGCTGATGATATGCCACCATATCTTGTCACAGGTCTGGGATTGAATGTCATGTAGCCGTTAATTTGAGATTTGAAACAAAGTTAACAATGTGCAGAACAAATTATAAAACAGTGATCAGCATTTATAAGCTTAAAGGGCACTCCAATCCTGTGACATGTATCTGTAATCAGCTACATTGATCCTGGGACATCATGACAATGGAGTTTGGCTACCATAGTTGGTGTAGTGAGTGGGCTAAAAGTCAGATAACTAGGCTTCCATTCCAACAAAGTAGTAGTCACACAACTTCACCCTGACTGACAAATTAACCTTTTCCTGCAGTACACACCTACAATGTGATATATCAGGAGTTGGTCCGAAAATGATGTCCAATTAAGCCAAAATAGCTAACCAAATTACCCCATCCAACTTCAATAAAAGAACTGTGTTAAGTTTATCTGCTATTCAAGTACCTCTCACAGTACATGCACGAACCAGGATGTCTCAAACTAAGATTAAGCTGAACTGTTGCTTCAAAACCTCATACATGAGCAAACAGATTCATTGTCAGCAATCTAGTTTCCACTTGACGCTCTATAAAGACATTACATACATGATTTGAGATTCTTATCATGGTGGCTATGCAGTTTGTGTGTCTCAGTGTAGTCCAGTACACGTGTACCAACACTTAAGACAAATCTGCTGTCTCTATTATGAGGATAATGACCACGATGATGGATACAGCAGGTTTATCTCAAACATCTGTACCCATCTACCAGACTACAAACTGTCACATCCCACCCAACAGACAGTCATCTCCACAGTAAATATAGTTTATATTATGACATTCAAAACTGCTCAAAGTAACAAATGATGCAACAGCCATATACAACCCACACAAACATCACCAGGGCCTGAAACAGCTGCAGTGACACCCTACTTTCACTCCTCCTCCCATCTTTTAGTGCCATCTTTGCATAATTCAGCACTTCCAAACTTACTTTCCTTGTAACTCCTGTCCCAAGGCATCCTACACTACTCAAGCCCCAATACAGACAGTTACACAACACTGTGCATGGCGAGCACTTGGACAGGTGACTACCTTGGAAAACCACATGCAACTGGTGTATTGTTCAAGCAGTGGCCCTAAAAAGTGCTACTTCTCACAATACTGTCTTCACTATTCTACTATCCTGGGACACGGCCCTAGCTCTTCTCCCCTTCCCGTGGATATGAGGTGGCAGCTTGCTTATACAAGCCACCACTTTGTCACCCTACTCTCTCCAACCCTGATGACAGATATCCACACAGTACTAACCCCCACTGGATCAACATCAATACTGAGCAAAATTTGACAGCCTTAAATCAATAACATTACATCCTAAATGACAGCGGAATATTTAATTTTTTAAAAAGTTGCATATTTGACATGACACCACTTTCAACATGCTCCATTTCTGAGCAACAAAACAATTTCATCGCAGTTCCATTCCCATACATATCATATATTGAAACACGCTTGTCAAACAGATGACAGAAGACCGTCATGGCACACATACCAGTTTTAATACCACCAAATAAATCCCCAAAATGTTCCAATCAGTACAGATCACCACCACCACCACCACCACCACCACCACCATCATGGAAACATTTATGGGCTAAGAAGTGATGTGGTACTGCAAGGCTAACAAAAGTTTATACTTTATTAACAGCTACACAGTCATGATATAAAATATGTTGGTCTCTTTAATAACTGACCAATACATGAAAATTGTGGAGCACATTAAGATTCATAATGTGTACACATACTGCACACAGAACAGTGTTTATATATAACCTTATTTTAAGAAAAATATGTTCTTTAAGTACAGTATTTAATCTAACTAACTGCACGTGATCATAAATAACTACCTGTTATTTTGCGATGCTCCTGCTATATGTTTTGGCCCCTGCAGGCCACCTTCAGGAAGTCAGAACCTGCAGGAGGGGCATCACAAAATAACAAATAGTTATTTACAGTTACGTGTGCAGTTGGATGGATTAAATACTGTACAGTGAATCTGCTGCACAGAATATGGATAACATTTAAATATGTTCTTTATTGTCACTTGTCTTGGAGATTTAAACACTGTCAGTGCTGTTGCTGTTTTCAACTTGTTACTATTATAATGTCAGCATACAATTATTAGTGCAATCCTCAAACTGTGTTGATCCACGCATGAACACACAGTTGAACCCAGTTATAATGACATCAGTTTGTACAACACCTCACTTAAACACTCAGATTTTCTATGCCACCAATTAATTCCTCACTGTTAACGATAACATTACACACCTTGGTTATAACGACACAAGACATTCAGTCCTTTTCATGGCATCACAACCAAGTTTGACTGTACTTGATATTACTCAACTTAGTTTGCTGTAAGGATCCACAAAATTGTTTCACTATTCTTTATCTCTGGTGTCTTGCAAAAGTAATCACATATTGTGATGTCTCTGTGATTAATTGCACTAGCTGGTTGTAATTCTAATTTTAAAATCTCTTCTAGTGTTTGGATCTTGCGGTGGCCGTACCAGTGTGTGAGTCATCATGGTGGAGATTCATACAATTATATTTACAACTGGTATGTGTACTGGAATGGTGTAACGTCATATGAAGTATCTGAAGCACGCAGCAATATAATGCACCAATTCAACAGACTTGTCAACTTTTAAAATGCTAAAACAAACATTGTACCCACAAACAAATATAAACCATATCAAGAAGCTTCATACAAAAAATGCATGGGGAAATGATGGGTACTGAGAATCATACACACCATGAGGAAAGGTTCACTAATCTAACTGTTTGGTAGGTAAATTTTTGTACAAAATGACATAACATGTGGTGTACCTGACTTACAGCTCAACACTGCCTGCAACAGGATCATGTCTGACCACCGTTTTAACGAAAAGTGATTTTATTACAAACAGTATGGAACTATCGTACAAATGCTTCATATCAATATGTTTCTGCCAATGTTAACTCTGTTGCAACATTACATACTGTAAGTACCTGCATAATTATTTCACATGTTCATGTGCTATAAAAAAAGTAATACTTCGGTCCTTCTCTCACTCTCAAATATCAAACTGGAGATGCAAGGGCACATACATTTTGAACAGCTAATATAGACTTGTAATATGTAACTTACACACAGGTACTGGTGTGCACCCAGAATTTTTCCTTGGGGGGCACTGATCCTGATTTTAAAAATTATGTTATAAAACTCACGTTGTAAGTACAACACAACACTGTTTGCAACTGCATTTATATAAACACAAATATAACTACAGGTTTGATGACTTAATCACAGTGTCTTCTTGTTTTTTTAATTTTATTAATTTATTTTTCAAAATTCTAATGTACCAGTCATCAGCCAACTTCAGGGGGTCATTTTGGCTGAAGGGGAAATCATGTAAAACTTTGGATATCATAATATCTACAAAATTGGTGTTTTTTAAATTTCAGTTTTGGGGGTTTTGGGGAAGGGGTGCTGCAACCTGGCAGCCCCCCCCCCCCCTTGGGTGCGCCCTTGCAGATGTAGCTTACAGAAATCAGGCAAATAGAAGTTTAACTATTATTTACATGTTTTATTACAAGTTAGAATTTATATTAAGGCCAATTTCACGATTGTCTATCAACCACATTCTGAATTTATCTCTTGCAACAATTCCACAAAAATACAGCAGCCTGCATGGACAGAAGTGTATGGAAACTGGGTGGAAAAACGTTTGTCCAGTGAATGTTCTGTACCTCATGCAGAGTCCCAAGTTACAGCAGATCCTTTGCTGTACATTCAACACATTACTATATTTCAAGAAATACATCCCAAGAATTAATTTATATCTGCATTTACACCTAAACAGACTTGGAAATAAAAATGTCTCTGAGATATAAATCAAAACACAGATGATACTGCTTTTTTATAAAAGATTCACTCACACTCATCAATCACCAAAGTCAACATATGGAATTTTGGAGCACTGTGCACAGGTTACTTATAAGGTTGCTCCCAACAAGACTGTATAACATTGTTCAAAGTCATACAGTAATGCAAATAAATTCAATCAACCTTACCCACACTCCTATTCCTGATAAAATCCAGACACTGATGAATCTGACAATACACTTTCAATGGCCATATCAGCCTCACCTTGGGCAGGTACTGCTGAATGAAGCTGAGGGGACAGTGATGAATAAGAAGGTGAAGGAGAAGGAGTGCATGAACCTGATGACGCAGACATTACACTCAATGGTGATGCAGCTGCAGCCGCAGAAGACGGTCCAGGTTCCGTAAAACTTAATGTTGGGGATGGAGAACCGTCACAACTCATTTCCCTGGACGAAGATGACAACGTAATTGTGGAAGGTGTACCAGGGCGTAACACTATGTCCGAACAACATGCATGTGCAACACTTGCTGGTAATGATGATGGACTTGAATATGACATGTTCATACCTGATGTCTCTGGCTTTCTTGATGATGAAAAATCTTCTGTTGATGGTGATGTACTTGATAGTGAAGGTCTTGTCCATGATAGCACCTGCTTTACACATTTGAGTTCTGGACTGCATGCTGAAGAAACAGATTTTGTTTCTTGTGACACAGAGGATGATACTGCTTTGGCATCCCTAGGCTCCGGTGAGGACGGTGTAGATTCATCTGAATACAGTGACACATCAGATGATGATGAAGAAACACCTGCGCGTTTTGCCTCTAGCCCTCTTCGCCTTAGATTCTCCTGTATATCACGAATACTGCATTTCCGTGGTACGATTTCCCTCAGAAAGGCGAGAACCTCCCTTGTCTGCACCAATTCTGAGACATGCTTATACTCTAGCGTTTTAGCATTATTACTTTGCTTGTATGCTTCTTGAACCATGTATTTAATAAACAATTCTGTTGCCTTTGTTACAAGGTATACAGATTCTTGAGACACATTTTCTGCATCTGGTGAGCTTTTCATTATCGTCTTAACACGAGACAGCGAGAGTTCATTCGGACGTCTTTTAAAATTTTCTGCCTCCATTCTTCCTCTTCCAGCCAAGTACAAATAACTCTACTCGAGCACAACTACTACTGCGTGGGCAGTATAATCTTTCAAGCAACTCTTCGACCCTTGCAACTTCTTTGTTGAGTGTCGTTACAGTAAACTTGTTTCAAACCAGACCGCCGATACCAACAGCAACAGCATAAAACCCCCTACTCGTTTCAGACTGACAACTGCAATGTTAATATTCCTTAAAGTTTATAAAATACAAATAGCATCACACTATAAATTCTCATGAAATATATAATACGTACAGTGATAGGACAGTAAACTCAGTTACACACAGTCAACAACGCAACTCATTACTAATCGTTGTTCACGCAGTTACAATGGCCCGTTGCTGGCGTGCTTACCAGTGTGCACTGATCATCGACTGTCGATTGTCACTTATTTTAGACAACGTTCATGAACAGCAGCAAATCATCTCTGGCGCTAACTAGGACTTGTCACTCTCTTTCCGTCGTCCGGGCGAGCGCGGACTCATGCGTGATGGAAGGCGCAAACATAGCACAGATAAAACAAAATGGGTGAGTAGTATAGAAAGTTAATCCTTTCGTAGTCCATACCTCTCCTACCTATTAATAGTAGGTGTCGAGGGTGTTCATTTTCACTTGATCACACTGAGACACACAACACAGTCGGTAGGACTCCTCTGGACGAGGGATCGGCGCGTCGCAGAGACCTCTACCTGACAACACAAACCCTCAGAAGACACAAACATCCATGCCCCGCGTGGGATTCGAACCCATGATCCCAGCAAGAGCTCGGCCGCAGACCTTCGCCCTAGACCGCGCGGCCACTGGGATAGAAAGTTAATGCAGTCCACAAATCGCGGAAGGATTAGAAGGGAGGAAGAGCATATATGTATGTATCTAAGTGGCGGTGTAAAATAATATTTGTGTCATTTACGGGCCACAGATCATGCGTAAGATTAACAGAAGGCTGTCGCGGTAATGTAACCGTAAATCTGTAGTCTCTGTTTACAGCGAAAGGAAGAACGTACTCAACTGAATGAAACATTCTTCAATTGAGGTCAGACGGGCGAAGACCGCATCTACACCGCGGCGCAAGCCTGAATTCACGCATGCTTATATATTATTATATATATATATACAATTTTATATATATTATTTATGTACTTATTGTGATTTGTCTTGTGTCTTATGTAATTATGTATTTGTGTTACGTATTTATTGTGACAGTAATTATTTATGAATTATGCACGCTCTGTACTTATGCAGTTTTTGTGCGTTGCTCCGTTGTACTTGACCATTTCCATATCCATAGGTTTTACTAACCATGGAATATAACTAAAATAAGTAAATAAATTTTGCCACTTTACTGCCCCCCCCCCCCTTCCGAGGTTAAACTGGTGGTACATGTTGAACAGAAGTGTGGGTGGGCCAGGGAACTGGTCCAGCTGTTTTGGAGAAGAGAAAAAACATTTCCTGCTGTGGCCAAGAGTGGAATGGCTGCCCCAGTCTACCATCATAATGATTATGCTATCTGGCCTCTGCACTGTTTTAAAATTTACAAATTACCTGAGTCTGCGTAGCATGTAAGGGTGCTTCTCTAGCACCAGCAATAACTTCCCTGCCCTTTAGGTCACTACTATTGAATAATGTATTAATACTTCAACTTGCTTTTGATTACACACACCCTTGGAATTTGGCACTGTTTGTGTAACATCAACATACCATCCTCCATGAGCTATGCAAAAGTAGATGCCACACTGAACATCAAACCTTGTTGAAAAGAGGACTAACCAGCCCTTCTGCACTATGCTGTGGCATTTTGAAAAAAGAAGAAAACAATATGTTTGGCAAGACAACAGTTGCAAACAATGCTATGTTAAGAATGCAAGTTTTCTGAGATGTGCTTTATCTTCAGGGTTCAGTAGTCCCCCTGAACATAACAGTACTGTGATTATTCAAGATGTTGAGGACTACTTGCGTAATGACACTACATCATGCCCCAGAAGACCTGAATCTTCACTACCCGTTTTGCCAGGATGGCAGGTTTCGCTGACACTCCAGCAGTCAAAGGTGACTGTAGCCCCACAAGAAGACAGTGCTTTAAAACAAAAAATAGTAAAAGCATACAGGACTTTAGAAAGTGTAGTGTTTTGGTACCACACTGTCAAAACTTAGTAAAATACCTGTGAAGGGTCTGTACAAAATTTAGTCCTCTCCCACACTTCAGGAAGGGTTCGACAGCTGCTGCTCAGTAAGTGTTCTGAAATCTTCACTCTTCTGGGATGTCAGCAAAGTTGGTTGGTAGTTAGTCACTGAAATTTTTGGACAGCCTATTGGTTCTATCTTCACAGTTCAGCAGTCCAAGAACAATGCCTGACCTGTGAAAATGGGACCAATTGGCCATCCTGAAATGTCAGTAACTCACTACCAACCAATACTGCATAACATCCCTGAACAGCAGACTCCAAGTTCACTGCAGCAGAAGCCCAAAATCTCGCATAGTAGTTCAGAATTTACCATCATGTTTCAGTGAACATGTTAATATACAAACTAGTAAACGGTATACAAAAGAGATCACATGGCTTCATCATTCAATGTTGCACAACAAAAAGTATCCACTTGAGACACTGTACATAAAAAGCAAAAGTGATGTTAAGTGTACAGACAGCATTATAATTCCAGTCATTCATAATTTCCTGGTCTGTATGCAGCTCATTTTAGTTCTCGTTAGTTAGTTATTTAGCCAGATATTTAAGAGCCAAAAACGCCAATATTTTTGCATAATTTCAAGAAAACAGATTCATAATATTATGAACAGTTTGAGATACGTGACCAGGTTCCACAACAAAATTCATGCAAAGATTAGATTTTACTTGGATAGCCATATTGAGACAAACATTAACCTAGCCTAACATTATGTTCAATACAGAGTCCACACTGCAATGAATGCAATCCCTTGTCAAAGTTCAGGGATTGTCGACTCTAGTACAGACTTGTGTCCTCTGAACAGCCATTTCAGAGGCATACTAATTCATACATCACACTGAGAACAAAATACTGTAAAGTATAGTTTTTTCAAACAAAATTCTGTGTGCAGTCATGTTTGAATTTTGTATCTTTAAAATCAGAAAGCCAATGAACACTATATCACAGAAAATAAAAGAAACACAGGCATCCCATGCATTTTTAGCCTTGCCAATATAGCACCAACATATATTTGTGAGAATAGTGTACATATAAAGAAAACTAAAAATGTACACCACTTTAATAAGTCAAACTTGCTTATTTGACCCTTTCATCAGTACTGTCATGAACCCACTTGTTTACCAGCAAACATGGAGGTCAAAGTGAGGCGGCAGACTGCAGTCTGATTCAGACATACTAACACATCAGTGTTTGAGTGAAAGATAAACACACAAAAGCCAGGATTGTAAAGGCAACATTGGAGCTTTGTTAACACACTGAAACAGATGTAAAATTCAAAACATCACACCAGAACACGGAATATACAAAATACATGAAAGTTTAGCTGCTTTATACTATGTGGTAGCAACAGCAACAATTGAGACTGCTGAGGTGAATTATTTACGTATGTGATATGAACTATAGGACACGGCAAAATCCAGAAACGTACAAATAATGTGGAAACATCAAAGCATAGAAAGCACTCACACAGAAATACAAGACAGGGGAGGGCAAGGAGAAATGAAGTGCCCACAAATAGTGGGTTGTTCAAATTACAGTGTCTGATGCAGTGAGGAAGAGAAGGCTTCACATGTGGAAATACAGGTAAGAATTTTGCAGTGAACTCACAGCGTATGGACATGACTTAACAAACATGAATATGTTGCAACAGAAATTACCTTTACTATATAAGTCGTGTGCATTTGTATTTAAAAGTTAAGTGCTGAGAAAAGTTCTTTAATGGAAAGCCTGAACACCACACACAATAAACCTTCAAGTGCATATGATGGCATCTCCACGGGAAGCTGCTGCTGCTCTGCACCTCAGGAAGCAACTTAAATTGCCTTCTGCACACAGCTGTGCTATGACACCTCCACTGCAAGTTTACAGAGATGACTGTCTCATTTAAATCAGGTGGTTCATTTAAGCTACGAGTTTATGTACAGTGAAACCCTGTTAGGAAAATTTTGAAAATTCCAAGAAAATCCTACTTCTTAAATGGGAAATTTCTTAAAAGGGTAATTTTAATGATGTGGGTGAATTTTGGTGCTTTTTTATCCTGACTTCTCAGGCAGGAAATTTTCTTAACTGGGTTTTTCTTAAGCGAGTTTCACTGTAGTTACTGATGCAGTATGGTTATTGTTCATGGAGCTGGTATGGATGTTTTGTAATTCAAAATTCTAGTCCTAAAAACTCCATCCACATTAACCAATAAAATACTCCATAATTTATGCATTTGATATTTGGCCATGTAGCAACAGCAGAACCAAAGTTCACCTCTATTCATGCCCAAATACTCCAAAACATGCTGGATGCAATCAAAAGCTATATTTCAAGACTTCACATCTTTCAGATACACATTAATTTGTCCCCAATATGTATATCTGCGTCCCAGTCACGACCTCAATTGGCATATGTCATCACACAGAACAGCAGACAAAGGTAAAGCCTTCCAAACCTTGCAATACAGAACACGTCAACTACTGAAGTCTTACGATGCAACATTGTGCCTCCATACATAATATTTACCAGAACATAATTTTACACATTTATTCCAATAAACTTGCCAAAAGCGGCTGAGGCATGTATAAGATTTTCAAACCACGTTCAGTCCAAGTCGAACATCTGATAATAGACTTCAGTTAAGTTTCGGGTAACAAATTTCAATTACATCTTAATTAATTACAATGTAAAGGGTGTCTCTGCAACGGTCGTGCCACTGCCATCTTATTCTACTCAAATGCTGGAGAAGCAGTCATAGTGAATTCACTTTATTTTAGATCAGATACAGGTGTGCAGTGAGGGTATATAAAGGCTAACAGACCTCCCTGACATTGGTATGACATATGACAAGGTTTCAGGGTGGAAAATCATCACTAGCTCACCAGATCATGCATAAGTAAGATTCTAACTAAATCACTCTGCCATAAGGATGAAAAAAGGCTCATACCAAGCTGCATTTATTTTTAGAATTTGGTTACAATTCTAATTCCTACCTCTTTGCACATCCGCTACGTGGAGGCAAACCTATCAAATATGATGAAGGCTACAGGAATCAGAAACATTCACTGTTACTGACAGCTGCCAATCTTTCCCCTTTTCCTTTTTGTATTAACATAAAAAATATATGTACATTAACCCTTCAGTGCTGGCGGCAGTGCACTGTACTGGCATGAATGCTTTAAAACCCCTACATCCTGGGCAGCAATTGGAATTTAAAACCCAGCATCATTGAAGGGTGAATCAAAAAATGTCTTAATCAACTCTGTTGCACTTGGTACTGTTCTCCACTTGCAATAACAACTCAAGTGTCATGTTCCTGCTCTGTGAGTTCTTGGTAGCGCGCAAACATCATCTTTTTCACACAGTCTTTGTATGTTTCTCCAGGAAGTGCCCCATACGTTCCTCCTTTGGCCCCAAGTCCAGCTGTGGATGCACGATGTTCTGTCTACATAAGAGAAGCACAAAACACTGTATTTACCTGTACCTTAAACAATCTTGATCACAGTCACTTACAGTCACTGCAGTGAGATACTTAACAGACTAATGAACAGTACAGAACAGTAATTTTGGTCAGTAAGAAATTTAATATTATTGCCCCATCATTAGTACATTAGCATTGTTTATACCAGTGTCCCAGAAGTCCCTGTACCAAGGCAATACTCACCCTCCAGGGAAACACTACTTTGAGAATCACTGCTTAAGGGATGTGAACCGTGCATTGGACATGGTGGGCAAGAATTTGAACAATTTCTGTAGCTCCTCACTGTCACTTCCACTGCTGATGGTTCATAATAAACAGAGTGTTTCCTCAGAATGTCAGAATAATCTCAGTAAAGCAACTTTAAGATGTAAGTCTGCACACAAATAGTAACTCTTTATCTCACTCCTACTCTGCTGATGAACTCACCGCGTCTGATAATTCTGCCACTTTAGAACCATGTATGGTGACTTGTGGAATACAGTGCAGAGGTTAGGAGTGATCATGCCATGCTGGGCAAAACCACATGCACATTTCTGATGGGACAAATAACGTTATGTGAACGCAGATCCTGACAGACCCCCCACCTCACTTAAAATACATACATTTTTGAGCATTAAACATTTACACAGTGCTTGGTAACTGACACTGCCAGCTTGTGTGTCACCAAACTGGGACTTCGAGAACATCACCCCAAAGTATCAAATGGTATAATGGAAAAAAAAAAAAAAAATGACACTCACGCAAAGTGATCAATACATCGTGAAATGTTGCACAACATATCTCAAAAAGTTAAGTGAGAAAAAAGATTTATGTGGCTCCATGTGGACCTTCTCTGCAACCTCAAGGCTGGCACAAGGTGTACTGAGGTACTGTACAATTTGTGTAAGTTTCTTCTCCAAAATTTGCATAATACAACTCTGCTCTTCAACTGGCATAAAGCCTCATACCTATGCTTAGTCTATGGCCAATATTTAAATGCCTTGACAGTGAATGTCTTAATACAAACCAAATATTTAATCTCCAGTAAAGCTCCCATGACACCTGTCATGCTGCAAGAAGAGATTGAAAACACACCCTGTATTCCACGCCCAGAATTGATTTACACCAGCAAATTTACCACACCTTATACTGAACATCTAACCTATTATGGGAAAATATAGAACACAAACCTGGATGATAGATGTACGCCCCTGGTTTGATTTTCCTAGACCCATTCCTTCTTGCCAACCCATCTTCTGAAGCAACTTGTTACCAACATTGTCAGATCCAATTCCTGATTTTGTTGGTTCCTCGTATGAAATAGAAGCAACGTCTTCTCTCGTCTTGAGGTACTTCTCCTGCAAACATCATCACCACAGGTGGTCTAATACACTTACAAAGTGCCTATGGACAAATGCAGCACAACTACAAATCCATAATGGTGACAAAATTCAACAAAATCTTCAGAGGCTGACAAACATATCAGGTGGTTCAAAAACACCAGCGTTACAGAGACTGAGTCCATCTCTGAAATCGCCGTGTGCTTCAAGCACCTGACATGGCTCTCAGGCACAGAATATTGGACTGACGACTCTGAAACCTGAACCAGTAAAACTCTTGATGGAGTGAGAAGTAACTTAACAACTGAGGTGCTGAGTGCACTTGTTAGTAAATGCAACTGATAGTTCGTTTCTTTGTTTGCTGTGAATTTTCATTGTAACACTTCTACTGTATTTAACCCTTTTTCCTACAATATTGATACATTATGGTTCCACACTACTCAAACCATACATTTTTAACCACACATTAACTGTTCAAGATAACCGCCTGACTGTGGCAAGCTACTGTACATTAAATGTTTCAACAGTAAAAGTTTTGCTGACATACTTTAAGGTGATTAGGATGAGGCGGTTCTGGCTCTCCAAACTTTTGGCGCCGTTCCTTTGCTCGATCCCGGTACTTCTTATTCCTCTGCTGAGGATCATTAGGATCCAAGCCACGAACATGATACCAACTCTCCAGATTTAATTTGTGTAAGTCTGACAGCTGCTGATGCCTGTGAACATACGGGTGCAAGGTGCTGTTTGTTACGTGATGCACACTCACAGAACAAATAAGTACTCACACAATTTGATGTCTGTGTCAAATGTTCTGCTCAAACCTCACGAAAATGCACACATTTAAGAAGTTCCTGACATGAAATAACAGATGCTAACAATCAAAAGTCACAGTCTTGCATGTGTGTAATAACACATGGAGAAAGTAAAAATGAAAAGGGATACACATGTATCCCATAATGCTATGTAGCACATGCAGTAAGTCCTTCTTCAATGTCAGCGTTACATTCCTGGAAATCACCAATGCAGAATGAAACAACATACAACAGGGCATTTTCCCCACAATAATTAATTAAAGCATCAGCCAGCTGGCCGTGAAAATGACAACTCGAAGCCTAGCATTGTTCACAGAATCTGTGGTCACTAAAATCTGTCATCATTACAGTGACCCCCCACTGTTTGGGGTCAAAATCAAACAAGGATTGCCTCCACCATATCTTGCAAATAAAATGAGACTGCGAAGTGTGTGCACAATGTTTCCAGCACACATGCTTATGTTCACCTGATGAGAGACTCCTTGGTAGGGAATTGACGTTTACAGAGCAGACATGCAAGTTTTGCCCAGTTTGTGTGTTGTCGATCTTCCTGGATAACATCCTCAATGTCATCATCACTCTCGCTTCCACCACCGTATGCTGCGACCAGCCCACCAGCACCAGCTGAACTGTCCTGTTCATGACACATTCAATTTATGATGACAACTGCACACAAATACACACTCTTTCAGAGTCATTCTGTAATATGGCGAGTCAAATGATAAACCAAAAAAGTGCCCAAAAAATTTGGACCCTGCTGTCAGCAGCTGTAGGCACAACAAATTGTCAGCATGGGGCAGAAGCATGTTCTGTGACAAAGCTGTACCAAATCTGTACTAAATTAGCTGATTCAATTTTTTTAAGGTTTTATTTGACTCACCTATATACTTACACAGCAGGTTGGCCAAAATTTCAAAGGCTGCATACTCACTTCAAGTTCACTTCCATCAGCAGAATGTAACAACACTGTCACTGCCAACTGCCACCCTCAGAGAACACTACTGATTAAAGCCCCCTCACCCACACATATGGCACTAAAAGTACACTATTTGTGAACAAACACTTATTATACAATACATGATTATGGCTCAAACTGTGTATGGTCAGAATAAATAGAGGGTCCTTATTTTACTACACAATTGTTATCAGTCACTTCCTGCAGCTACTCTGCCACACGTGGGCAGCTGGCTGAGTGGGCTATGTTGACCTTTTAAAGCCTAGCGGTAACTTTACGTACCATCAGGTTTAACATTAAAAAATTCTACGTGGTGCCCACATTGCATTTATGTGTTTTGTACATATCTCAGAACAAACAGCAACTTTTGCCTTATAAAACATTAAGAGATTGGTTTTTATAACCGAAGTGGAGAGTGTTTACAGCACGGTACGCACTGAGTCCTTATATAAAACAGATACGCTTCATCTTTAAAGGATTAATATGACGAACAAGTGAAAAGGAAGTGGCAACTGACAGTTGTTAGATAAAATAATGATCCTACACAGAGTACAGGGCCATTATTTTATCTGACTACTATAAGCTGCATGCACAGTAACAATTTCACTTTACATTTACTTGCACGGAAAAAACTCCCATGATCAAAGACAAGTGAGTTCTTACTGATGTACCTGTGGAGAAGGAGGATCTGCCTGCTTTTCTGCAGGTTCCTCAAACGGAGTAACTTGGAAGTCCATGGTTGGACGTTCCTTTCTCTCCAGAACTGCATACCCAGCATCAGCTGCACCAATTGATTTTGATGATGGAAGCACATTAGAAACTAGAGCCAAATTCTGACGGGCACTGTCCTTCTTCTGGTTCAGAGTTTTGGCCCATCGTTCCATGTCCTATAAAACAAATGCAATAGTTTATACTTCAGCCATGTACAGGGAATTCAGGTGAAAGGGAAGCCCTACTACCCAATAATGTGAATGGTCAGAGCATAAGTCAGAGACTACCAATCTTACTGCTGCACATACAGCTACACTGCATCACCTCAGTACAGTCACATGACCCATGTCTACAACCGAGTTTTATATACTGTGTGTAACAGGCCTGAATTGCCTTTTGTGGTTTGTGAATATGAGTACAGTGCAACAAAGACAACTCAGACTGTTGTTTTTGTTCCCGAACATGCAGTACAGTGTAACACAGACGGTTCTCATCGGGAACACCTACGTAAGAAACAGACCCTACACAAATGTCACAGCAAATTTCAGACAGTGGTTTCCTGGTGTTTCAGTTCCTGCCAAATCAAAAATACACTGACTGGTGAACAATTTTTGAACAGGGTCCTTGATAACTGAAGCAGCATCAAATGCAATGTGTTCTTTCAGAAGCAACATCTGATTATACTGCAGCACCATCAGAAGTATCTTTCAGATGCTTATCACAGTCATCTAGTGTGTCCAGTCACCTGCACACACAACCACACAACTGCTTCATTTCACACCATGCAAATTTACTGTTGTGCAAAAATTCCAGAAGACTGTGCTGCAAGGGCACAGTTTTGTAACCAATTTCATGGAGCAGTGTGTAGTGGTGAAATCAATCCTTGCTAACTTACTTTACAGATGAGGCATAAACATCACTAACCTTTGCTATTTTCTTTGCCACTTTCACTTTGTCTTGTCTGTCTTTTTCTTTCACCTTCTTTCCTTCATCTTTCCCTGCATTAGCATCCTCTGATGACACAGGTGCAGGCAGGTAAGTTAGCTTTTCTGCATCCCAGTAGAGGAACTGCTGGGACTGTGGATTGTAATAGTACTGCGAACTAGCATCATAATACAGACCGGTCTGCGGATCATAATAGTACCCTGACGTCTCATCATACTGGTAGGTGCTGACATCTGGAACATCTGTGGACATTCAGTAATAATTAAATGGATTTGTATTTCAATAAATATATGTTTCTTAGTTGAATCAAAAAAATATTTCTTGTTATGCGTTCCTCCTCCACACATTGCTATATCACAGATGACTGCATATTTAAAAAAGGAAAAGGGTCCATGGAAACAAGGGATGGGAAGAACACCAAAGCCACCCTGATATCACAGTATCATGCAACTGCAGTGGTTCAACTGTAGCAAAAACAGAAACAACAGACCATTACAGAAAGCACACATGATCATATTATACATGTAAGTGTACATACAGCATGGTTATCAGCACTTTACTTAGCTTCAAGTTCACTGTGATAGCACAGCTGTCTGTACAGTACATTACAGTGCTCATCCCCCCCCTCCCCCCCATACTTTCCTGACAGTTTCAATTTTCTGACCAGCCGCTAACAGATTTATTTTTCTGAGGGGAAGCACGCAATGTGTTGCACATTTTATTGTTTCCAGTGTTTTGTAAATCTTCTTTTTTAGTTTTAGTTTACACCACAGTCCACATTAAACCTGCTTTTTGCAAGTCACCTTTTTATCTATGGGCAAAACTGATCCATTAAAGCATGCCCTATTCTCCAACTATGCCACACAAACATACTTTAACTGTAGCAAGAAAACAGCAAATATAAAAAGACAGAAAAATCCCACACCAGAAGATGACTTGTGTGCTCAGCAAGGCCTCCAGGCGACAGGCAATATAACTACTAAACGTAATTAGACCGGTCATCTCGCCGCACAAAATTTCACTGCCTGGCCAGACATGCCGGCCTACACTGAGGATCAAAAAAGAACAGAGTCTCACCTACAGGGCTGCTTTACATGAAAGTGTGGGAACCGGGACAGCACAGTCAGCAGGGTAACTAGGCTAAGGGCTGGATGATCCGGGGTTTGAATCCCAACAGTGGCAACAGATTTTTCCCCTTTCCCACATGTTCAGACAGGACAACCAGCCTCCTGTTCAGTGAGCACCACGGTTCTTCCTTGGGAGTAGGCAGCCGACGCACGATGTTAACCATTCACCTCCCACTAGCATGGAGCTTAAGAATCAGTGGATCTATTCCTCTGCTTCCCCTATATGCCTTCATCGCATGGACAGGGACAATCTTAAATGCAATGGTGACAGGACGGTCAAAGAATTTCAATGGCAAAAGGAACCCCTTCAGACCACAGTATACTGAAGCTTGATGACAGTTCTGTACTCTCTGTGTGTGTGTGTGTGTGTGTGTGTGTGTGTGTGTGTATTAATAAAAGGCTTACGTGTCAGAAATATAAAGTAATGAATGACTGCAACATGATGCGGAAGTACCCAGTATGCAGACGGTATATGAACTGGGAACTCAGCAGTACGTGCAAGCTCAGAGTACACAATCAGTGCTCATGACTGAAGTTGGGATGCGCAGATTATGTCAGCAAACAGAACATGTGGTTTTAATGGCAGTACTTTTTAAGAATCTCTGCTGGAACAAACGTTCTTCTACCATTTCTATATTGACAGGAAGAGCATTTTGAAATGTGGCCTGGCTGCTAATTTCTGTCCTTCGTGAGTCAAGTGAATGCCACTGGCAACACAGTACCCTTGTATCCTGTCCTTCGTGAGTCAAGTGAATGCCACTGGCAACACAGTACCCTTGTATCCTGTCCTTCGTGAGTCAAGTGAATGCCACTGGCAACACAGTATCCTTGTATCCTGTCCTTCGTGAGTCAAGTGAATGCCACTGGCAACACAGTACCCTTGTCTCCTGACTCATTAGAGGGGGCATGGCAGAAGCAATGACGGGAGCATTCAGTCTTGGCACTCAAAACGTATGTTGACCAGGACAGCTGTTCATGCATCACACGTTGACTTGTGAGCTCTAGGTGGGCATGGCTAACAGTGTCCCCCCCTCACTTACCAGCCCTCATTGTATTGTACTGCAACTCTACCAGTGTCTATATTTCCTACAGCAAATACTATACCCAAATCTACTCAGCTTCCTATTCAATGGATACCAGGGTTTCCTTCACAAAGGTACAGAGGCCAGGGTGTGAAATTGACCATTCATCTCAATCTAATACTGAGGTTAAGAGTAAATGGCACTGTACCTCTGCTTCCCCTGTATACCTTGAAGAATGCACAGGGACAACTTTACCCTTAACCAAATGCAAACTCACAGCACACAATATGATATGACAGTTTACACTTACTGCACTTCTTACTATTAACACCAGATTGTGCAACTGTTGCAGGTGTGGGAGCAGACAGACCCTGGGCTGATTTAATTTGTGCCATCTTCAGTGCTTCAGACTTCAGAAGCTGGGGTACTTCAATCTGTCAGAACAAACAATCAGACAGCCTGTTTATGAAGTTGCGCTCCTTCTGTAGCGTAACACTGGAGGCCTCCAAATATTAACATCAGTTGTTAACTGTTCTCACTGCAGCTTTTTCAAGGACGTTTGTAAAAAAAGCGACTATTAGCTTCATCATGTCTGTCTGCCCATCCGTTCGTCCATCCGCACAGAACATCTCACTTCCTACTGGATGGATTTTCATAAGATTTGATGTTTGGGGATTTTCTGAAAATTTGTCGAGAAAATCGAAGTTTGATTGAAATCTGACAAGAATAGCGGGTACTTTACATGAAGACCCATGTAATGTATGATGAGAAATGTTTCAAACAAAAATTATAGAGAAAATCGAAACACACACTGTATGCTCAGTAATTTTCTTCTGAAAATCGTGCTGTTTATGAAATAATGTGGGAAAATATGTTACAGCCAGACAGTCCACACATGCCAATATAATGCTGCACAGAAAAGATGTGCTTTGCATGCCAAGAACACACACACACACACACACAATTTTATACTTATTACTCCACAACAGATTGATTTTGTCTGATCTCATAAAATGTTTTATGGCAACACTTACAAAATCTTAGAAACTGTGCAACGACTTATCTGTCATTTTGATCTCTTTAGCCAAATTATATGTCTAAAGAAGGCAATGAGCCAATGAATATTCTTTTGTTTCAATGCAGCACAAGGCGCTTTACATAAAGATATACGTACGTTTTATTGTTGTCTGCGACATAAATGTTATAAAAGCATTACTGTGCAACACTCCATATTTTTGTATAGCTGACAGTGACATGTGGGTCAACAACATGCAAAGAATGCATTGTAATGTGTCACAGCAACAACAGTTATGCAAATGCACCAAATGTTACATGGCACGTACACTGCATATCTCATTTCTTTGTTAAATTAAAAACGTAAAAATTGTGTTTCTATACCCAAATCACATTTAATAAAAATGTCAGTCCTACCAAAAAAACAGCATTTAAAAAATTACTATCACAACCTACAAACATTAATTTGATACAAAATCACACACATTATGACATTCTGAACATTAAAACGTGAAGTGCAGTTCATGTAATGCACAACAATACAGTAACAGAAAACTAGCATCTGTATGCAGTATGAACAGCACGTAATTATTTTCATTTCATATTTATTTTGAAATTATTATGTTACAAATATACAGCCTCATCAAAAACTGAGGCCAGTTACTGCACGAATTGGCTTTAAAAGATAGGAACAGCACAACAGCATCATCTACCATACACGCACACTGAACACTGGTAAAATTACCCCCCCCCCCAGAATCACAAAAGGGCTAAATAATGCAAAACCAAACACCTCTTAGAACAGGCAAATACAAACACAACACGTACACCCACCTGCTTCTTAATTTCTTTAGCAGCTTGCACTTGTTGAATTGCAGACTGCGCTACTGCAGCTGCAGCATTCACACAGTCTGCCTGTGACTGTGAAGGCAGGGTGATGGCACTGCCCTGAAATCAGTAAAAGCCTGTAACCATTCACTTTTCAAGTGAAATGCTGTTGGCCCTGTGAAAGACTGGATATGAGTGTTGGTACAGAGTAACTTGCATTTGTGAAATTACACAGTCTTTCTCCTTTCATTGTCTCCCTCAGCACAGCAGCCTTCCGGCACATAAAGCCTGCATCTGATGGGACATCATTATAGCTTGGCTGTTCAGGGAAGTGACAAAAGACACTCTGCATCCATAACTATTGTCACATTAAATTATATGAACAACAGTCTAATAAAATTTATCTTGGCACCTTTTACAGGGCTACTGATTTTCTAATCTCCATTCATTAGCAGTTTCTGTCAGTGTAACACCTCATACATCATGTTTAATAAACAGACGTCAGTGACTAGTTGTACAACACACCTCAGGGTCAAAGGACACCAGAAATATGTCACAATATGAAATACACTAACATATCTGCCTGGAACCATCATAATTAGACTGGCACTGAATGTGTGTATGATCACCCAACAGCAATCTAAACAGTGTGGATGTCATCACCACATTTGAAGGGCAGTACTGATGATACAGGCTGTGCAACCACAGGACTTCATCATCACACACATTAACACCACTCAGCATATTTAATCTACCCAAATTTTTCAAACTTTAAAATACTAAAACTGATAACATAACATAACATTTATTAAGAATACTTTAAAGGTATGGCATCCTTTACACAGAATGCCTGGGATGTGGCATTCTGTATATTAGGTTTATTCTGTAACTTGGAGCACACTTAAATATTACAAAAGATAAAAATAAATAAATTAGGTAAATACAACCATAAATAAACAATTAACAGCTCTGCCTTCAAGATAGGAATGCCGGATTATTTAACACAATTGCAAGACATCATATGAGGAGCTATACTCATGAATATGGCGCAAAAGTAGCCAGCCCTTAAATTACATGACCTAATTTTAAGTTTCTTTGTTCTAATAAAGAGCTGGTTTATGGAGCACTCTGGATGCTGGGATGCTGGATAAACAACCCCACACCTGTCATAATTTTAACATCATTATAATGTTCTGTTTAATGCTAGTAATGAAACAATGCTCCTCCTGAATATGACTGTGTGTGGTTGAAACAAGCAGATGTCATACCTAAACACGTCACATTCTGAATTGAACAAAGTTAATGTTGTGTTATGATGGTGTTAACACATTTGAGAAGTTAATTTATTTTCATACAAAACTTGCCTGTGATATCTGAGTTCGGTAGTACTGCTGATAATACTGCTGATAGGCTGCGTACTCAGCAGGTGACGTTGCATACAGAGAGGCACTGTAATCAGCAAGGCGGGGGATGTCCTCCAGTGTGTATTGTGTTAAGTTCCCGCTTCCAGAACGCTGGGCTATTGAATCTGCATCCAACCGTCCAGACGTGGCTGTATTACCTGGGAGATTCTGCAGTGCCTTTCGATAAGAGACGAGAACTGGAAAAGGGGGCGTGTATTGGTTGATTATGTACCACAGTTTTACAATTTCATACACTATGCAGCACTGAGCAAGTAACACTCTTTTAACACAGCAGCCAGCATGAGCAATCTGTATGGCGAACACACTACAAACTGGACAACCATACATTCATGGTGCAATTCCCAACACAGACTTGTCTCGTCTCTGAAGTGTCCAGAACAGGTCTGGGGCCCACCTTGTAAAATGAGTACTGGTATCACTGAACACTACCTGCTCCACGTGCATTCACTGTGTGCACACACACAACTTTACCTTTACTTTACTTCACTCTTCTTAACGCAAAATAAGCAATATTTGTGTGGACATGCTGCAGGCAGTCCTGCAACAAACCACCTGTCACACACACACACGCGCGGACATACAATTCTTAGAACAAGTTTTGGTTACGTTTTGCTTGTAAGGTCGCTCACTGTTGGGGGATGAAAAGAGATTAAAAAAAGTAACATTAGATTGAGCAGCCCTTTTCACGGACAAAATGGTGATAAATGTGAAGAAGAGGTCCAAGCAGAAGTAAAGGCAGTGCCACCTGAGCAGAACAAGCTGTCAGGACTTGTGACACCACCGTTCCTTGCTACGTCTGGTGTGGCATTTAACAGTGCTGCTATCTGCTAAGATTACTGGAATTATACCCAACTGACAAACACTGAACCAGTCCCAGTGCAGCCATGATGAGAAGCCAGTGTCCAGGTGCCCCAGCCATGGCATGGACAGCCATTATGTTAAGGAATGTCTCTTCCCATGCATAATACACAATTCATCACGTTCAATGATCACCAGTGCCGCAGATTGAGACAATTAAGTACCTACTAAAACACACCAACAGATGGTCAACATTCTCAATGCAGGTATGAGATCTTACCCTTCTTTCCATCCACAACTGGAGAATTTGCCACTAATGCATTATGCATATAAACAGCATCCATCACATGATTCATCTCCAGATAGCAGACACCTCGTGAAGTGTTTGTGAGAGGATCCTGGCCAATGCGAATACTTCGTATTGGAACAGAAGAAATTGATTTAATTGCCTGCAATACTGAATCTTCTGTGGACAAGACATCCAGCCCCCGCAACAGAACAGCTGGAACAAAACATAAGATAAGTTAGTGTGGCGCAGGAGGAGACAGATTTAAATGCAGGTTGCATCTCTTGATGGCTTAGCATAGACATTTAAACTGATACAAAGTAAACGCACAGAGACAAGCATATGGCATGCTACACCGTTTGCCAGTGCATTTTTTGAGATCAGCATGTGGTCTCTTAGGGCAACGAAGGTTAACACACAGAATTTACAAGGCAGTCAGATAAATGCTGCTCATTCAAACACAAGTACTTTCATGTTTACTTTGCTAATTTGTCACTTAACCTTAGTGGACACAAGAACTTAAATGGAAGTTCACAAATGATCACAGCTTCTCAAACAAAATGCAAAGTAAAGCAGAACACATCAAATAAGCTGGCTGGGTTCCTCTTTTATGTTGCAGTGCTGCCATCTGGTATTGTTATGGTGTATTACAGGTTCAATGCTGAAGTGTTTTGGTCTGTGAATGCTCAATTATACCTTCACTCTAAACTTGCACTGGACAGAGAACACACCAACATTGGTAACCATGACAAGTGCAACTCTGGCCGTGTTCAAGTGAAATCTGTTTGAGGATTGTTCTGGACAAAATAGGGGCTCTTAAAAACATTCCTAATGGGCAGTGAGATAGGCAGGCCACCGACACACCAGCAGATGGATCCCCTCCACAAAGAACACCATGGATTTTATGTGAATCACTGCACCAATGAGACCTTGAGGTCTATGGCCCTTCAGCACGTTCTTGAGGGGGCTGACCAAATGGAGATCATATGGTAAGGATCTACAACCTTCTGGTGCATGTAGCTTTGTGCCATGGACAGTGACAGCTACATGAGTGTCACTGTCATGATGCAATACTACCTGTTACAAGCACTCCGGCAATGTTATCTCCTGGTGGTGTATGGTGGTCTCTGAGGGTTAGTTAGACAGTAGTGCTGTGAACTGATGATGAAGGAAAGAGTCTTTCAATGCCATCAGTGATCCACTGAAGCTGATGCAGTCAGAATGACCTTTCTTGCAGGGTACTGGGATTCCTCCTCATCAGCATCTCCACCTTGTGAAAGGCGTAATTTTTGCCAGGTGAGGATGCTTGCATACATCAGCGCACTCACACACTATGCTAGCAGCAGCCTCACTGCTAGTACGGCTGATGCCAGACAGGCCCCCAGCGAGTTGCCAGAAAAACACAGTAAGTTCTACACATGCTCTTTGCAATATGTTATCAAGATAATAGACTGGACACATGTGGACTGACAATGAGCCCTCTGTGAGGTCAGCAGCTGCTATGTCCCTACGGGTCAAGACCAAACAGCAGCAAGGCACCACTGAGGTTACAAATTCACTCACTTGGCGTGGGCTGCATACTGACTTCAGCACTCCCTTCTCCGCCTTCTGACTCCTGCCGCGAGGAGTGGCACTTAAAGCACACGTCCCTTCGCTTGAAATTATGTGCAGCACACTGAAAAAGAGAGTAATCATGAACACAACCAGTCTTACACGTAATCAAATACTTTATCCCTTGTATGTAACCACTACAGACTTATATACAACCACAACACTGTCATGAAGCACTTACTCATACAGCCCCATTTAAGGTCACTAAATTGAGGAAAACCTTATGCAGGAACATCAGCAATGTCAAAAATGTGGCAAACACTAAAATTAGGGAGAACTTACAACAAATTCACACTTTGCAGTACAGTTATACAGCATTATTTCAGAATCAAGTGATGTGGCAGTGCAATTCATATTTCAGTACGACAACACTTACAAAATATTTTGTACCCTCATTTGTCAATTCTTGTGCCACTGACTTCAGAACTGCTACGACAGATATGGCACAATGTTCTAACTTGCTCCTTTGATGTCCCTTGTCCTCTTGACACAACACTTCTTCAATCTAATACCAATGCCCAGCTGAATCAAATTTATCACTCAAACTGTCCACCTGAACACCTCCCACTGCTGGCCATGCAAAGGGCCATTATTGGAAAACTCAACTACCACAGACTTTGTGCAAGCCATATCCCCTCTTCCCCTTCCACAGGTCTGACTGGCCACATTTCCTCCCTGCCAATTATGCCAGCATCCACCTGACCTAGATTCAGTCACCCTGAAAAAGTAGGCATCATGTTCCTCCAAAATGCCAGAATAAACCTTCACTAAATAATGTAAAAACCCATGAAGACCACCATCTTCCTTAATTTTAATTCAAATTAGCAATCCAATTTTTATACGTCATAGCATGTGAAGATGAAATTTCTCAATTCTTTTGTACAGTAAAAAATAGGTAGTTCAACATAGTACTGCTATTGGGTTAGTTTGGTACTGTAATGAGCAACTAACTGCTAAATAAATGAATGACTGAATAAATATAAACAAATTATTCTCTGCAGCTGAGTTCTTATTTGGATGCTGATAGTTCCTCGGCTAGTCAAGAAATTCCCTGCATTTTACTGAACCCGAACGTTCATTATCCTGTTTACAGCAGACCACAACTTGTCTCTATCCCACGCAATACAAATGAAGTCCCTGTCCTTCTACCCAATCTTCTTAACATCCTTTTAGTATTATCATTCCATCAATGTCTATGTCTTCCCAGGAAACTCTTTCCTTCAGCTTTTCCTACCAAACCCCTGTATGCATTTCTATTCTCTACCATACATGCCACATTCTTTAGCCATCTCCACCTCCTTCATTCGAGCCACCAAACAACTACCGAGTAACTCCCTACATTTACGTACCTTAATACAAATCCAATCCTGACTGGATTTCAAAGCATTTCTTTCAATCTGAGTTTCCTTTGGGATACTGAAGTGCATGATGGCTCGATATTGATCCTGCAGCATCAAAATTCCCTGAAATCAAACCAATGATGACTGATTATAATCCAGCAGTAATGAAGCAACTGCCCGACCACGCTTGCAGCCCCCCTCTCGAGAGAGAGGCCAAGCGGCATTAGGAGCCATACCTTTGTTTTCTCCCTTTCCATCGCCGTTCGGTAGCAGAGAATTCAACTGACTTTTAATTCTAATAAAGTGTTCAACAGGACCAAAAATTTCAAATCTGGGTTACTGTGTTAACATATTAGGAAACTAAAACACATGTAGCCAAGATGTGTCCTACAGGTCTGATGCTTTATTTGTAAGTTTCATATGATATCCAGTCACAGGGAGAGCAGTTTAAGAGTAGACAGGTCTCCTGAAGACCCACTGATAGTAAGACAAACACATGCCAGCTAGTCTTTATCTCCCGTGGCCCTACTGTCTGATACGTCACATAAAAATCAGTCTTGCTCATGCACATAACATGAGCAGTGCAGTGGCACTGAATAAAAGCCCCTCTCAATTATCTTGACTGCATCTCTCGCTCCTGAAACCTTTATTGCCTCGCATCTCCTGCACAGGCTGCCATTCTTGGACCATTTACACTTGAAGATCCTTCAAACCAGCAGAGAGTCTCACTTAAAAACATAGCATCACTACCCAGAAGACTCAATCCTCACAGGATATTTATTTACGGCACTTTTTTGAAACATTTTATCAAGGAGGAAAT
This sequence comes from Coptotermes formosanus, assembly GCA_013340265.1. NCBI lineage: Eukaryota > Metazoa > Arthropoda > Insecta > Blattodea > Rhinotermitidae > Coptotermes > Coptotermes formosanus. The sequence goes on along the minus strand of BLKM01000334.1, from coordinate 793,852 downwards.
ATTTGGAAAATTACATAGCAAGTACACTAACAGGGCAGTCCTGTGGGACCAAACAATATGCACAGCAGTATTGGTTCTAGACAAAAAGGCAGACTGAAAAATACTAAGTGAAAAGAAAGTTCACTGACACTTGGTTACTAGCCTGCCCAAAAGACTCGCCATCTTTCTTTGCACTTTAATGTGGAATTCCAGCAAGGCCACTGTATATTCCAACAAAACTGTTAAAATTACTGTCCCTTAAAAATGACAAGCTTTGGTTGCCAGACTGTGAGGCAGATTTCAAAATCGTAAGTGCTTTCAGAAAACGTTGCACAATTGTCTTGGTGACCCAGTTTTAACCAGTGAGGGATGTTTTATGTTACCCTTTATCTTATGGCACTGGGGGGTTCAAATGCCAGCAGGTGGCTACACTGTAACTCACGAGATTTAGACAGAAAGGTAATGGTATCAGTATTGAAGAAATACAACTGCAACTGCTACAGGACTTCAGCAAAAGGCATTTGAAACAAAACATGCTGCCCAATTTTATACTGATTTTCCTCCAAAACTATAATGCATTTCTGATTTACAAGTTCACTCTTGCTTAGCACATATTAAAACAAGCATCTATATGAAAGCCCACTTAAAAGTTTGAACACATTCTTTCTTGTAAGTGCACATGACTCTAAGAACTATACCAGGCAGGAGGACAATGGTCACTGTGTTGAGCTTCAAGGCAGGATATGTTAGTGTCTTGTGGGTGGGATGGGCTGAAAATGGGGCTGCCATGTACTAACATTGATCCAAGGTCACCCACTATTTCCATTGGTCTGTATTCAATACCATTAGATCCTTTGTAACAATCTAGTAAGGCAAGTCATCATGTTGCACTGTGCCTGACTTTCTGAAGTACATGCAGTCATCACACAGTATCTAGATTGGATCCAGCATCTTCTGGAACGTGGTACCGGGTGCCTGGAGCCCACCATTTTGAAAGATCACAGTGCCTTCATCACTGAGGGGCACAGATTCTTCTCAGACCACCTCACCCTGAGGATGAGGGTAATACAGTCATTTGAAACATCATGAACTACACGCCCCATGACACACTGTCACATCCCAGAAGACCTGAATTCTCAGTAACATTTCTGTGAGAACCTCAATCTCACGGAGGCGAGCTAATTGAAGGTTTTGGTGAATGAATAATTATGCAATGATTATGATCCTGAGTTTACCTGATTTAAATGTGTCACTTCCATTTTGGGGAAACATTTAAGGTAACATTCATGTCAACAATCCCCACTCTTTGCTGGAAACAAAATGTTGGGCTAAAAATTCTATCCTGCAGAAACAATTCGCTGTACATACAGAAGTACTTTTGAAAGGCATGACGCATGCAGAGAAGCAGAAGTTTGGCAGTTGTTGGTCTGCTGTAAAATAAGATACGCTATAATTACAGGGAAAACCGCCCGTGAAACGTCAGCACTCTTTGTGCTGCGGTGGGCAGCCTGCCAAAACAGTGCAGGGAAACCAGTCTACTCTTAAATTTGACACCCTGTGTATAACGTACCTACACACCCACAATTCAAACAGTTCGTGCCACAGTGCTGTAAATATAAAATACCACAAAACCGCTTGAGGAATTTCAAGTGGTTCAGATCCCAAATATCAGCAAGGCATGCTTCATTGTGGTGATATCAGAACTCAAATACCCACAACAAAATCTACAATTAGTATCAAACAAAATTTCATTATTCTCAGCTCGGCCTTTACAGTGATTTCATGGTCATATTTTTTCCCACAAATACAAGACAAATGTAAATGAGAATTTTAATGTAAACAGTGCAACACTGAACTGGGACACTGAAGTGCACCCACCCCCTTTAGCAGCAAATTACATGATCAACAAGAAAGAAAAGGAAAGAGTTTAGGGTTGTAACCAGACTTCAATATTTGTTTCCTTATTCTGAACTTCTGTGTTATGAGGCTTTAATAAACAGAATTATCACAGTGAACAAGTACACAGTTACTGTGCAGCTAATGATCCCCATCAAATTAAGCTACTAGGACAATACTCAATTTAAAAGCAGGCAATGCTCTGAAGCAAGCCATGAGGTGGCGCTCTCTATCCTCACGTGAGTCAACCTGCGGAGCGCAGCAGAACACAATAACTCTCTGGCCACAAGTGACAGACCAGACACCACAGTATGGATTACTATGATACGTGTTTTAGGACAAACAGGGTTGGCAAAATGGACGAGTTAGCGCAATCGAGAGAGCAACCGAGCGAGCCTGCAGGATACCTGTTTCATTTCCATCCACTGAGAGGCTTCCTGGAGCGTGTTAAACTCGACGAAAGCAAAGCCTCGTGATGCACCTACACAGATGGATCAACACAATGTAGTGTTAAAACCAGATACAGTATCACACACAATTCCTTTTCTCCCTGCTCACTGGCTGCATTATTACTCTTGAAGAGAAAAACAGGAATTAACATGACATTACCACACAAACATTCAATACAACAGATTAACAAGAACAGCGCACGAGTCATACACGTAACCTATCATGCTCCTGGCAGCATAAACCGGTCTTCATTTCGCAGGTGGTAAGTGTACAGTAACAACATGCCTGGTCATCCAAGCATGCATGACACTACTCTGTTTCCATGGTTCACCAGTGCTTTTCCATGTCGATGCTGTTGAATGACATCACAGTTCATTCTCACGCTATGCTAAATTTGTTCCTTACTATCTGACAGTCCCACCTGAAGTCAACTGGAAAAAATTCTCAATGTTCTTGTTCTTTCATTAACTTCGAAGCATCTCACCAATGTTCAGGTACAGAATCTCCTTGTTTGTTCCACGTCTAGTTCAATATTTACATTGCGGATGCACTACAATCCACATGCGCACAAGCAGCACCACTTGAAACATAAACTTTCCTCCTTTACCTATTACTGACTCATTTTAATACCATGGCAGCTATCTCATCCCACTCCATCACCACTCTGAAGACTGCTGGCCAGAAAACCTGATACATGAACTGTGTTACCAGTATACTGGCTTTGGAAAGTATGTATGTAAATGAAAAATAACTTACTGATAATGGAAAGGCAATTACATATGCACTGGCTGAGGATACAAGTCTTCTGGGATGTGACACACTGTGTCACAGAGTGAATAACTCATAATGTTTTGAGGCTTGTAGTGCCTGTATCTTCAAGGTCTAGAAGTCTTCTTGGACTGCTCCACCACTGATGATAAAATCACTACAATCCTTCAGAATGTTGGGAACTAGTTGCACAATGACACAGCATCATGTCCCGGAAGACTTGAATCTTTAGCAATGCCGCTGTGGGAACCACAAGTCTCGTGCCCAGATCAGTCACCACATTAACACACATTCCGCATTTTAGTATTTGTGTCCTTCTATGTGTAAGCGCAAAAATAATGACACATTAAATTTAGCCACCCCCCCCCCCACACACACTACACTACACTACACTACACTACACTATACTATACTACACTACACTGCAGTGAAATCCTTGTTTGATTCCATGCCAAAAGGATTTCGCAATATAAGATTACATGTCAGGTTCAGTTCCCATTATAACAGATTTTCTTGAATTCAAATTCAAGCATAAAAGAGGAAACTAATGGGACATTAATTTTACTTCAAATAGACGGTTTATTTTGGAAAAAATACAGGGAAGCATGAATAACAATACGAGTAAATACAGCAAGCCTACGAACACTGCATTCAACAAACGTACATAATTTACATCTATCATTCAAAAATATATGCATTTTTGAAGCACAGTAACTACACAAACAGCCCAAACTTGACGCTTGGATATGACCATCTGCAAAACATGTCCATCCAAAGCAGTGCAGCTAACGTACATCTGCCGTTATTTATACTGAACTGCTAACACCAGTCTCATTTATGTAGTCTGTTCCAGCAACCAGGCTACAGTTCTGAAAGCGCGGGGTTGCATTCCCAGCTGAGACAAGAGGTTTTCCTGTTCTTGAAAAGTTCAGACCACGCTGCGACCCACCCAGCCTCCTATTCTATAGGTAACAGGCAACCAGGCCATGAAGCTGACCATTCATTTTCATCCAGTGCAAAGGTTAAGAATGAATGGAGCTGTACATCCACTCCCCCTACACACCTTCATGATGTGCAGAGGTCAACAGATTTTGTTGTACTATGCACTTTTGTGCCCATGGCGTGACAAATAGTAACCCCCCCCCCCCCTCCAGAGTTTCGCTGTTTGTGTGTAACAACAAAATGTTATATTACGCAGGTTCCAGGGTCACTAAAAACTCTCTTCATGCCAAATCTGAAGTGTTTCTGAAGACTGCAATCTTCTGAGATGTGACACAGTGTCGCTGGGTCATGTAGGACCATAGTGCCTTCATTTTTAGGGTCAAGCAGTCCAAAGAGAATGTAATGCTTGACCCTGAACACTGAGGCACTACACTCCCCTGCAATGTTGGCAGCCCTTTACCAGTTGAAACAGGATCACATGGCAGAAGACTTGATAAACCTGCACGCTGCTGTAGAAACCTCAAATAAGGTAACCCACACTGTCACTATTGTTTAATATTAATCTCCACAGTGGTAATGAACCCTCTACCTTCTGTGTCCCAGACTCAGGACAGGCAATTAAACATCAGTTTCACTGTGGGTCCAAGATGTGGGACAGGAGTATTGGAATGCAATAAAAGCTCTCGCTGTCCATACCATGAAGGCATTAACGGGGAGCAGATGTATAGCTCCACTCATTCTTAACTTCACATTAAATGGAGTTTAGTGGTCAGTTCAAACTCCAGCCACTTTACCCCCAGGAAATAACCCACGCACCCATTTAACAGGATGGTGTGTGGTCTCCACAGCTGATCTGGACGACAGGGCTACGATTTATCTTTTTTGTCAGTACTTTGTGGCATGTGTTTTATGGCCAGCTAAAGTGTTGAGATGTTGATACAAGCTGACAGGTTTACTAAACACAAATTCTGGCAACAGAGGAAAGCAGATTCAATGTGATGTGGCTTCCATCTCAAAGACAGAGACCTACTGATGACATATAAATGGCAGGTGTGCTGTGCAGTGCAAATGTATGATATATAGATGAGCCAAAATCTTCTTTGCACCTACTCTATTTATGAGGAACACTCTTCAAACTGACCTGTCACGTGTCTTTGCAAACAAGATCGGGCATGCAGATGCATCTCCAGAAGCACCTGGCAAGGCCACTGTTAACATTTGTTGCAACAAGCGAGTATAAGGATGTATTTTATTGTATGGTCTCTAAATATGCTCACAGTCTATGGTGGGTGCACAATGACTTCTGGCTCACTAAGTATAAGCAGTGTGGGAAGCTGAGGAGGAAATATATTGTACAAAGGCTTGCAGTGTTTAGACTACACACACAAAGGCTGGTGTAGCTGGTAATCGACGTTTACCTTCCCATAAATTGCACTCTGTCATATATCTCTCCCTGCACCCACAACTGGGAGGCTGCAGTTACAACGAACCAAACACTGATTTCCTTTATGCTAACAGCAACATCAAGAAAATCCTTTTACACTACTTTTAAACATTATGTGTCTTATTTATTAATCAGAAATACATTCTTCAATTATTTCTTAATTTTGAGAACTCCTCTGTGTTTCCTGACCCTCCCTTTATGCTTGCAAACAGCACAGCACACTGACTGGGATTGGGACTGTTTTACACTGAGTTCTGGTTCTCTACTGATAAGAAGAAAAGACATATAAACTTCACAAAGACAGACAGCAGCAACAGCTTGGAATGGTACATTCTGCTATGACTCAGGATTTGCAACGTAAGAATAAGAAATCCCCTGACAGAAATTTTGAACCAGCCAGAATGCAACCAAAAAAAAAAGAAAAAACCTCCAGACAGACTAAGAACTCTACTGTGTATATTCAGGCAGCAAGGACACTTGCTCACAATCTGAAATGTTCTGCAAAATGTGCATTTCATTTCCTACGAAAAGGAAGCAATTCCATCAGTTTACCTCCCCTGGTTTAAATAATACTGATGTAGTTTGTAAGCCATGTGCAAAAATTCAAATTGCAGGCGTGGAGAATGCCGCAGCAGAGAACTTACTTGTTCCATTTAAAAGGCGTATTTTAGAGGTTAAGAAATAAATTTACAGAATTATACCTTGTATTTATAGAAAGAAATATCACACAGGTAATAAACAGCAATATTACAAATACAGAAAACATTCTGTACTGTACTTGCTATCTTGCTAACAGAAAGACCCCAAACTGTAGTTGCTAATTAAAACAGAATAAACAGTGCAGTAAACAGGAACTGTAAACACTTGCTCTACTGTCACACTATCAGAACACTGTGATGACTGCTCTAGTGCGCTCAGTCAATATGTATTTAGCACATGCTTAAAAATGACTGCAATACGTGTTAGGTCTGGCAAACAAACCTGACTGAGCAGCTGTAAGTGCCTACACTGCCACATTGCACACTAACTAACTCTGTGGAGCAAAGTCCTTCTTCAGAAGCTAACATTCCCTCAGCAAGTCAAGAAATTCCCCACATTTTATGACACCTAACGGTTCATCACTATGTTCACAACAGCCTGCCAACTTTCCTTACTCTAATCTATATTATACACTGCAAATGATGCAGAGCACATGGTTTAATTTAAAGATGTATACTGCAGAAAACACTTGAGACTGGGAGGGGATGACAATGACAATGATGGTGGTGGTGGTGGTATATAAACAACATTTGCCATTTCCATCCAACTGATACTCCAATTCCAGCACATCTTAGCCTAGCAAAGAAAACAATTACATTTGATAACACATTCAACAGACATCAGACAATTTTAATGGCAACAACTAAAAAATCATGTGACCTACGTTACCTATGCTGCAAATGGTATTTCAGCCTACTGTACTCTCGTGGTAAATACAGGTGAACAGAAGTTTGCTGTAGCCAATGTTATTGCATTAACAGAGACCCTGTCCCATGATACAAAATCATACGCAGCACCAAAATATGCAACTTTTCACCCCAGACAGCTGTATATATAAGATAAAAAAATTTCCAAATTCATATGGAATTACAGAGTAGGGCTAACTGTTGCCACACGTCATAACAAAGACAAGCAACTTTTCAACACCACTTGTCAAGATACGGTAACAATGCCAACTCTGCTTCATACTGGAAGAGCTGGGAACTTACCTACTTCCCCATAAATATACACAATCAGCCAGTGAGCAAGTAACACCAGACAAATATCATCAATCCTGTAGGAACCAATAACTCATTTACCTGTATCTTTCTTCCTTATAAGTCGGATGTCTTTGGGCATCAGTTCGCAACTCAAGATATCTTGTCGTATCTAAAAAAAAAGTGAAAAAGAATATCTGCAGCAGCAACCAGAGTTGTATCACTGTGTCAGCCTTCTAGCATCACACAGTCAATAAGGGTGAAAGACAAAAAAGACCATTATATGTCCTCAGCCATTAATTTCAACACATTCTGCAGGACGTGTAAATCAGATTCCATCAGCAACCAGAAACATTTAAATCCTTATTACCAATTACAGCACGTCCGCACAACACCCAGCACTGTGGGCAGTACAAAACAGGCCACCAATGAACTCCTTTTCTGAACATTTCACACAAATTTGCCCTTCAGTGACACTGGGGATTAATTTCCAACTAACCCTCAAAGTGGAGGAGTTGTACATTTAAACTGCACTGCAATGCATTCACATGGTACAGTGCACAAAGGCTTAAAAATGCACCACTGGTGTATTATAATAATAGGCCACAAACTGAATAATCAGTTGCATATTGCCTTGTGATGACTGCGAAACTTACGGTGGCACCAGAATGTAATGGGTTATTACAGTGAACTGCCCGTGGAGGTACGACAGCTATCTACTGCCCATACAGCACTGGCAGCACAGTGGCTGTATAGTACTTTTAATTCTCACTTAATTTTTATGGGAAACAATTCTCTGTTCTACGCAGTTTCACTCTATGTTACGATTTTCAAAAGCACAACCCAACATTACACCAGAAGTTACCATTACATACTTACATCATTCTCAGTAATGTGCTGTGCCAAGCCCCTAATCATGATTGTGTTGTTGGGCACTTCATATTTATAATTATCACCGTCCGCATCCCCAGGGGCATTCCGACTTATCCTGGACACGTCACTGTAACAAGTAACACCAGATTCTGTACCTGCACATCCTGCTGTGGACTACAGTGGATCACAATCTTACGGTACTGTGCAGAGAACCAATTTAAGTTGCTCTACTTGGACCATTCCACGGGAGGCACTAGAGGGTGCTGAGATATTTAGTTACAAGCAGTTGCCAAGTGCAGATTGTTCTGTGTTGCTGCTATTAACCAAACAAAGGAAAAACACTTCTTCACAGCATACCTGGACAATGACATGGCACTATCTCAGACACTTACCCAGTCATGAACATGAACTAGCACACAGTGTGTAACAATGCATGTCAGCTACTTACTTGCTATTCAAGTACAAATACTGGTAAGGGTAATTGCATATTCTCATACTTGTGAACAGAATTCTTACCTTGGTGGCTCCAAACTGTCAGCACTATCATCATCATGTTCATTCCATCTGCTTTCTTTCTTGTCCCAGTCTTTGTCCCTGTCATGACTCTTTGAATCTCTCCCTCCTTGTGGTTTAAATGACTTTGATTCTTTTCCACTTCTTGATTCTCTAGAGTCCCCATAGTCTCTCTCTCTTCCACTCTCACTCGGTCTTGAACGTACGTCCCTTCCTTCCCTCACAGCATCTCTTGAGGCCTTAATCTCTCTTGATTTACTCATTTCTCTCCCATCACGGACATCTCTTGTACGACTGTTCTGTGATCCTTGGCCTCGTCTGTCTGAATCTTCTCTGCCTCCCCTCTTATCTGTATCAGGATGCCTCTTATGATCGTACCTCTGATACCTTCCTTTGCCACTATCATAACCGTATCTATCTCTCTCCTCATCATCTTCTGGGTAGCGGTCCTCATCCTTATACCGATAATCATCACGGTAGCGATCCAACTTTGAATCTCTGTCTCTGTTTGACCTTCTTGTCCTGCAAAATACACATACATAGACAGTAAATAATTCTGTATCATTAAAAGTTCAATAACACCCCAGTAAACAAATTTTAGAAGACCATACTGTTTTCAGTACAACTGCAAAAACATGGTCAACTGACTTTTCACTGTGCAAGCCATAAACACATACAGGCAGGGGACACGTACAGCTCCACCCACTCTTAACAAAAGCACTAGACAGAGGTGAGTTGTCTGCTTCTAGCCCTAGCTGCTTATCCTCAGGGTAGAACCCCTGATACCTACTGAACGAAAGGTTGGGTTGGCTCCAGAGCCAGTCTAGCCATTTTGGAGATGAGAAAAATTTCAAGCCCCTGCCAGAATGAAGCCTCGGACTGTCCAGCCTGTAACCTAACCACATGCCCACACATGGGCTGAATATGTATGTACACTAACAAGTGCCAAAATAAAGCACACTTCACACTTCAGTACTCAAAAATACATCAAGAAAACACAAAATTTAGAGACATTATGTTACTTCTTAAGGAAAGAAAGAATTTCTAAAAGCACAGCATAAGTTACAGGTTTTGAAACACAACAAACAAGTACAAGTTACAGAAACACCACCACGCCCAGAATCAATGTGACTATGTTACACTGTCTTTGCTGGAATACAGTTTATCCTGTACACTTCTCACATCCTACAATTAGATACGAGCACACTCACCAGTCCCTGTCAGCCTGGCGATCACTAAAAGTGTCTGCCATGTGGTAACTTTCATCTGCATCAGGATTCATATATTCTGCAACATGAGATCACCATGACAAAACTTCTAATTAGAACAAGAATATCCAAAGAGATCTGAGGTACTCACAGCAGTGCTGTTGAAGATTTAAGTGTTCTGGTATGTCATGCTGTGTTGCATATTTCCCAATGTCCCAAAGGACTGTAGTGCCTGCAAGGTCTAATGGTCCAAGAAGAATATCTGTGTGGAAAGATTGGGTGTGTTATACAGGCACAGGTGATGGGGGTGAACAAGCAAACCTACATAATTGTACCCTACCTTTCCACATGACTACTCTCCTTGGATTGCTAGACCCTGAACATGAAGACACCATGATCCTCTGCAACATCAGGAAATACTCTCCCAATGACAAAGTTTCATGTCCCAGAAGACATAAAACTTCCACAAAAATTAAACAAATTCACATGTTCCAGATTCAGTTCTTCTGGGATGTGACGCTGTGTTACTTGGGTGAGTGGCTCCTGACATTTCGGTGGACGAGGGTGCCTTAATCTTCAACAGTCAAACAGTCCCTGCTTCACCACTCAACCCTTGAAGACAAAGGCACTATGTTCTTCTAAAACAGTGGGAACCACTCACCCAAAACCAGCGCAACACATCCCAGAAGACCTAAATCCTCAACCACACATCTGTCAGTACTTCAAACTTTGCAGACTCATGTGTTGACATTCATACTTGATATCTGGCAATCTGCCATTTTTCAGTCCTCCAAAAAGTTACGCACAATCAACTCTGGCTTCATCTATTTTTTCATTAATCAAATACATTTAGGATTCAATCCTTATTCTTTTAGTTTTAATTCCACCTTCTCTAGTACATCTTTTCACAGATCTGGAATATTTAATCTCTTTAGCCTGAATGCTTCTTGCATATCTGATTCTCACCCATACTTCTACACCACAGAGCAGTGTCAGTTTTGCTGCAAACTTTTCTTCTTCCAGCTTTTACATTATAACTTGGTCTTTGACAAACACATGGCATTCACTGTTACTGTTCAGCCTGTGCGTATTCCTGGGTTAACATTTATCTTCCACTTCTGTACTAAAACATCAATATACACTGAAGGATCAAAAAGTTTCCAGAACTGAGGCATAATTGGTTGTAAAAATGATATATATAAAACCCAACCCAGTCACCCTCAAAGCACTACCCTTCTGCACAAACAAAGTCACTCCACCAGTCATGCCATCATTGGAAGTATCTCCTGCAAGTCATGTTTTGGTACAGGACAAAATTGTGGTACAATATACATTAAAACATTAGAGAATTTGACTGTTTTATACTTCAGCACTGCCTTCAATTTTACTTTGTTCAACAAGATAAGATTTTTCTCTATGTGACGTACAGCTACATACCATCATTTCTACATATATATCATACATAAAGACCTTATGTTCATAATTTTTAATCTTATATTTGACACACGATACTAAATACACATATCTAACAAGACTGAGATTTCAGTCTTGAGGGAATAACGACTGCAGATGCAAAATTTAACTTGCTACCGTCTTATATACACCCTGATGGCAGCTATTTAACAGCCACACCTTGTATCTGGATTAATATAAATATAACCTGTGTTCCAGAGACATACAGTTGGTTTAATGTTTCCACATTACAGCACAGTGGGAGGATCCCCTTAAGATCACAACATGCATTATATGCTGAAAGAGTGATATCAACAGGCTACCTCCTGGTCACACACCTCAAATGTTCTGGCTTTCCTCTCTTCATTCCACTTTCCCAGTTTCCATTTATCCACCCCATAAAAGCTTTTATAAAGTCAATGAAAGCAAGGCACATGTGCAAGTTGCATTCCCTTCACCACTACAATTTTTAAAACAAAAATATTATACAGGAATTCCCAAGTAAAAAATCTGCCTGTTTGTCTATAATTTAAGCACACAAAATGTTTGTAACATGCTTATTTAGCATGCCAGTTCCTGTTCTATAACTTCCATTCAATACGCTTATCCATTTAGAGTATTCATATGAATTTCTACCAACCTTCCCAACTAACAGCACATCTTTGCTTTTTTTCATTGTCAGGCACTGGCTGTATCTTTTATGGTGTCCCTTATCATAGCAGCTGCCACGCAACGCCCTGGTGGATGCAGGCCTTCTGTGTAACAAAGCTGCCATGATCAGGGATGCAATAAAAGAGACGCCTGTATAACATAACACTTCCATCATAAGTTTCATCATCATCATTACAAATTATACGTGTTACTATGACAAAATTCCAGTTAACTTACGTTTTCCACTTCTCCACTCTGGAGACATCTGCCTTGACCTTCCTCCATACATTATTCCACCATGATCCATCAAATGTTTATCTTAAAACAGAAAACACTGCAATTCAATGCAAGATTTGAGGTTTTCACAGCAGTGCTGTTCAAGATTCAAGTTGGACAAGTAATTCCCAACATTCTGGAGGACGGTAGTGCCTCTGCGTCAAGTGTTCCAAGACTGCTTGACCCTGAATATACAGACACCATGGTCCTTTGAAACCTCTGGAACTTCTCACAATGACAAAAGCATCACATCCCAGAAAACCAGAATCTTCAATACACACTTCAACTTCAATGGGCAGGAACCAGCGGAATGAACCTGAAGTCTCTGTCAGCCACACGTACTGAGCATTCAGCTGTAACCACATAGCAAGGCTGTCACACAAACAGCGCCAGCAGAATATGCAACATGGTCGTCGGCTCTGTGTGGGTCAGCATATTTTGTACAGCAATGTCAGTTCACTACTAGATGCCAGACACAGCATCAAACTGAAATTCTTAACATCAACAGCACATTTTGTACAAGTATAGTACACCAGCTAAACTGTGTCTCTACATGTTGCCTTCAGTGAAACGTACGGCTACATCGAAAACAGTATTCTGGTCTTCACACTGTGTTCATCGCAAACAATAACCAGGATAATTCAAGATATGTGACCCATGAATGCAATAATAGACACCAACACAGAAAAACAGTGCAGGTATTGAAGACAACAAATTTTGAAAACAGAGTTACATCGCGGCCATAAAGGGAATTCTTGTATTTATACAGAGTGATTCAAAAAGACATGAACACTAAGTCACCATGATGAACACTGGTGCCCCTAGTGGCAGAGATGCATACAACTTTTAGGCACCAAAATCTGGAAAAAATTAAGGCCAGCTCTGCAATTTGGTGCATATTAGATGTTCATACGACAGTTAGTTACTGAGTAATAAATTTCTGAAAGTGTTTAATTCTTTTTGAATACCCCTGTGTACACAAAAAGCTTGGCTCAACTCACAAAGAAGCATGAGAGTTCCTAAACATTCTTTCTGACATAACTAAAGACTTCACTGATGGAAACAAAATTCTCAGCAGCTATATTGCTACACGCAGGCCTTAACACAGAAGATCCAGCAAGTTTACGGCATTTGAAGCACTGCAGTTGAGAACTCTGTTCTTCTGGGATACTGCACTCCCTCACCGGGTGTTTGTTGCCCAACATTCCGAGACAGCAGAGTGGCCACATCATCAAGGGACAACAGTCCACTGAAGAATGCCAAAGCTGGTGAATGCAGAAGATACAGGGTGGGTGTGACCAGTGACTAACTAGCAGGAAAAGCAAGGAAGGTAAAACCAAAGAAAAGGCCACTTCTGATCAGGGGAACTGGGTTCTGTCCGTCTGTCTGTGTCTGCCTGTCTGTCTGTCTGCCTGTCTGTCTGTCTGCCTGTCTGTGTGCATGCGCGTGGGGGGGGGGGGGCCAGCGGCCAGGACTGTCAGGCTGGCAGGCACTGTGTAGCATCCACCAGGACACAGGAGGGGCACAACTGATAAAAAAGTAGGAACAAAATAATGAGGAAAGGAAGGAAAGGAGCAGACACCCTGCACTGTAGCGCACTGTCCCAGAAGAACTGTGTTCCCCGGTACATAAATCTCTAACACAAACACAACATCGTTAACCCACTGCTGATTCAATGGGAAGAACCAACTGAAAATCACGGGCAGAAAGTCTGTACAGATAAAGTATGACACAGCCAAATGCACATCAATTCTTGTGACATATCACAAAACTTATTCATGAAGAGAACTTCGTTATAGCATGCAGCTTCAGCAACAAAAAACACTCTTTAACAACAAAATGCAAAAATTAAAGTTCTGAAGAAGGGCCAGAAGTGTACCCATACATACATACTTTCTCTAAGAGTAATATTACTACAGCAGCACTGGCAGGTAGGGAAGAATCTGACCAAATAATTTGTGGTAAGAATATGACATAATGTGCTACAGCCAAGTACACAGGGGTAAGTAATTTGTGGTAAGAATATGACATAATGTGCTACAGCCAAGTACACAGGGGTAAGTTCGAAAATGTTATTTGATGGGGTTGCACATACTGCATTTACTTACACATAAAGAAAATGCACTCATCTTGAACTGCTCGACCCTGAAGGTGGAAGCAATACGCTGGTCTCATATGTCTTTATTTACTAACTGATGTCTTAACATCCCAGAAGGGTACACCCAGAAGACCTGACTCTACATTAACGCCACCATGATAACCTCAAATCTCAGGTTTCCAGATATGTTCATATGATCATTAAAAACATTATAGCACTGCTATGGAATTCACTGTCACTTCTCTTGCTCCATTTCAAAGGTCAATATTTCCCTCATACAGATATAATGCTCCATCATATCTGTGTGGCAGAATTATTTTGCACCAGGACATGGCACTCCTAACACATACTGCTTGCATGCCTAACACATGGGCTCAGTATTTCAAATGGCCAATATGTACATGAGCATTTACCTTCCATCAGTGAAGTACACACTACATACATCATACTAACACAGTATCGGTAAGTTTCGATGCATTACGTACGTAAGCAAATCACACAGTATGTTTGAATTACTGAAAAGTCTGTGTTTGGGATGGTTACAATTTTTTTAACTACAACAATATGTAAATTCTGCATTCTGTAACAAGCTATGGAATTCTATATAACTGCACGATTTGGATCAGAACTAGTTCTCTCCCTGGTCTGGAAAATCGTCGCGACTTTCCTAAAACGGGGAAATTTGTCGAATCGGGCGTAATAATCCAGCGAAGTAAACTTGCAGAATACACGATTATTGCCGTTCAAAAGCAATTAGGAGGTCCATAACATTACAGTTTCGGTATGTGGCATAATAAGAAGGAAAAATTTCTCTTTGAAGTACACGAAACTGACCCTGCAAACAACATTGCGTTCAACTTGCACATATGACTGCATAGAAAACATGGTTGCCGTAAATGCTCACTGGTAAGAGGTCAAATACTCAGTAACTATTCATTCCCCCTTACCTTCAATCCTTGATCTTCAACAAACAGCTAATTTATTCTTGAGTATTTTGAAAATGAATACCACTCAACCTTACACACCCGTGTTATTATGTCACTGATAATAAAGCACAAAAATCACATCTTCCCCATCAGCTCTGGCCGGCGTTTATTCATTACCCACTGCAATGAACCTCTACAAGAATTGACGGGTAGACAGCGCATTGCGCCATCTTTTAACACTATCATAAACTGCGGATAGATGTGCCGATCTCGATAGCTCAACTGAAATAAACGCTTGCTGCACGAAATATTTCACAGTTGCAACATAAATGAATGCCTTTATGTTACCTTTAGTGGTAATGTAAGACGCTATAAGCAGATAATTCACCCTTTCCTTTCCATGAATGCACCTCACGTTTCGTTAAGTTGTGTAACCCCTACGCTTTCTCCTGAGATGTGCCACGGTGACCATGCAGAGCACTGATTATGTCCACGGACAGTCTCCTGTAACGTGGTTGGCGTTTGCGGAGGGGGAGCGCCTCACGGTCGAATGTCATACAGGCACACGGCAGCAATAGCGATATGGGACTACATGTTTCCCCACCTGGAACCATTTCATGTTATCCAAACCATGTCAAAAACACCATGATGTGGGAGATGCAAGGTTGTGACAAAATGGGAAAAGGAAAGTTGCACCTGTTAACCTTGTGCAAAACCGAAACTGTAATTGCATTTCACAGTCTTCATTATCTGTTCTACAGTTACCTACAGGTTCTACCACCACCACCCCCCTCGCCAAATTTACATGGTGGAACTGGCAAGCACATCACCTGTCAAGATATGGTCTGTGAGTCATGAATTTAACCCAGTACCACTGGTGCACAAAGCAAGAATGATAACCTCTTCATCACAACTGCAGTCAAACTACATGCTCATTATGGGGTTTTTAAACTTACAACAACTGAACAGTCTGTATCTTCAATCACAGCATTGTACAAATTACTACTAATACCATACTATCACATTGTGTTAAAGAGTTTGCAAATTCACTTGGAATGTGGAATTAACTGTTTACACACAATACTTGGGGCACAAAACTCCAAACATCTGACACATCAGTTTCGTGTTTGTCTGTTACCCAAAACCTCTGTAGTACTCACTAACTTGGGTGTCCAGTGGAAAGACACCTAGCAACACACATCAGGTATGTGAATTCATGAACCACTCTGACAAAACTGGGCAGCAGAAGCAGCAGCACCCAGGTTCATGTCAGGGCCACAAGGTTGATATCTGGATTATACACTGCCAGTTTTCTTGGCATGCAGGTGAGGAGACTGACTCAAGTAGTCGGTTCATCAGTAGTAATTAGCCAGGTCCTCAGAAGATGGCCAGGGAAGAGGAATAATGAGAGTTCACATTCACAACTTGAAGGGTTAGTGGGGGACATGCACTTGGCCTGGCAACTGCCCTACACCTTCAAAAGGCCACAGATAACGAAAGATAGCTTGCCACTAGTAAAGGTGGTGGATTACCAAGAAAAGAACTGATCAAGGTATTTGTCTTTTAATACACACTACAGCACAAACTTTAATTAAAGTAATTGAATGTTCAATTTTTGATGATTTGTGTCTTCTGAGATGCGATGGTGTAACATCCCACAATATTTCCATCTCCAGCAACACCGATGTAAGAACCTCAGAATCCCCCATACATTTTTTCTTTACAAAGGCAATTTTTAAATGTGACCACACTGCATGGATGCATCCCTGACAATCCCGTTAACGTTGAGTAGCTAGAAAGTGAAGATCACTATGCTGAGACCAGCTAGGCACAGTTTACATGTGCAAAAGAAGAGAAAGAAGGTCAATGTTGGTGCTACTTTCCTTCCTGTTTCTTGTGGACATGCAGATGCTGGAAACAACCTGGTCTGTGAGTCTGTTCTGGATTTCCTCATCACAGCATTTACCACCTGGAGGAAATCAGCACACCTCACAGAGGGTACTGTGTTTCTCAGCCACCAAATAGTGTAAACTGAGGACATTCTCAAATAAGTTTCCTGCTTTGCTCATCTGATCTTGTTTCCACTACAGAAGAAACATTCTGCAGCCTTGAAGCACTCTCCACAGGTCTTCTTATTTGGTCAAGCCCCATGCAGACATACAGTGGACTGAACTCCTTCATGGCCTTCCCCATGTCCACATGACATACACAACAGTCTGCAACATCACTCTTGTCCTGCAAATACACACTGTGCTGTCAAGATGACAAAGAGTTCGCTACAAGCCAGTTGTGTTGTTCACCATATCCAAGGCTCTGTAGAGATGGTCCAAGGCCAGTGATTCTTGCACTGCCAATGCATTCCCTGCCTTTATAAAACACTGCATACTGAAATGTAAAACAGTACATTTAGTTTGTATGTAGTGTGGTGTTCGACAATATTGAAGTGTATCTTAATTAAACGGAATCAGAGGAGGTGAACTGGATGTTCTGGCTCAGCACAGGGCCCAGTTGTGGCCTCTTGTAAACACAGTAATGAACCTTCAGGTGCCATAAAATGTGGGGAATTAAGAACATGCTGAGTAACTGCTAGCTTCTCAAGGACTCTGCTCCAAGAAGTTAGGTACGTAGATGCAGTGTAGCATTTATAACATAGCGCACAGCAGTTACAGTATTTATCACACAATGTGGATCTGCACAGTGACTTCTCGTGTTACCGGTTATGCTGAACGGATGCCTGACAATGAAACTTTACAGAATTACTGACCTGACTCTCATAACCAACATGCATCTGGTTGGCTGGACGACCTGTGTGGTGGTCTGAGCTTCACAAACAATTCCACTTACAAGAAAAATTTTCACTGTTTCAGACTAACACAGTTATACATTTAATTTAATTACACTGTTATTAAAAATGAGTATAATTAGTGTTTTTCTGTAACTGCTGTAAGCATCAAATATATGTATACACGGTGTCCTAAATTCTTTTTTTACCAATATTGTACTCATGTTCCAGGAAAACATGCCTTTATTTACAACCAACTGCCAAAAAAATGGGGCAGTGAGGGCTTACAGAAATCCTTTAACAGCTGCCAGAAACAACAGCTAGTATAACCAGTGTCACCAACTGCTGCAAGTAAAAAACTACATGAAAGTGAAAGTAATCGCAGTTAGTACTTCGCTGTCTTGCTAAATGGACTTTTAGGAGCTCCACTATTATGAAGTTCTGTACCCTTTCACACTAGAATTTATATTATAAGGTGCACAAACTACAATACACATGACATTCTGCTCTCCCAGCACCTGCATTATTTTGGGTTTATTCTTTAAAAATAAATTCACAGATTTCTAACTTCCTATTTGAAATGTATGAACAAACAAAACTCTAACTACCGAACAGTTTGCAATGTTCACATGCTTCAGACACACAAAGTATGATGAACATCATAATTCATTCCAACAAATGCCGAATAATTTGATGTACTGTGCTAACAAGTGTTTCATCTTGCAATCTGCCTTATTTATAACACAGCATTAGAATCATCCTCATCATCATCATTTATTTATATTCCATAGATCCATGTAAGCTAACAATAGGCCACTGGATGTGGAATTTGTCATACATATATAACAAACTGCAAACTGCAACTGTAGTCCTGACAGGGCTATGCAACTACATGACAATACACTGACAATAATACAACTACAAGAAACAAGTTTTCTGTAAACAAAGACACACAATCCTCTTCATCGCTAACATTTATATTAAAATAACAATTCAATTCCAAATATGTATTTAATAATATAATAGTAGAAAAGCAGACATATAATTCTTTTCTATAGTCAGTAATATACTTAAAATTTTTAAAAATCTGATAGCAGCTAGAAACCAAGATCCTAAATACAATACTGTAAATGTTCTGTGAGTGTGTGATGTTTAGTTACCTGTCCTGGAGTAATCGCTCGCAAGGGTCTAACAAGTCTGATCAGGACCTCATTATTGGTTGTGATGATCAGCACACACTTCAGAAGTGGCTTTGTATGCTGGAAGCGGAAGTCACACTCAAACATGCCTTCCTGCAGGAGAGGCTGAGGAACTGAATGGATCCAGTGCGGTCTTGCTGCGAAAAATAACTGCACAAAAAGTGAGGGATGATTTGTGCCAGATGCCTGGAAAAACAGGCCCAGCAAACAGTTACCTGAAGTTCAAATTTGAAGTGAGGACAGTCATAAGAAACTGCTTCTAAATATTTATTCTGAATATTACCAGACAGACAAATAATAAACATCAATTAAAAATAAGTTATACTGCAAGCCTGTAAGAAGAGTACTTTAATATTTGAAAATACTGTATTGCCCTGAATACAAAAATAATTTTTTTTATAATTCACCATCTGAAGAATGTGGGGAGTCACAATACATTCATGCACAAAATTAAACATGTTCAGCACAGGTGTTTTCCTGAAAACTGAAGATAGTGGGGTATGGGTACAGATGGCATTAGACTGAAGTCATCTCATGCCCAAACAGGTAGAGCAGCATATCACTTTCATTTCACAGCAGAATGCAATTACAGACTTGCATAAATTGTATCTGTACTTAGTGATAACATTTAAAAAGTTACACAAAACAATATTACTGTACTACTGAATAAGCTATATTTTTTGCAATTTAAACTTTTGTTTCCATTCAGTTACACTTACCACAAATATGTCTCCAGATTTAGGCTCCTTTCTAGCCACAAAATAAGGTCTTATTTGGCCACCTATGCGACATCTCTGACCAACTGTCCACTGATGAATTCCCGAATGCTCACCCACTACGCGACCATTATCAATATCTCGAAAATACCCTTGTTTATCAACCAAATACTGCAAAATAATAAGTTACTTGCTAAATCCAAATTGTGCTTGTGTTTATCATTTGACTCAGACGTCACACATAAGGCCACAATGATCTTAACATCAAATAAGGACCCTACATGTATCAACCAAACTGAATACTCGTATATCTAGGGGTTAGCCATTGTCTGAAGCCTGCTTTCTTAGTTGCCCAACAGTGGGGGGAGGGGGGGAAGACATTGGATGGTGCTTCTGTGATATGCAAATATATTAAAGGGAATGAACTCTTTTGTCATAAGTGGTTCATAAATTAAAGGGCCTTGATTGTGCATCATCTGTTTTGTTGAACTGCCATTCCAAAACTGGAAGGCACCCCCCAGAGAAACTGACCATGACTTTTCCACACACATATTTCTTACCGGAACAAAATTCTTAGCACCTAAAGAAGCGATCACATTTTCACGGTAATAATAGATTTAATTTCAATTACATGTCTCACACTCTTACAGACATCTGTGCATATGATACAATTCTAACAAATACATCACACTCCAGTGATGTCTGCTACAACATCTCACTGTACTTACTGACAGAGATGAAATATAAATTACATTTTATGAGGCCAGAAAGTGAAAAATGCAAAATAATAATGAATGAGTCACCAAAGTACAACATGGCTTTGAAACAGTGCACCATCTAAGCCATATTTTTTAGTCTACTTTTACCACATATTACAACTCACAGAAATCAGACATGTGCATACATGAAGAATTTATAGTGAGATTTACGACAGAGAAAACATGCTAAATAGTGAACAGACTTGCCACTTGACATTAAATTCAAAGGTTTCCTTTTGTATAGTACATACCAGTGATATAAAGTTTCTGAAATTTCTTGAGCCAATGAAACAGATCCCCGTGCTTTCCTTCTTCCGGACAATATAGTCCATTCCAGATTCAGAAGCTATTTGTCTGACTTGATTTTTCACCAAGTTTCCAAGAGGAAACATTGTCCTTTGAAGTGGTATTTGAGCAACTTGGCTTAAAAAGAAAGTCTGATCCTTAAAGTGATCTAGTGATTTGAGCAAACGAACACCTAACAGAAAAAGAAAAGCACATTACAGCACGTAATAGCGAGAACTGAACTCAAGTGTAAAATCATAATCAATTTACTGCCCATGAAGATAACTGCCTTCTGGGATGTGATGCCATGTAGTCTGATAGACATTTACTGGCATTTCAAATAAATCTGCATCTTGCAGCTCCCACCTTTCCAGCAGAAGACCCATGCAAAGTTTAATGCTGTTCATTTCCACTAGACTACATAGTGTCACATACCAGAAGGCAGTAAACTTCACAGACACCATCGTGACATCCTCTAATGTTTCAGAGTTTAAACAATCATCAAACAACACACCAATACTGATATTATTCTCCAACACCTACAACATTTCAAACAAAACTGTTCATTATCCGGCACAACACAACCATGTACACAGCATATTTCATTCTGATTCTGATTATTACATTTACAGTAGGCTACAACATAATTACAAACCGCTATATTATACTCTATTGACATCTCCACTGGGCCTGTTGCAGAAACTTTTCAACACAGCACAATAATGACTACAACTTAAAATTCTGTTCTTGTCTTTTCAAAATCTCAGTATGCAGTAATGTGATTAACATATACTTAAATTTTGAAAATTATCATTACTCATAACTCTACTTTAGAATCTGTGCCTCACAGAACAAACCAACTTTCAGTAGTAATGTCAATTAAGTGATGTACAAAATGTGTTCCCGCTCAAAATAGTTGTGCTTGACTGTACATATATTTCTTACAACTCAAACACTTGTGGCTGCAGTTACTGCTCTTACCATCATTACCACAGTTTTCACCACTACCACGGTTATTGCTGTGACCACTTTCAGTACTGGCACTAATGCTGCTCTGATCTGACAACATAGTGCATCCAGCACGTTGTAATTGTTATCTGTAGGACGCTAGAAGGGTAAACATTTGGGTTGACCATCCATGGCATATGAATCATACCAAATTTAATTAAAATCTGTCCAGTGGTGGTCAAGTTAAAGCATTCAGGCAGGTGCACAACAGACATGACCAGTGCTACACGCATTCCTTCCTTGCACATTATTCAAACAATGCACGAAGTAGAGAGTACAATGAATAACTACAACAGCTGCATACATTTCTTAAGTACACGATCCACTTAATAGGGAAGTTCAGTGGCCTATAACATACTAAATGAATTCGGAAAACACAAGAAACACATCAGGTTAACAAAAATGTGTTATGTGTGATGCTGTTCAAATAAATACTCATGTGATGCATTTTCAGTTGACAATGGACCACATGCTAGGCAATGTTTATTGGCACTGTTTTTTAGTTTTACTCTGGAATGTGCAATCTGGAAAGTCTGAAAAACAGCAAGGACTGAAACTGAAAGACATAAATCTGGTACTCATATGTAGTGACAACAATTTATTGCATATGACTATACCCTGTAAACAGAATGAAACAATTATTTTATATGGAGGCAAAGAAAAGTAAGCAAGACTAGTGGTGCAGCACTGTTTTAGAGGGCACAAGGACTTACTATTCTGCATGTTCTTCATAGTTCAGGCAATAGCCATAGTGCCTTGAATTATGCCACAGCCAATTCCTTCCACATTCTTTCCAATTCACTACCAATAACAACTGCGTAAATGCAAGGACTAAATAACCCATGCTTTAAAATCAGCAGAAAGCATGAAATTTACCAGGACTGGCCACTTTTATGCCCAATTTGCCATATCTGTACCTACAATAAGCCGCAATTTAATTTTCTACAGTAACATCACTGACACCATTTCAACTAGCCCTGTATAAACACAAAAGTTGCATACCTTCACTGGGGTCATAATTTTCCAAGAAATCACCAAATGTAGTACAGGCATAATGACCAGTCGCAATAGCATTAGCATCCAGTTTATCTAGGGCATACTTGTAAAAAGCATCAAATTTTATCTGGCGATTGCACAGAATGTCTGGATTTGGTGTGTAGCCATTCTGATATTCCTTCAGCAGATTGCTGTTAACAGACCATCACAGCACAATTACATGAGTATGTGTAACACCATTCTAACAGGAAGTGAATACAGTAAACCTTTAACACGGCAAACTTAGGAAGGAAGGAAGGAAGGAAGGAAGGAAGGAAGGAAGGAAGGAAGGAAGGAAGGAAGGAAGGAAGGACATCTGCAAACATGCTTTGCCACATAATGTTGGTTTCTACTGTGTTGAAGCAAACCAATGCAGGTCACTGACTGAAATTTTAAGCTATTTTACTGACCTTCAACATGGATTCTGTGTTTTTATCTTGAATTTTTATGTCACTGTGTACATCATTTGTATGTAACTGTATATGTAACTAAGCAATATGATACCACACATACCAGCATATATATGCCCAGTTACATATATACATTACATGAACACCGCACCACACTGTCACACATCACCTTAAAAAATACAAATGTGTAATGCTTGCTGCTGCCAACAGTAATGAACTCCTGCATTAACAGTTCATGCACAACCTGACTTCTAAATTTACCTTCTTCATTCATTCATTCATTCATTCATTCATTCATTCATTCATTCATTCATTCACACACTCATTNTTCATTCATTCATTCATTCATTCATTCATTCATTCATTCATTCATTCACACACTCATTTATTCATTGTTAACCACACAGAAGCGAAACACACCAGTTTACCCTTGCTGCAGTGCAAGTGTAACACTGAAGTTCAATAGTCTCAACAAGATGTCACTTCTGCTTCTTAACGACTGCACCTTTCCTCCCCCCTTCAATTTAATCACTAACACAAGACACCAAACACTTAAGTTGCACAAAACACTCATGCCCAACCACAGTCATGTTCATAAATTACTGTTATGTTCCTGCACAAACAGCACAAATTCCTAACTGTACCATACAAGATGCACTGAAGAATACATAATGATTCCTTACACATTCTTCTCACCTTATATGAAGGTTTTTCTTCAGCCATCTTTCAGTTTATATTTCAATAATATCTATATAATTCCATTGTATTTAATTTAATAGTATTTAATTGTATAGCATAATCACCAATGGGAATACAATGAGGCAGTGCATCAGCTATTTATAGACTTCAAGAAAGCCTATGATTCAGTTAGGAGGGAAGTCTTGTATAATATTCTCATTGAGTTCGGTATCCCCATGAAACTAGTAAGGTTAATAAAAATGTGCCGAAGTGAAACGTATAGCAGAGTTCGGGTAGGCAAACATCTGTCTGACACGTTTCCTATTAAGAATGGCTTGAAACAAGGAGATGCTCTGTAACCATTGCTTTTGAACTTTGCTTTAGAATGTGCCATTAGGAGGGTTCAGGCAAACCAGGAGGGCTTGAAATTGAATGGTACACATCAGCTTCTGATTTATGCTGATGATGTTAATATATTGGGCTGAAGCATGCATAGCATAAAGAAAAATGCAGAAGATTTAGTGATTGCTAGTAAGGAGACTGATCTAGAAGTAAATGCTGAGAAAACTAAGTACATTGTCATGTCTCAAAATCAGAATGCAGGACACAATCACAACATAAATACAGATAATAAATCCTTTGAAAGCGTGGAAGAATTCAAATATTTGGGAACAACCCTAACGAATCAAAACTCCATTCATGAAGAAATTAAGAGCAGATTGAAGTCGGGGAATGCTTGCTATCATTCGGTGCAGAATATTTGGTCTTCCACGTTGCTATCAAAAAACACAAAGATTAGGGTACACAGAACTATAATTTTACCTGTTGTTCTGTATGGATGTGAAACTTGGTCTCTCACACTGAGGGTGTTCGAGAATAGGGTGCTGAGGAGGATATTTGGGCCTAAGAGGGACGAGGCGACAGGGGATTGGAGAAGACTACATAATGAGGAACTTAATGACCTGTACTCATCACCAAATATTATTCGGGTAAACAAATCCAGAAGACTGAGATGGGCGGGGCATGTGGCACATATGGGGGAGGAGAGAGATGCATATCGTATTTTGGTGGCGAGACCCGAGGGAAGGCGACCACTTGGGAGACCCAGGCGTAGATGGGAGGATAATATTAAGATGGATCTTCGGGAAGTGGGACAGGGGCATGAACTGGATTGAGCTGGCTCCGGATAGGGACAGGTGGCAGGCTCTTGTGAATGCGGTAATGAACCTTCGGGTTCCATAAAATGCAGGGAATTTGACTAGCTGAGAAACCGTTAGCTTCTCAAGAAGGCCTCTGCTCCATGGAGTTAGTTAGCACAATCACCAAGTTATGGCACTCCAATGCGCGAGCAGCTTATCGTACAAGATCAGTGGGAGTCGTAGGGCCAGCAGATGAGGGACAGAGAATGTCACTGCAGCGGGTCAGCCCTCTTTCCAAAAACATACGTTCTTACATTCTCTTACATTACACTAATCCACTTTGCATCAAAGAGACCAGTGAAATATACTCTTTGTTTCTCAGTTGCTACTCAACACAGTGTTTTGAACATATACCACACTGGGTAATGTGAAACAGCCTTTGAACAGCTATCCATAATACTTAATGAAAGCACAGCACAGTCAGTACAGTGACTACGGTATAGGCTAGATGTCCAAAGAACTGTGGTTTCATTGCTGGCAGCAGCAAGAGACTTATCTGTTCTCCAAAACATCCAGGCCAGTTCTGGGGAACACAAAGCCTCCTATTCATTACTTACCTGGACTGAAAATTTCAGTGATTATATAAACTTCTTAATATGGTACAGAGTCTAATTATGTAAAATGGTAGGTGTAATTATTACCAGAACACATCATGCCAGTATTCCTTCACAAAGCTGACACGATGGAAGGGAATATCCAGTCTACTGCACACCCACTGCGCATCTTCTGCATCTTGCACAACTGAACAGAATCCTGTTTCATCTCTAAGGTCCCAGTTCTCCATAAACACACCAACAACATCATAACCTGAGCAGCGAACACGATTTTATTATGAACTGAATTCCAACTGCCTAGAGACTTCAGGTATGTTCAATTCAGTGCGAATGTAAACACTGTGATGACATGAAAATTTCTTACAATTTAGTTACAAGCCCAAAAGACCAAAAATTCTCCCCCCTGATGGCCACAAGTTCACTCCTATTCCTAACATCAACTAAACACCAACATCATCAATTAACACAAGCACTGTACTATCCAAAACTTGTAAAGCTGTAAGGGGTAAAAGGAAGGAATAAAACTGTCAAGCACAGCTGCCAATGTAACATTTGTACACAACTGCCATTTATATGTGGAAAGAAAACCTAAAAACCTTACAAATTTATATATTGGATAACTACCACAAGAAAATATGTCTTACCTTTTTGTTTCAGAAATAAGGCTGCTACTGCACTATCAACTCCACCTGAAACAGCTACGATCACACGCCTGATGTTGGACATTCCAAGATATCAACAGCAGTATTAGTGAAAGTCACTCTGAATGACATATAAAAAAGCCTATAATTACTGTCAGCAGTGAGCTACGAGCAGTTCCTTAAACTGATTTCACGTGTAGTTCCAGACAGCAGAATCTAAACCATGTGCGAGTGTGAAAGTGAAACATGCAGCACCGCAGGTAATTAATGAAAGTTCTTACACTGCTTAAGTTCACAACAAAAATAGAGTGTGTCCCTTTGTTGTTTCCATGAGTGCAGCAGCTGTCATGAATGTCCCAGCAAATGCAGCCTTTCTAAGCAATAAAGCTGCCATTCTCAGGAAAATGACACAACAGACACCTTATTTAAATTAACTGACTTCAAAATAAATGTAATTTCTATACATCCTGAACAGCACCACCTCACCTAGTGTGAACTGGTTTCTATGCAACTACAATTTCAAAGATTTGTTACTGTCATCGTACATCTATGCATACCAAATGAGGTGGGTAGGTACACATTGCACAATTTCCAGTGCATTCACTGTTATTCCCTTGGTGTTCAGTTTTTTCATGGTAAGTTTTGATGACTTCCAGCAAAATATCAATATATATGTCATTGACACTTCCTGAAACTTGACTATCACTTTTCTCCATACCTAGCAACACAGCTACAACTAATAATGCTCAAGCATAGTGCTGCTGCTAGAATACAAACAAAACAATAACAATGGAAAGTAAACCTTTTAAGTCATATTTCAATACAGCAATAGATTAAAATAACAACATCTTTTCAAAGCATTCCAAATACTAATTTCTTCTCATGCGACAATGTACAGCCTTATGTATGCTGGAGATTACTCAGAAATTCGTCTAGGCTTTCACATAAACTATACACTAAAGTTCATCAGTTATTAACACTGTCAAACTCTTATATAAATACATGTCTAGAATCATTTTACCATCATTGTCCATTCCCAACCAACAAAATCTTTTACAGTAGCACAACCTGCTTCACCTTTGCGAAGTATGGATTCGAAGGCTGATTTAAATTGAAGAAATCTGTTTTGGTGTGACCATCACTAGCATTTCTTGCCTGTTGTGTTTTATGTGGATTAGCTAATATGTTAGAAGAGTACACATATCCACAGCGCCTGGTTGAATAAATTTTGCATGCTGGCACCAAGTATTTTCAGCATAATTATTTTAGTTGGTACAGTGCAATACACAAAAACTGAGCAGTCCCCCATTATTCTAGAGCGCTGCTAAGATCACTGAGCAGTTCAAATGGCTATTTCCAAGGATCAAGCAGTGCAAGAAGAAAATTCTTCTTGGGCTGCTTGGCCCTTGAAAATGGAACCCACAAGCTGTCCCGAAACGTCGGTAACGGACTACCAACCTACGCTACAAACATTCCACAACAGCGGAGATCTCATTTACACCACAGCGGAGCCCTGAAATCATGCATACCTGTGCCAGAGCCACCATATTTTGTAGGTTACGCCACAAAAACTGCAAAAATCGGTCGAGGGAACTTAACCAATGATCATTTCGAGATTAATCATTGCACAGCAAACGCCTCAACACAACTCACTTTCCACATGCTTTATGCCCTACGCTCATACCACAACCTACGGGCATGTTCGCCAACTTATGCAGAAGCACGTGCTCCATCACTGTTTCCAACTTACACGATAACTGTTATGCACCTAAGTTAAGACAACGTGCGAGAACAAGAAGTGCACACTTGTCAGAACATCGTGTGTACCGATCATTCAGTATTTCACATGTGGACTGTACCGTGGATCAGAGCTGGTCCGTCCAAAGCACAGATTAATAAAAGTAGTGCACGACTTACGCTGGTCGTTTATGATCTGTGCCGTTAGTCCACGTTCAAGACCCGACCATCATGGATCCGATCAGCTTCACGTAAAACAGGGCTCATTATAAAGGATCTTTGTTGAAATACCGTATGGCTTAAAAAATGAACGAGTGTGCCGTACCACACCACAGCCGAACTTAACTCTAGGCCTCCCGCCTAGCAACGGCTTCAAGCTACACGGTGTGATACATACAGACAACAGTGTTCTTCTGGTCACGCCCCCATCCGGGGATAGCGGGGATAGCCCTTTCGGGCCTATACCATTTGACCAGAGGTATCTGTTTCTGAGGCACTCGTATATTACAAACTGAACCGCATATATAGATCTTCAACTGTGAACGCATAATTTCGCCTGTGATTTTCAGTGGTTTTGAAATAGTTACTTTTATCCTTTTCGTCGTGGTACTACATACGTAAGTATCTCGTTTGATGGCAAAAATTGTACTTTCAACAATGAAATAAGGAATTCTGATTCTCAATCTAAATATTTTCAACTACACAATTTCTTTTATCGAACCTAGCTCATACAGTTAAAATGTGCACTGACCTCTTTTGGCAACTGACAGAAACAACGGCCGGCCTACGGGACGCATACGCCAGATGTCGCCATTTATTAGTCTGCAGATCGTAACATTGGAAATTGGGGGTAGACAGGTTATGTCTGCTACGAAGTATGAAGTTTTAATTGTGTGAGCGTATTAAGCAAATTCCATATTATTTATACGTGTCAGGAAAATGTCGGCTATTAAATCGGAATAGCTATTCTCTCCAAGCATGTCAAGCTTTCGTTTTTGTTAAGTGTTTGAAACGAAACGTGTCTTAACCCTGTCTCCGGCAAAGGTGCGTCAGAACGGCTTAGCAATTTTGAAAACTTATGAGTTGTTTGATTATGGAGGTACACAGAATGTAACTAATACAGTTTGTAAAAATATGTTAAAAGTAGCAACATCATAGCCTAGGTTGTGAATTACATGGCTCTACCATATTGGATGTGTACCACACGAGGAAAGTTTTCTGTACGGATGAACGTAGTACGTACCGAGCATAGATCATCTAGTATGGGTATCAAGGGATCGTGACGAAAGGAGGGGACTAAGAACAGCGCGGACTATTAATAGAAACAGACGACACAGACAATTGGCCTGAACGGCTAACATAAGTCTGTCTCGACTGATAGGTTTACTGAGTAAGGGGGCAGGGGGGCGCGAACACACTTCTCTACACCCACCAGCCCTCCTGTTCTCAGTCACGGGGCGCTGGATACACTGTGGTACACCTACAATACAGTAGTGCCTAAAATGATACATATAATATTTATGCCTATTTCTATTTATTCATTCTTCACTCTATGTATAGAATTTCACGTTGCCCACATGCACACTAAATTTTGGCGAAGTTTCCTGCATCAAATAAAAAGGTTAAGGGGCCTGGATCACAGCCACTGTACTATTCCAATAACCTCTGGCCATAATATGTTTATAATGGACTTACACACAGCCAATTGGTAACTGCATGTTCCTGCTTTTGCGAACCATCATCAGGCAGTATGGATTTGTTAGCTACTCACACAACTCCCAAGCCACAGCACCACCCCTCATTGGCTAGATGCGATTGCATATGCAGCATATTCATAACTAACCCCCATATCTGGGATGCCATGCTCAGGACACGTTGGCCTAAGAGGATGGACATAATGGGAGACTGGAGAAAATTGCATAGCAAGGAGCTTCACAATTTGTGCTCCTTACCAAATATTTTATGGATGATCAAATCAAGGATGATGAGATGGGTCAGGCAAGTGGCATGAATGGGAGAACGTATAGAGTTTTGAAGAAACAGCTATATATGTTCCGTTCACCACAACCTGCATTCACCTGTTGTGGTGGGTAAATCTCAATGAAATAGACCACTTGGAAGGCCTAGGCTCAGATGGGAGGATACTAAAATAAATTGCAATGGAACAGGTGTGAAAGGTGCAAATTGGATTCAGAGGGTTCAAGCTGAGGACACATGGAAGTCTTTGTGAACATGCTAGTAAACTTTTGGGTTCTGTAAAATGAATGGAAATTCATTACTGAGTACATTTCGGTTACTGAAGATGGACACTGCTCCATGCAGTTCATTGGTCGGTTCATCAACTTGGTCACTTCATCTTCAGGAAAATGATAAGGTGGAAGTGGTGCATCCCAACTTGTTTTTACAGTGCTGTGTATTATTCAAATATTAGGGGACAAGTTCTGATGCTACATAATCCAGACAGCACGATGTTAAAAGTGCATTACTCGATCTCTGAATTTATGAATTTGCCCCAGCAGTCAAACTGTCAGTATATTAAGAGGTTTTTACTTACTTAGGTGAACCACAACAGGTGACTTTACCCTACATGGCAAGGGGACGAAAATTTTCAACATCCTGCTTAAAATGTTTACCTAATTCACATGCATGTGCATTTCACGATGATCTATTCATTTCAGCAATGGTGAGCAAAATTACAGTTTTAAGAAGTATATACAATGTTATAATTTGTTTGGTATAAATGTACCCTCATAACATTTTCAGAACAGGTTCATTGAAAAACATCTTAACAGTTTTACTGTATATTTAATAGCATCTCTCTTTACATCTCCCTGTAGTGTTACAGAATGGCCACCAAAGCACTTGCAGCATTCCACGCTGCCTTTAACAACTGCCCAGCTGATGAGATTGGATGCCACTGCTCCTTTCCCTGGGCATAAAGTGGCTGCAGCAGTGAATCTAACCACCCCTCTAGTGCCAATGTCTACAATTAACTCACCTTCACTGTTTTTAGAACTAACAGAGATCCAACACTAAATAAAGGTGTGCTGGATAAAGGAGAGGCAGATATGGCCTGTTTAACATACAATCTCAGTACACCTATTTTCACTGGGGAATTGAGATGCTTCAGTCAGGACAGCAAGTCCATGTTGAGATTTGAAGCGGAAAGGGTCTTATAAACACTGTAATACGACAGTATTCCGAGTTTATGTACAGTGCAAGTAAGTGGCAGACTAGGTTAAGATGTAATATATAGTATTGTTTGCAACTTTTACTGAGAATATAAAATATATACAAGACTGTACTTAATAAACCAGTGTTTATGTACATATATTACTTGTTCCAGTCCTGTCATCAAAGATGTACAGACACAACAGAGGATATTTCATGTGAACACTGTACTGTTCTTAGCACAAACTGAGAAACCAGACTGTTGTACATAAGAAACATTCACACTATCACAGGTACAGGCAGGTTCTTTGTTCTCAGAGCTTCTAAGATGTTTGCAGTCTGTTTTTTGTGCAACAAACAATAACATGTTACAATGTATTTGCACGACATGTCCTGCAGTTTTACCTCAGTCTAGTTAAATATGAATAAAACTGCAGATCAAGGCACTGAGAATAAAGTTATCTCCTTTCTTGAATTATGTACAAACACATTTTCATTCTTCCTTTCATATGTTAACATTTCTTGCTCTGTACATTTAAGTTTAGAATAGCTGTTATTGAGCAATCACAAACCATATCAAAATATAATACACCATAAACTAGCACTTTATGATATAACATAAATTCATAAACTTAATTGTAAACTATGAAACATTCCTTCCATCAAATGCACTCCAATTCGTCTCACTAGCTAAATCACCACTTGTGTCTGTCCTAAGATGTGGCGTATTTTACTAGAAACTGCTAACAGTATTCTGCTGGACCAGGATTTCTCTCTCCTGCTGCTTCAGGTGTGACTGCTTACGGTTATATACTGCATGAATTAGAACCAGACATAATACAAGGGACACAATTTGTGTTATGACGATCATAGGAAGGTACAAATCTTCATGTGCAAGCTTGCTGTAAACTAGTGCAGTACCACAGGCATTCTACTGGCTGTACAAGTCACAGGATTTGAGGTTTTCATAGCTCTGTTTCTGAGGGTTAAAGTCTCATGGAATATAATGCTGTCACTGGGAGACTAGTTCCAGATGTTTTGAAGGAAACGGATTCCTTCATATTCGAGAGTCCAGACAAGACCTACAGACACGTTCCACTTTACGCTATACACACACTTAGAATCCCAAAATCTACCCTGGAATTGAACCTGTCGCCTCCTGGATGAAAAAAAAAAAGGTCTAAATACTGTTGAGTGTTTTTATGTAGTAACATTTTATATAGTCAGGTTATCATTTGCACAACTGCTCACTACTGTATAAATGACAGGAACTGACAAGATGTTTCCACCTCAAACATGCAGAACATCACCAAGGTAACAGTTCATGTAAAACTACAAATATTGCAAGATTCAGTAACTGCAGGTTGTGCCAAAACCTATTCAACATACAAATGACTGAGCACATGATGACCAGGGCAGCATCAATTCCTGTACAACTGATGCAGCAACGAACAGTTGTGTGAATGACACCATCTCCATATACAGCATATCACACAATGGGATGCCTTTCATATAAATTGTAAGGTTTTACTGCACTTTATGAAGTTAAACATTTTAACACTTGGGTCAGCCACTGTTCCAAATCTACTTTCTCATAAAAATAGAATCACACCCTAATTCCAGTGTCACCGCCAGGTATTTATAGAATCCAATGAGCAGAACATCATACGTGAGAACGGAGTCCAGGACCATGTCTTCAAATACAAAATGACTGTAAACTAAATATACAGGACCAACAAAATGGCCCCTGCAATCTCCTATCTTACTCCATATGATAGCCTTTTTGTGGGGATGAGCCAAAGACGAAGTCTACAGATCAAACCTGAGAACACTTGATGAACCGGAACAACAAACTTCAGACACTCTGGCCACTGTTCCACTAAACTGCTTACAGAAAAATATTGAGTCAGTGTCTTTCAGAAGCACATGCAAAATATTTAAGTCTACATTGCAGTGTGCCCCTGAACTGTACTGTGTGGGCTTCACATGGTGGAAGAATCACAGAAATACAGCAATGGAAGATGCAGCCACGTAACATTATTCATTTACTTCACAATCGCCCTGTACATTGTATAGTTTTAGGCCCTCACAGCTGTGCTGCGGAGGATTCAGGTCTTTCTGGGATGTGACACTGTGCTGTTGACTGTGTGGCCCCTGAAGACGAGGCACAATGACCCTGCAAGCTGCCAGGAAACACTATCCCAACAACACAGCATCACATCCCACAAGACCCGATTCCTTTCACACAAATGCCTTCTACAACATACAAACAAGATGCATTTGTAACTGTTCAGTATCAGCTCTATGCAGATATTTTGGGTTCCCATTAAACCACAACAACAGGTGTGTTGAGCAACTCAAGACAATGAAGCTCTTAAACTTTACCTCTTTCAGGAAAGTTGCCATGCATTTTACGCTTTAATGAAGATGCCGCGTACGGCTGGGTGCCATACCAATGCCATTTCCGTTACAACATGTTAGCTATTCATGTTAATTTCTTTTACATTTCTTTCTCTGCCCTGTGACATACAGGCATCTTACTGTGGCCACGGGTAAAACTCCATGTCCTGTACCACTAGGTTGTGATTTTCTACCGCGCAAGCCAGGTGTCATACTGGTACAGGCACCTGGTGTGCAAGGTAGAAAATCACATGTACTGGTATGGCATTCAGAGGTTTGAATGTGGAAAAAGTGAAGTGTATGTATGTCACTAGGTATGCATATCATACGTCCTGACCTTTGCTGGGAAGTACCTCTCCTGATTTGGATACTTTCCATCGAAAAGCCAGGAAAAGAATTAGGAGGCTTACCGAAGTTGGTTGGAGGCACATGATGGCGCAGTTGGTTGAGGCACTGCGCTACAAGCCAGAAGGTCGCAGGTTCAATTCCCGACAGTGTCGCCGGAATTTTTCATCGACATAATCCTTCCAGCCACACTATGGTCCTGGGATCGACCCAGCCTCTAACAAAAATGAGTACCAGGAATATTTCCTGGGGGGTAAAGGCAGCCGGTGCATACAGCTAACAACCTTGTCACCTTCACGTGCCAAATGCCTTGAAATCTAAGAGCTTCAACCTCCTGGAGCCCCCATGGCTTCTCCAGGCCTGTAATGGGATAGCTTTACCTGTACCGAAGTTGGTTGCCCCGCCTGCAACCCTGGGCTATTATCATGTGACTAGATCAAACATTATGAAACCGTTCCGATATTTCTGTAGGGTTAAGCACATGAGAAGTTTCCGGACTGCAGGGTATTGCTGCTGGTACCACCTGTCACAACACTACTAAACAGTAGATAACTCTGATTTGTTGGAAGTTGCACAAATGCCACACCACCCTTTATGATGTACCACGTATAAAGAACCTCTATTTGCATTCACTTTTCAATGTTTTCATTATCTACAGCATACAGGCCCTGTCAACTTGGACTATAGTGCTGATCCCAGTACGTTACTCCAAGTCCTGCTTCACATGGAGACAGATGTCGCACTGGTCCGTTGGGCTGTGCCAATGAACTGCTTGGTCGAAGGTTTGTATTCGCTGCTGGATCTGTGCAGCAAGCATATAAGACATAAGACTGCTGAATGACAAGTGGTGTCACTGTGTACAAAGGTGGTTCATAAGAACTGACAGTGTAGAGTAACTTTAAATATTAACGTTCACAGTGGCGTAGTGATGGCTGATAATCAGGCATAAGTTTATAATGTTTATATAGCATTCTTCACTCAAAATGACTCATACAGTAACATCCAGACAGCTGGCAGACCTTATGCAAAACATTTTGAATACTAGAGGGTACTGCACTTGATAATGTGCACTATTTTTGGCTTTAGAACTACGCACAATGGCCAAAATATGAATGCTTCCAACACCATGAGCTAAACAAGTTTGAAACTGAGAAGACTCCTTAGGGACTTGAATTTTTGCCTATCATCTTCTGATACTTGAGTGACACTCTACATAACATGTCACATGTGCTTAACACACTGATTGCGATTTGTTAATTACAACTGTTCTTACCTCCAACAGGAGGAGGGGGAGGGACCTTTCCTCCACGACGAACCAATAATCTTACAGACGGACCTCCATTGCGGATTATTTCAATTGCTTCTGCATGAGTCATGTTCTTTGTGTTGATACCGTTGATTTCAATGATCTGATCACCAATCTAGAAGACACAGTGATAATTAAAAGAGAAAAAAGTTCAGGTCAGCAGGCCTAGCCAACAGAAAAATACCAGAACGCCTAGACGCTGCTTTACCAACATACTGAAGTACTTAACTGTGAGTTATTTTCACTGGCACCCAGGTGCTTTATTTGCAAAGTTCTGCAACACTGACTGTAACACTCTGAATCTGAACAATTTCTGTAGCTCCCCATTGTCACTTTTTGCTGGTAATTGGTCGTACATAAAAGTACTGCTTCCATGGAGTGTGCGTATAACCTCTGTAAAGTGACTTTTTGGACAAGTACTCAAAATTTTCCAAAAATATAAGAGCCACTTTGAAACTGCAGGCACCAGCAGTAGGACATGAAGCAAGGTGCAATGAAACCAGAATATCAGGGACCACTGTACAAAATTCAGTTGCCCAGGCAAGCTGGCACCCATGATTCATGCACTCCTACTTTAGGAGACCCTGTACATGCATGTATAACTTACATTCAAGCGACCATCAACAGCAGCTGGTCCACCTTCAGCAATCTGAAGGACAAACAGAGGCATATTCTGGAACTCTCGACCACCACGAATGCTGAAACCGAAGCCCCGCGTGCCACGACTGAGCTCTACAGCATGGTATTGCTCCTCATCTGTTGCAACAGCAGGTTCCTCCTCCTGGCAACACACACAACTCAATGTAATTGTGGTGCTTTACTACATTACTACTCTTCCAGCCTCTTCACATGAAAAGCTGTTCATTTTTACAACCAAAATACATGGGAAACACCAGTGCCTTTTAATAAGAAAGAAGATGAAAATAAAATTTATGAGATTAATAACACAAGGTAAAGCTGTCTCTGTACACACCATAAAGACATATGGGTGGAGTGGACGTAAGTTCCATTCAATATTAAACCTGACACTAGATGGAGGGGTGTGGTCAGCCTTAGGCCCAGGCTGCTGTACTCTTTGGGAAGAGCGATCTGTACCCACTGAAAGAAGGTTGGGTCAGTCCCAGACCTGGTCTTGACGTTTCGGGGAAGAGAAAAATCTCTTGTCCCTGCTGTGATTCAAACCCTGGATGATCCAGCCTGTAGCCCAGTGGCTATACTTACTGTTCTGTCATGCCTCCCATGAGATTATCAAAGAACATCATATTCTTCAGTACATGACAACCTTAGCTTTCCTGGTAAATGCTATCTGAAACGTGTGTATATTATGGTCCAGAAAATATGGTAAGATTGGGTAATGTTGGCATTTTAAACTGGCCCAGGAAAGCATGACATATTCTGTACTACACTGCAAAATACACTCTGCACTCTGTTATTTGAGAAGCAGGACTGTCTGTATATATGCGGAACAGGGCTCTCAACAAGTGGCACACCAGTTCACTTTACGGAGCCCTCTTGCTAATCTTACTCCAGTTACAACATGTGAGAGCAGCATAAACAGTTTTTTAATTTAAAGGATTAAGAATGTTTCTGGCATGGACCTGTATCAAAACGGTTACCTATCACTGGACCATAACTTGCAACATGCATCAGGGAAACATAACAGTAAATGAAGTGTCAAATTCCACAATTAAAACAGACTTCAATTTTGTTGTTAAAAGTATCACGGATTCTGTAGCGTGTTTAATTTTAAAGAAAGTACCAACCCTCATTACTGATCAAAATGATATGTGGCCTGCCCTGAAATTCACCTCATCCCACATACAATTTCGGTTTGAGACCTCTGATGTGGAATCAACTCCAGTAATGAATTATTTGACAACATCTGCACTACACCATTGTAAGTACTGAAACTGAACCAGTCTACATAATATTTGATAGTAATGCGTCCTAAAGAAGGCCCTGCAGTAGTCTTATGCAAACTTTATAATTAGTCTACACATCATGACTGATTACATGCTGCCACATTATGGTTGATAGCAGCTACTCCAATTTCCATGCTACTTCTTGCAGACTTAGGTGACCAAACAAACATATCCTGTTCACCTACCCTCTGAGAGACTGATGTTGTGCTGGATGCATCATCTGAAAAGGAAACACACCAGGTTTCAAACCTACTGAAGATAAAATGAAATCAATAATTTAAAAGCTTCAGGATCTCACACAGACTGCTCACAGGTGCACACGATTCATTTCTGATACTGATGAACACAGGGAATTAAAAGGAAGGAGGCATAAAGCTCACACTGCAGAAAAAGATTGCCTGACTTAATTTGTGTGTCCTTAAACACTCATATATGATAATGAAAAAGTACCTGTGATTCTTTAAAGTACACTGTGTATCAAAACAACTGAAGTATACCTAACTAAAGATGGTAGTTCCTTTACTGATTCCCTGGGCACCATAGCTGTCACATGCTGTCCCAGCAGATGCAGGCTTCCTACGCAATACACCCGCCATCCTCACAGACATGATAAAAGGAACAATGTGCACCAGGACATACAGTAGTAACTATTCATATGAAATTAAACAATGAGTCATCCATGTACTTAATTTAGCACCACACCATCATAACACATGGGTGAATGGAGGCATGGCTCCACACATTAACCTCAACACCAGATGGGGGTGACTGTGGTCAGCTTCATGCCCAAACCACTTTACTGCGAAGGAAAAAGCATCCTGTACCTACCAAACAGGCGGCTTCATGGGCCCCAGAACTGGTCTGGAAACCCGACTCCTTGGTCAACCAACCAACCCATGACCGAGTCACTATACTGACAGAAATCCCGGATCCGAATTACTTACACATGCTTCTAACAAACACGTATTTCATGAAAAATAATAACTCTGTTCAGTCGCTGGGGGGAGAGAAAAAACACATCATATTCACTTACCGAGGGGAGAACCTATTGTAAGTGTCACAGAGTAGCCCGAGTCCTTGATCAGGTTCACAATGTCTCCATGATGGAGACTCATGATATCAATGTGATTTACTGCCAGAATGCGATCACCAACATGTAACTGACCACAGCGCTCAGCAGGACTGCCCTCTATAATGCGACCTGTGATCAATGTAACAAAATATGTAATACATTAATTAATTTCTGTACTGGCACCAAGAAAAGTCTGACTCACACAATGACATATCAGAACGGTAAGACAGAGCATAAACAGGACTGCACGACCCTGAAAGATGAAGACACTATGATACTTCAAACTGTTGGCAACTACTTGCCCGACTACACAGCGTCATATCCCAGAAGTCTTATATCTTCGGCAACACCACTGTGAGATGCTCATATCTCACACAAACTTTCTGCTAACAGTTGGCAGTCAGCAAGCAATTATCTGCGCACCAATGAATGCTGCCACAACAACAAGCCAAAAGTTCATTTCTGCCAGTTCTTACACACGTTTTTCTCACCTGTCTACTGTAAACATTCAGGCCCATTCATACAAGAATTTTACCTTGCTTCTCAGGCTGTGCCATGGCTCAGGCAGTCAGTCAGTCAGAGGCCTCCAACCATGCACACCCAGTTCCAATATCAGGCCAGTCCATGTGGGATTTATGGTGGACAAAGTCACACTGGGACCGTGTTTTCTCCAAGTACTTCGGCTTTCCCATCATTCTAATTCCACCCATGCCCTACATTCGTTTTTCTATCACCAATGCAACACAACAGCAGCAACTGACAGTGACATTAAATAACACACGTGAAAAACACACTTTGCTTCTCAAGTCCTCTAGGATAAACTCGCCTGCTGGTCACGGTAGCTGCCCTGGCCATGCAGTACCAACATCTTGCTCTTTTCCTTGTAATATGTACACTTCAGAAGGAGAAAACTGTGGCTACCATGACGGAGCATGGCCGCACCTACAGTGGTTAAAGGTAAACAACTTTAAAACTGCCCATCATTATGGAAGAACTGTCATTATCAGGGAAGGGTTAACAGATGGGCACTCTCTGTTACCAAATAACTGCACAATACACAATAAATGCAAGTTCATACTGCACTGTTGAACTGCTGGTACAACAGACTCCTTGTAAAAAGCCACAGTCACAATAAAGACTTCCACTGTACAGTTTTTGAGAGTGAAGTATGGGAAAATATACCACCTTCAATACAGGGCAACATGGCACCATTTGTCATGACAATATATGAGATAACCAGAACTTCCCAAGCTATGGGTAACATTACCTTTGCAACCCCAGTGTTATATACTTACCGATTGTGGAGCCTGCTTTATTTACGGACGATATTATCACAAAACCAAATCCTTCATTTTCTCTTCTCGTAACAGTCACATTGTATGGATAACTAATCTCTGGCCTCGAATAGTTGGTCACATCTGAAGGTGAA
This sequence comes from Coptotermes formosanus, assembly GCA_013340265.1. NCBI lineage: Eukaryota > Metazoa > Arthropoda > Insecta > Blattodea > Rhinotermitidae > Coptotermes > Coptotermes formosanus. Next base: position 753,993 of record BLKM01000334.1, on the reverse strand, counting down.
TACAAAACAACTTCACTGTGATCATAATTATTTCACTTGCTACAGACATGTATTCTGGATTTCAGTCTTCTGGGATGTGATACTGTGTCAATAGACAAGTTTTTCCAGACGTTTCGACTGTACGCACTGAACCACTCACCCACACACACAGAACCACATCCCAGCACACCAGAATCCTCACTTACACTAATGTGAAAACCTCAAAACTCGTATGAGATGTCCTCAGTGTCATCATAGCCTTGGTACACATTAAATACCTCCTACTCAAGATCTGTCAACATCTTATTCACACGCATATCTGAAAATTTGAAAACCTGAGCCTCCCCGGTGTCCAGCCGGCGACTAGGCGCTGCAGCCATGGCTTGGCCTGCTATGTGTCAGAACTCTGAACACAATATAAATTTCCACCACCATGGGACACTCAGATCTCACAAAACATGCAGATTCCATGTAAACATAATATATCTTTGTGTTGCTTTACATTCTCACATGCTATGGGAAATTACCTTGTGTAGGAATACGTCGCCTAATACCAAGAGTGACACGGCCGTTGGCTGCAGCCTGGCCCATTAGCTGCACCACATGATGATGAGACGTACTGAGTACCGACTGAGAGTTAACATACACGATTTCATCTCCTGTACACAACCTGCCATCCAGATCTGCTGCACCACCTGCCACAATGTGCCCAATAGACACCTGGGAACAAACAAGGCCCTGCATGATCTTGAGGGGACGTAAGAACACATTTCAGCACACATTAAAACAAACATACAATACACACACATTCTACCTGGGATTCTGAAATTCTGTTTCTGATTTCCTGAAACACGAAAATAATGTTCATTCCCTCATGCAGATGCGTATCTTTTTGATATTATGAATATTTTTTAAAATGAATCTGGATAAATAAGCTCATGTTGGAATAAGAGTCATGCTTATTGAACTACCCAGTACAGTATTTGTATTTCTCACCAGTTATTTGGATGATCAAATCAAGAAGGATAAGACAGGTAGGGCATGTAGCATGCAAGGGGGACAACAGAAATGCATACAGGATTCTGATGAGAGACCTGAAGGAAAGACCTTTGGGAGGCCTGAACACAAATTGGATAACATTAAGATGTAATAAAGAGGAATTTTTCCAATCACAGCTGCAGGAGGAGGAGGAGGAGGAGGAGGAGCCTTAAAACTTCCTACATAACTGATAAACTTGTGTCCACTGTGCCACTTCAGCACACACCTGGACCAAACCAGTCACCCTGAAGACAGAGGCAGTACTTCCCTCCAAAATGGTGGAACACAAAGCTCATTACACAGCTTGAAACTACAAGACAACCATCACAAGGGGACCTGTACTCATGGGGAACAATACAGCTTTAGGCCAACAAAGTTTGAGAAACAGCTGCAAACTTCTAAACTGGTTACACTGAACTACAGTTGTGTTAACCAGCAAGGTACTTCAGGGTCAGTAAGGTTAAATTTAACCCTCTGATGCCAACTGTTACGCGATGGTAATGCGCAGTGTGATGCTCTAAATGCCAAACTTTGCCTGCTGGTAACAGCCAATTACAGCCGTTCTTAAATTCTGGTCTTTTGACACAACAACAGGCATTTAAGTCTGGCACCAAAGGGTTAAAGCAGAAAATCGAATTTATTGAGGCAAAATACAAGTCTGTTTTGAGTTAAAATAGTATTATTTTTTGCATAAAAATTCACTTACTTTGTTTTCAGCTAAAATATTTTTTTTGTTATTTTGAGCACAACTTATAATAGCAGTTCATTTAAGAAAGAAACTTTCTCATTCACTAGTTTTTTATGCCATCCATTTACGCAAACACATAAACAATCTCAAAATAAATTGCAACTACTGGATCATACCATCGACAATGACTTTACATCAACTAGCTACTGCGCACAGCACTAGACAGCTCTCTTCTCACCGTGGATCGTACCTGGGAACCCTCTTCTGTGCCACCAACAATACGGAAGCCAAACCCAGTCTCCTGTCGAACCAAAGTGACCAAAGTCTCTATCCATTCTACACCAGGTCCTGCGGGGTAAATACGCACTCCTGGTCCAAGACCCAGCCACCTCAAATCCCGAGGATATCTACAAACATCAAGTGGGAAATGTTCGTATCCTCTCTCCAGACAATTACAGAAGCTTGCCAGCTTGTGTTCCTAGACGTCTATGCAAATAACAAATTCATAACCTTGTGTTATTACATGTCTACGTAAATGACAATTTCAGCAAGTTGTGTTAGTACACGCCCATGCAAATAACTCCAGTTCAGATTCTCAGGTCTACATCACCAATTTCCAAACTTGCAAGGCCCTTCACATGTTCTGACACACAACTGAATACAGACAAAGATAAATGGTGCGGTTCCTACAAAAAACCATCACACCTATCAATACAAAGTTTATCACAAATTTAAGAACTTTCAGATATCCTTACCTTAATCTAAACTTATACCTGGGTTACTAACAATGACAAAATTCATTATGCTAAAAATAATGCAAACATTATACTCCAAATACAACAAGAACAAAAAAATCTGGCCAACAGAAATAAACTTACACTTAGGCTAGTATTGACAGAAACCATCACTGCATATCATTCTTCTCTGGAATACTTATACAGTTTCCTGTGCACCACACCAGGCAGCAAACTAACCTGCCTTAGCTTCTTGAATTACCCCAACTAGACATCTATATGCCAGCACTCAAAACACCACTACATATGGAGGGGGTTGGAACACCCCACAAGCCAAACCTAAAAGGCGGCAGAACAGGGAGCTGCACCAGGCCATGCAGTTCCGTGCAGAAAAGATGGCAATATTCTGAATATGGTACAAAGAGTCACCACTCCACGCACAAATTGGGACAGTTGCCGATGATTGTTACGTATCTCCCACTGTCTCCAACGACACTTCCGACATGCTACTAGCGTGCATGTTATGCACACAGAAAAAAATTAGTGGCTAAGCCATACTGTGAACATATGTTTACATGAATTCACATATGCGAGGCAGTACTTGTTACAGTATATATTATTAACCAGTATCCATATAACAATCAATGAACACTGCTACTCTCATGCTGAACATAATTAACCTGAGTGTAATAGTGAATGAATGCTGTATTTTTATAATGGACAAAACGGGTGCAATGAAAAGCAAAACATGCTGTGTATATTAGTCACCAGCTTACTTGCTGGCTGAGCTCGGTAACGCTGTACACAGCTGCAGCTGGCACGGCATGTTCACTGCTTGGCCCACCTCGGAACAGCCTGGCAGAGCTATACTGTATCCAAAAACATTTAGCCTCTTTAAAGAGTTCAGTCCTAGCTTCAGTCACCGTGGATATTTTTGAAACAGACAGAAACCACTTGGTGGTGTGTGTGAAGGGTTTCCTCTATTACCAGCCTGCCTCTTCACCCAGTCACTTACAGTTAGCTAGTAAGTAAAACTTCCATAGTGACGACATTGAAGATTCAGGTCTTCGAATTTTAAACTGAGAAGCAACGTTATCAATTCCTGAAGTTTCAAAGCAACATTCTGCCTTCATCTTCAAGGGTCAGAGAGAACCAAGCCACTGAGGATAACAATCCTGAAGACATGAAGCCTCAAATATCATGCAACCTGCTCAGTAATATACTGTTATAACATAATATAATATAATACCACACCATATAATTATTATAAGTAAAGTTCTCTCTCTACACACCATAAAGGAGTGCAGACAAATGGAGGCACAGCGCCACTTATTCTTAACCTTGGCAGTAGGTGGTTGGTGGTCAGCCTTGTGCCCCCACTGCTACATTGCTGACACCCACTGAATAGGAGGCTGGGTGGGCCCCAGAGCCAGTGTGGATGCCTATGTAGACAGGACAAAAATCCCTTGCCCCTGGTGGAACACAAATCCAGATCATTCAACCTGTAGCCTAGTTAATAATGAAGACATGTTTCCCTTTTCTGAAACATGCAAAATGGCTCTGCAGCCCACCCAGCTTCCTATTCCAAGGGTGCTGGCCCCATTGTAAAGGAGCTGAGGTATGAAGTCAACCACTCACGTGCATCTAGTGCCACAGTCATGGATTACCTCTACTCCCCTGTATGCCTTACTGCTGAGTACAAATGCTTTACCTTGTAACTGAACTAGGATGTGGCTGCTCATGTTCGAAACTCGTACTCTCCTTCCTTTTGCTGACATTCTCTGGAGCCGGAAAGTACACCGCATCACCAGAAACATTCTGCCGCTGGGATGTGTAACCAGACACAGAATGCTGGTACCCAAAGTCTTTGTGAGGAATGTGGCCTGAATGGACATCACCATAACCATAACCATACCCAGATTCATACTGTCCTCCATAACCATTGTGATACGGCTGTGGCACATAATAACCTACATAGTCTGTAGAGGGTGATCGATTATTTGGGATACCGGCGTGATCCACAACAGCAGCATTGTACGTACCGGTGCCAGCAGAATGAGGCGCATTCTCTGGCATGTAAGAATCCCCATAGTGTCCATCATGGCTTTTGTTCCAAGCATCCCTTTGTTGTAAGGATCCTGAATCCAGGTTTGAGTCAGGATCCACATTATTTCCCAGGTTCCTGCTGCAGCCATAATCCCTTTGTACAGGCCGCATAGGATCTTGGAGTGAGGCCGCACCCAGACGATCGCTCAAGTTTGCCATCGGACTCCTCCCACCACTATCATATGGATCGGGGTAAGTAAACACAGTTTTATAATTGTCATATGGAGGGGTAACAGGGGAAGAGGCATCAACACCATCTGCACCATTCTCCTCACATTTTGACAACCCAGCACCTCCCAATCCTCCATCTAATGCAGCAGATCTCGCACCTTCTGAAGGTGACCAAGGTCTCCTGTCTCGCTCTGAAGTAGGTGTTTTTGGACGGTTCCTCGTGTCCACTAATGGGGTTTTAGGCCTATTGGGAATCACTTCTTTCTGTTGCGTACTGTAAAGATCTGCTGTGGGCGTTTTGCTACGATACATGCCTGCTGTTGAGCCAGCACCGCCAATACTAGGTTTTCTGCCCCCTGAGCTACCACCACCAACATTACCAAGACCTGGTGACAAAACGGGTTCATCCTTTTTCCTTGGCTTGTTCTTGCCGGGGGACCCTGGACCTCCTCGCTGAACGGTTACTGTCGCTTCCTGATTCCTTGCACAGTCCTTGAGCACTTGAACAACTTCGCCGTGACACATATTCCGCACACTAATATTATTGATATCCACCAAGATGTCACCCTCCATCAAGTTCTTACACCGCTGCCTATCTAGAATCTTCTTCACCTTCTGACCGTACGCACTGTCAGCTATAGTGAAGCCAAACCCCATGGCGCCCTTCACAATACAGATGCTTAGAAACTCAGGCCTGTCCATGCCAGCGCTCTGGTCAACAAAATCACTCACACCTGAAACGTCACTTAACAGAACATCTGTGCTACTTGGACGCTGAATATTCTTCATTTTCTCTGCAGCACATAAATCAGGCATTGACTTGACCGAGCTGTTCACCAGGTCTTCTGATCCATTGTGAGTATGGATACCATTTGAGGATGCATCAAGGAAGTTGTAGCTTCCACCTTTGAGACCAACATCATGATCCATGTAGAGACTGGGATCTGCATCTGCAACATACAACCAATGACATCAGCATCTCACAATATGTGAGATCATGTGCTAGAATTATATGAATAATCAACTGGAGAGGATGAAGAAGAACGCAATTTTTACCAGCAATTGTCATATTTCTGGTTTCTACACTTCGTATTGTAGTGTACAGGCTCAAGAAGATGCTTAAAAGTATATTTCAGCACACCCTTGAAGAAATCTAGTTGCCCTGAAGATGGAGGCAGTTATGCTCCTCTAAAACATGGGAACATTTAATCACTATATCCAGTAAAAACCCAAAACACAATAATCATTTTGAACAACTGCCACTGAAATCTGAAAACCACTTCAACATCCACTTTTAACTAATGTGATCACTGCAAACATGCAAGCAGTAAGCTCCTGCCAAACGATGACACAGCCAATCAATACATGACGACAAAACCTGAAACACACTGATCATTTGAACAACCACAAAAACCTGACCACTCATAGCTTTCACCCAGTTTGAGGTATAATGTCAGCACTTGCCTGCAGGGACTAGGAAAAGACCATAAGGCAAACCTCAGGCAGGATACCCAGTGTCCTGGTGAGACTCAAAACTGGGCACCTGCAAATGGGATGTTACTGCCTGAAAAGATTGAACCTGGGCACCTCCAAAATAGATGTTACTGCCTGACTAGATTCAACCTGGGCACCTCCAAAATAAATTCTACCGCCTGACAAGATTCAAACTGAGCACCCACCAAAATACATGTCACTGCCTGACAAAATTCAAACTGGGCACTGCCCACATACATGCCACTGCCTGACAAGATTCAAAATGAACGCCTCCCACATACATGTCACCACCTGGCAAGATTCAAAATGAACGCCTCCCACATACATGTCACCGCCTGACAAAATTCAAACTGAACGCCTCCCACATACATGTCACCGCCTGACAAAATTCAAACTGAGCACCTCTGACATACATGTCACTGCTTGACAAAATTCAAACTGAGCACCTCCCACACACACATCACTGCCTGACAAGACTGAAACTAGATGCCTCCCAGTATGCACATGTTTACGTCTTACATGCAACTGATCGTAATCAGGTTCCTGGGCAGGATCCTATCAACAGCACATCAATCCCATACTTTTTGTCATTCTTTCCACACAAAAGCAGAGAGAATTTGAAAATTTCAGTCTTCTGCAATGTAATGCTCTGTCACTGGGCAAGTGATCCGAATGTGTCAACGATCACGTTGCCTAGTAAATGTCAGGAACTATCTGTCCATCCCAGATGCCTTCAATCTTCAGCAACTCCACTGTCAGAGATCACAGCTCTGGCCGAATTTGCAGTGAACTGTGGAGACACGTACCTGGAGCATTTACAGCTACAGTTGTAACCACCTCAGTGTTGGGGTCATTAGGGTCGAAAGGCAATGGATAACCACGGCACACCTCCAGTGTGACTGTCTCTGCTGGGGCGATGGACTGGAACATGCTCACCATGTCGTGATGTGTGAAACCCAGCACACAGGTCTCATTTACATACACCAGCACATCCCCTGAGTTTAAACAAGTTGTCAAGTGAAAAGAGAACAACAAAAATCATACAGCCTCAAAGCTTGTGATTAACTGAGACAAATTTCAATGTAAAACACCTACTATGCTGGTTCCAAAACACTAATAACATACCCACAATAAAATATAAAATAACCTCATAAAGCATAAAAAGCATGAACATTTATGTATCATAAAATAAAGTTTTACACATTCTGGAAGTGTAAAGTACCTGACACGATTGAAGGAGAGTCTCATTCAATAAAACACAAGAACAATCAAGGTTACTTAATGAAAGCCAGAGCTTATGTGAGCTGAGAGCGATATGTGCAACACGAGCAGAGTGGAGGAAACGTACACACCAGCCACACAGTCTCACCCCAATTGTTGGAACCAGTCACACAAGTTTGGAAAAACCGCATTAAAATGGTCAATAATGAAAGGTCAAAATTCCAAATATCCAGACTCTACAAGACACACAATTCCCATTAATAAGACCAACAAACACTTGGATTCTTTAACAGTTTGAACTTCAGTTTGGGCATAGCACCAATCTGTCACACATTTTGCTATTCAACTCTACATTATGAATAGCATATTAGAGACTCACAGCAAAAGAAAGAAAACTTAACCTACAGATCATTTATTAGTTCTTGGCCAGTAAAGAACCTGGGAGAGCTCGCACAGGGGTCTACTCAGCACATGAGGGGGCAGTGCAGGATATGCCCTCTGCTGTGTGTGCCAATCTGCTAACACTACTGCTGTACAGTAGCCTTCCACTTGAAAATTTTGCTGGCCAAAAACTAAGACATGAACTGTAAATGATCTGATGGCAACACTGTAGTTACTATACCATCAGTGTCAAAAACTTTCTAGGTAGTCAATCTACGCAAGAATTTCTTAGGGCAGATTTATCCTAATAATGAACTTTTATGTGAGGCTATATGGAAGATCTGGCTTTAAAATTTATTGATGTTATTGACTGCTGTTGGCTGCAGTGTTTTATTGTATAAAGAAACTGATGCGAACACCTGCTTCTACTGGAATATCTACAACAGAATACAAAATGATCAACATTCACTGAGATAACCACCTGTCTGCAGTTTGCCATCCAGCCATGCTGGACCATTAGGCACCACAGACTTAATCTGCAGAAACTCCTCTTCTGTATCGTCGCCTCCAACAATGGTGAAGCCCAGACCCCGTGAAGACTTCACAAGTGTCGTCCGAATCTGCTCGCCACACAGTTCGTTTGGATCACGTGTGAAGAAAGCACGTTCAAAATCTGGAAAGAAGAGCCACATCTCAAATATCCGACAACAGAAACAACGTGCTCTGCACATTACGTTCCATTCAACTTGCCTCGGGATTATAAGAGAATACTGAAACTGATCACAATGAACTATGATCGATCACAAACTGTGCAGCAGATTTGTCTGGCGGAGGGCAGCGACCAGTGCGAACATGGCAACAAATAATCTGGTTAATCAAATTGTGAAAATTTCTTGACTGGTTGAAGACTAACAGCTTCTCAAGGAGAACTCAACTCCATGGAGTTTAATTAACAACTTGCGTGTAATTTCCTAAACTCACCATTTGGGCGTTTTGAAGCACCCGAGTGGTTGCTGAGAGCTGCCTGTGGTCCAGACAGAAACTGGCCTTTCATTCCTTTCTGATCATTTGAGTCTGTTACAGAAGAAACATTCAGGTTAATACCAATACAGAAAAATCTGCAAACAGAAGAATCAAAAACTGCACTCTGGAGACTTGGCTTTGTAAGGAAGAACTTACAAACTGTGCATTACTGGGATGATGAAGGTGTCTACAGAGTTAATAACAGAGAAGATGTGTTGTACTGTGCCAGCATATATGTATTCATAAGAATTAAGTCTTACTACTTTAAATCAGTCATTTGTTCACAACGATACTGTACACATTAATTGTGGCTTGGGATTTTACACAGAAACTGTGAATGACAGAACGGTCTGCATGACTGCATTTGTGTTGTTTGAGAAGGACATAACACCAACATGTCTGCACCACTGTTAATTCATTTACATATGAGGTGAAATTAGTCTACTGTTGCCCATAATGATGAGAATCCTGATATCAGGTAAAAGCTGGTGGGGGAGGGAGGTACATCGCTGAACTATGTGAAGGTACTGCAGTGCTCAAATGGGAAGACAAGAGGGACGTACCAGCTATGTCCAGCTGCATGACATCAAACTTGTTCCAAAGAATACTGGATGGGGATACTGTGAAACCTAAGTGCATATGCAATTGTAATTTGGCAATGGGTGGAACTGACTTCAAGAATTACAAATTGAAAATTCTGAATGTGACAATCCACAATTCACAAACAATGTATATCATCCAGGGTCAAAACGTTGATCACCAAGTCTGGAGAAATGATCTAGCAAACTGCATCATCAACACCTACAGACCACCAGTTTCAGCTGGGAAAGAGTAACGGTCCAGTGACTATGCTATTGGCCGTGCTACTGCAGAGTTGCGGTTCAATTATGGGTAGGAGCAGGAAATTTTCTCTTCTTCAAAGCATGCAGACCACCTATCCACCCAGCATTTTATTCAGCACACTTGGGGCAGCCTGGGGGTGAAGGTGACAACCACTCATCCCCATCTAGTTAAGAAGAAGTACAGCTACACTTCCAACCCTACATGACTTAATGGTGTGCACAGACTACAACCCCCACCCCTCCAGTAGTTGGTAAAACCTCAAACAATCTCCACCTAATGCCTAGAAACATAAAACACCTTCCATTATCAGAATATCAGAGGGCAGCATTTACACTGGTGCATGCGCAAAATAATACTGCCCTGACCTTTACCTGTCCCTGCATGTTCAACTGCCAGTTTGAAAATGGTACCTCCCTACAAGAGACGAACCCTAGGTTTCACTAATCATAATTTCAGGAAAAGGGTGTGCATGGTCAATGGTCAAATACAAATTACTTCACTACATACTTCTTATAAAGAAGTTCATTACAAAGGTTTGCTAACCTCTGTTTCTATATTTGGAACTTACTAGCACTGTCCTGAGCTGCCCGCTTAGCTTGGATCACTGGATTCTCATACTGCGTCCTCCTGTTAACATGATCTATGTAGTAGGTACCATAGTGTGGGTCATCTATTTTCTCCCAACCATACGGCAATTCGTCATCCAAACATTCTTCCAGCGACTTCTTCTGAAACTTTGATAGTCGCGGGTCCAGCCAGTGAGAGGTGCCAGAGTTATGACTGGAAAATTCAAACTCAGTTCAGATTGCACACGCCAAAAACTAAAGACCGGCTACATCAAGATCCATACACAACCACACATGTATTGCCAAATTAACTTTGCTGATTAACTCCGCCCTGCAGACTCCTTGAGAGGCTTGGCGCTGCTCAAAGAATTGCGTAAGTACTCAAGAAATTCCATACCTTCCACCCAATGTGAAGTTTAATACCATACTCACGAAAGCCCAACATTTGCACCTTTCTTGAGCCACATTAATCCATTCCACACCCTCCTATCCTAGTGTCTTAAGATCCAGTGTAACTTGTACAACTCACAGATCCTTTGAAAATGTGGCCTAATTCAAATACGTCAGAAAAAAATTTCAAATGATCTGTAACTGTGCAATGAGAAATTAGGTATTGTACCAAAACCATCAAATGCACATAAGTGTATGAAAGTATATTATACACAACCTCTGCATGTTTCAGCCACTCATGCGGCCATCTTCAGGGAGGTGCATTACAAAGTATATATACATCAAAATATCACGGAAGCTTTTGGAACCAATACACAGACATAAAATACTAAATTTTAAAGATAATACAAGGTTTAAAATGTATATTAACCCTTTAAAGACAAAGCGTATCTGTTTTATATAAGGACTCAGTTCGTACCGCACTGTAAACACTCTCCACTTCGGTTATAAAAAGCAGTCTCTTGATGTTTTATAAGGCAAAACTTGCTGTTTGTTCTGAGATCCATACAAAACCCATAAATGCAATGTGGGCACCACGTAGAATTGTTTAATGTTAAACCTGGTCGTATGTAAAGTTACCGCTAGGCTTTAAAAGGTTAAAGATTAAAATACAGACAAAAATATTTGTGACTGATTCTGATGGGTAACGAGCATTATGTATGTGGTAAATCACAATCCTGACAGGAAAAATAAGTGCGTGTAGGAGCTCCTACAAATCTGACAAGAAGTACTCACTCTATGAAATACACTTCCCCTCTCTCAGTATACGCTTTCTCCCAGTTAGGCGGCAGAGGTCCCAGATCTGAATGAAGAGAGTCAGGACCCTCTCCAGCATGGAAGTAACTTGGGGGGGCCCCTGCTCCTGGTAACACATCTCCTCCAGGACTGTCTCTGCACATTCCTTATGACACGCAGATTATTAGCATATAATGAACATACTACAATACACCTCCTCCACATCAACGTAAATTGGCAAAAATTTAAGCAATGCATATTCGTTGTTCCAGTGAATGTGTAAAGAACTGCAAGCCACTTTTGACTGAGAGACACTGAAAATTTCAAAAATTTGAATACTCGTAAACAAATGTCCCTGAAAATTCAGTTTTCATTTACATCACATAACTTCAAAAATGCAACAAATATAATCAACTCTCCAAAAGCTCCATTTCAGACATCTAAAAGTGTCTTAAGAACTGAAGCCATGGACCGAAGCCCCTGCACTTAAACACTGTGAGTTGAAGATAAATTGTTTTATGCCCACCTGTAGCTTCTGGCTCCATGTTCTTAGCTGCCATAGCTTCAACGTTGGAACGGTTGCGTTTCCGTTTTCCCTCAGAGCTTGGGTGAACCCCAGGAAAGAGTGCACCCAAAACCAGACCAGCAGAACTCAAATTAGAATTGGGGCAACTACTCTGAGGTGGTGAGACAGGGGGTTCTTTTGAAGGCTTTGGGGTACCATAGTGATTTCCTGCCGGAAAAAAGGATGGTTCAGAACAGCAAACTTGATGCAATGTCATAGTAATGAAAGCACACATGTAATGTGACTACTGTAAGCCAGCATTTCAAGTGGTTACTAATTACATGCCATTCATTTTGCCTCGAAGTAGCAATGCTTGCTTGCACACACACAACACAGCCCTTCTGAATGTAAGAACATGTGACACACCAACCCGCTTAGAACATCTTTAAATGTCAGATACCAAGATTCACAGTGCAGACAAAGAGAACACTCACCTAACACGTCATACCCAGTTTTGACACACACACATACCTCATAGGTGAAATACACCTACTTGGGTTCCTGCTGCACAGTACCATTCACTACATACTGTTCTGTAACATAATTTATGATGATGTGGTTTATAGAACAGATCATTACTAAATGGTGGGTAAGAACTTACAAACCAAATACAAGTAACTAAACACATTAGGCTGCGTGACAAAGTGTGCTATCAGGGGCAATCAACGCACACAATAATAGTAATGGTAGTTGTCCCTGCGCACAGCACAAAGGCATATGCTGGCTGGACATACAGCTCCACTCATTCTTAATGTCTGCACCACACGGAGGCTCGTGGTCAGCCTCTTGTACATGGTGCTTCACCTCTGGAGAAATAGCCCTGTGGCCCCAGTGAACAGGAGGCTGGGTGGGTCTCGGGGGCCAATATGGATACTTCGAACAGAGAAAAATCGCTTGCCTAGGGGTGCACAGCTCTGAGGTGCCAGGTCACCCTAGCAACTACATCTTGTATGGTGGCAGCCAATATTTGTGGGCCCTCAGTATGGAATTTGCTTCATGTCACCTCTCTGGCGCCTACAATTTTGAGGTGGCTCCTACATTTTGGTGAACTTGGGGACACACATCAAACTTTACTATGAGTATGCAGCTGGCATCATGAAATGTAAAACTCCAAAGTTCTGTACGTGAAGTACATTGCTCTTCACATGCATAACATCCTAAAAGAGCCCCACAGGCTGATATGTCTAGGGCAGTGCTATCCACTACCGCCTGCCACACCTCTGAACACATTTTGAATATCATTCAGCTACTTAAGGTAATGAAGTATAAAAACCTCAGACAGCAAAACAGAGAAAGGCAGAAAAGTGGGAAAGAAAATGAAAGAAAATGGATAATTACTGTATCACACTTACACTGGAGTAAAAGTGTGGTTATTACTGTGTGCCCCATTAAGGCACATGGGGTAGTGGATGTATCCATGTTAAGTGGGTCCCTGTCACCACGGCATGGCGCGTCCTCGGGTTGCGGATGGAGGAACGGCCTCCAGGTATGGAGGGTAGCTGCGAATACATTGAATAAGCAGTCGCGGACAGCCGACAAGGGGTGGTCCTCCAGCTTGGGGGTTGGGCGAGGTGCTAACAACTCCTCACCGTAAAAAATTATGATGTTACGAAACAGCCTACAAAGCCTCGGACCTGGACCAATTCTTTGGTACGACCCCAGCTACGGAAAAAGGATATGAGTTTTGGAACATGGAATGTGAGGAGCATGTATAGGCCAGGGTCACTTACGACAGTGGCCAGGGAATTAGCTAAGTACAAGTTAGATTTAGTGGGTGTACACGAGGTTAGGTGGGACAAAGAAGGGACTGTAAGAGCCGGGGAGTATACTTTTTTCTATGGCAAAGGGCAGGAAAATCATCAATTGGGAACAGGTTTTTTTGTGCACCAGAGAATGGTATCAGCAATCAAGAGAGTGGAGTTTGTTAGTGCTAGGATGTCATACATAGTGCTGAGAGGCCGCTGGTGTAATATCATTGTTCTGAATGCGCATGCACCAACGGAAGAGAAGGGTGATGATTCAAAGGACAGCTTCTATGAGGAATTAGAAGGGGTTTTTGATCATTTTCCTAAATACCATATGAAAATTCTGTTAGGAGATTTTAATGCAAAAGTGGGGAGAGAGGATATTTTCAAACCGACTATTGGGAACGAGAGTTTACATCAGGATAGCAACGATAATGGTGTTAGAGTAGTAAACTTTGCCACATCAAAGAATCTAGTTGTTAAGAGCACTATGTTTCCGCACCGAAATATTCATAAATACACCTGGACCTCTCCTGATGGGAAGACTCACAATCAAATCGATCACATATTGATAGATAGGAGACGGAATTCCAGTATACTCGATGTGCGATCTTTCAGGGGAGCTGACTGTGATACTGATCACTATCTGGTGGTTGCGAAAGTTAGGGAAAGACTGGCAGTAAGTAAACAAGCAGCACAGAAGTTTGATGTAGAGAGATTTAATCTCAAGAAGCTAAGTGAACTAGAGGCTAGGAAACAGTATCAGCTTAAGATCTCAAACAGGTTTGCAGCTCTGGAAAACTTAAATGTTAGTGAGGACATGAATAGGGCTTGGGAAAACATTAAAGAGAATATCAAAATCTCGGCTCAAGAGAGTCTAGGTCTACACGAACGGAAGCAGCATAAACCATGGTTTGATGCAGAATGTGCAGAATTTTTAGATAAAAGGAAGCGGGCTAAAATTCAGTGGTTACAGAATCCAAACCAAAATAATGGAGATAATCTGCACAACGTAAGACGTGAAGCTAGTAGACATTTCAGGCACAAAAAGAAGGAATATCTGAAAGCTAAAATTAATGAAATTGAAACAAACAGTAAGAAGAAGAATATAAGAGACTTGTATAGGGGTATCAATGAGTTTAAGAGGGGGTACCAGCCTAGAAGTAATGTAGTAAAGGATGAGAAGGGTGACCTGGTTGCAGACTCCCACAGTATTTTGGCTAGGTGGAGGAATCATTTCTCCCAGCTGTTGAATATACACGGGGTTAATGATGTTAGGCAGATTGAAGTACACACAGCAGAGCCACTAGTGCCTGAGCCCAGTGCCTTTGAGGTTGAGATGGCTATTGGAAAACTAAAAAGCCACAAATCACCAGGTATTGATCAGATTCCAGCAGAATTGATTAAAGCAGGGGGTAGGATTATTCGGTCTGAAATCCATAAACTTATTATTTCTATTTGGAATAAGGAGGAATTGCCTGAGGAATGGAAGGAGTCGGTCATTGTGCCTATTTATAAAAAGGGTGATAAGACAGATTGCAATAACTATCGAGGCATATCACTTTTGTCGACTACGTACAAAATTCTATCCAACATCCTTTTGTCAAGGTTAACTCCATATGCAGAGGAAATTATTGGGGATCATCAGTGTGGATTTCGACGTAACAGGTCAACCACTGATCATATATTCAGCATTCGTCAAATACTTGAGAAAAAATGGGAATACAATGAGGCAGTTCATCAGCTATTTATAGACTTCAAGAAAGCCTATGATTCAGTTAGGCGGGAGGTCTTGTATAATATTCTCATTGAGTTCGGTATCCCCATTAAACTAGTAAGGTTAATAAAAATGTGCCTAAGTGAAACATATAGCAGAGTTCGGGTAGGCAAACATCTGTCTGACACGTTCCCTATTAAGAATGGCTTGAAACAAGGGGATGCTCTGTCGCCATTGCTTTTCAACTTTGCTTTAGAATATGCCATTAGGAGGGTTCAGGCAAACCAGGAGGGCTTGAAATTGAATGGTACACATCAGCTTCTGGTTTATGCTGATGATGTTAATATATTGGGCGGAAGCGTACATAGCATAAAGAAAAATGCAGGAGATTTAATTATTGCTAGTAAGGAGATTGGTCTAGAAGTAAATGCTGAGAAAACTAAGTACATGGTCATGTCTCGAAATCAGAATGCAGGACACAATCACAACATAAATATAGATAATAAATCCTTTGAAAGGGTGGAAGAATTCAAATATTTGGGAGCAACCCTAACGAATCGAAACTCCATTCATGAAGAAATTAAGAGCAGATTGAAGTCGGGGAATGCTTGCTATCATTCGGTGCAGAATCTTTTGTCCTCCAGGTTGCTATCCAAAAACACAAAGATTAGGGTATACAGAACTATAATTTTACCTGTTGTTCTGTATGGATGCGAAACTTGGTCTCTCACACTGAGGGAGGAACAAAGACTGAGGGTGTTCGAGAATAGGGTGCTGAGGAGGATATTTGGGCCTAAGAGGGACGAGGCGACAGGGGAGTGGAGAAGACTACATAACGAGGAACTTAATGACCTGTACTCATCACCAAATATTATTCGGGTAATCAAATCGAGAAGACTGAGATGGGCGGGGCATGTGGCACGTATGGGGGAGGAGAGAGGTGCATACCGGATTTTGGTGGGGAGACCCGAGGGAAGGCGACCACTTGGGAGACCCAGGCGTAGATGGGAGGATAATATTAAGATGGACATTCGGGAAGTGGGATGGGAGGACATGAACTGGATTGATCTGGCCCAGGATAGGGACAGGTGGCGGGCTCTTGTGAATGCGGTAATGAACCTTCGGGTTCCATAAAATGCGGGGAATTTCTTGACTAGCTGATAAACTGTTAGCTTCTCAAGAAGGCCTCTGCTCCATGGAGTTAGTTAGTTAGTTAGTGGATGTATGGCTCCCCCCATTCTTAACCTCAGCACTACATAGGGGTAAGTCTGCTTCATGCCCTGGCTCCTTTACCCGTTTGAAAGGCCCCCCTCCCCCCAACCATACCCACGAATATGAAGTTGCAACGGACCCCCAGACAGTGTGAAGGCTAAAAGCAAGACACAAATTTCTCTCCCATACAAGGAATTGAATGACAGTTCCTCACTTGTCCAGCTCAGAGCCTAGTCACTACACTGACTGAACTATACCAGCTACCCTTACATTGAAGTGCACAAAGAAATGGAGAAGACACAGAAAAAACAACACATGAACTAGTGTCTCACTGCACCTTCATATATGCCACTTTCCAGTAAGTTTCCACTTCGCTCTAATGCCATAAACTCCTCAATGCTGAGAAAAGTGTAATCAATTCCATTCACTTCCCCATCTCGAGGAGCACGTGTGGTAACTGGCACTGTTCGCAAATACAGGTTGTCTCGAATCGTGTTCTGAAGATCATGGTCAACTGAGCCTTTCTGGAATCTTGCATTCAAGAACTGACGAAGGTCTTTTGTAATTGCAGCTGAAACACAGACAATGACGTGCCTTTAACTGACAGGGCTGGAAATACAAATTTTAGCACACCATTTACATAAAACACGAATATTAGTAGAACAAAAAAGACACAATTACAAAATACATGGCACTTTGTAGGAAATAAAACAGACTGTGTGGCATGTCTTAAAAAATTAAGCAGGTAACCTTGTTGCCTAAATATACAAATGACTCTCTGGTGGTGCATTCCTACTTTCATTCTATACACACATGTAGTATGGCAACAAGGTGCTTGTAACAGATTATAATTTATTAAAATGCTAATACAATATACATAATAAATGTGGGACAAACTGTCCTACATGTTTCAGTCCCTGCAGAGCAATCTACAGGGACAACAATTAATATCAGTGGAAATTCATAAACTGTTTTTTACCTTCAGCAATATCCACTAATATTAATCATTCTCCACGCAGCATCAACACAAGCAGAAACAGCAGAATACATTTATTGCATGCACTGTGCTATTTATTAAAAACTGGTTTCCTGCACAAAGAAGATCCAAAGACACCAGCGATTTACTCTGGGCTATGAAACAACAAGGGGAGATTATTCCAATTACACATATTTTCTATGTATGTCTTTGCTATCTTACGTGTTTTACTGAGCTTGGTATCCAATTCAGACACACACCTTCCACTGCAAATCAACTGTGCGACATTATTTTATTTATTATATTTCTTCAAATAAATTTAGTACTTATTTAGATAAATGTGCTATAAAAATGTTAACTGTTGTCATTTTTTGAGGTATCACTTCACTAATCTGGATTCCTGCCTAATCCATGTCACCTTCCCCTGTTGCAAGCCACAGCTGTTAAGTTTTCCAGAGGTGGATTGGAGAATAGCTTAAAATGGAAGGGAGTATGGACTGTAGTTCTGCAACCTAGAAATACTGGAATGGCTGAACCACTGTAAAATGAACACGGACGTAACTGCTGTGTGGTTTATGATGATGACATAATACTGACGATTATTATTATTACGATTAAAATTATTATTATTATTATAATCATCATTTGAATTATCATTTTCATACAGTAATGGAATTTTCTTCCAGAATCGTTACTTTCACTCTGCTGAACCCTGGGGTTCCACGGAACACCATTATGAAAACGCTGTATCAGGGCGTCACTAAACCTGATGGACCACGTAGCCCTAAAATGGGCACTCGACGACTCTACAACTATAATCAAAGATTACGGTTCCAAATTGAAAAGATGGCGCCATACTGTAAACAAGGCGACTGTAACTACGCAACAGTACAACTGCGAGCTACACACAGTTACCGCCAGACAA
The DNA here is from genome assembly GCA_013340265.1 of Coptotermes formosanus. Lineage (NCBI taxonomy): Eukaryota > Metazoa > Arthropoda > Insecta > Blattodea > Rhinotermitidae > Coptotermes > Coptotermes formosanus. The sequence goes on along the minus strand of BLKM01000334.1, from coordinate 735,424 downwards.
ACCCGCACTACAGACAGGACTCATTCATAAAGCAGACGCCAATGAAGACGCAGACATGGACGAAAGTGCGAAAGGTCACTGACAAAGTACTAGTCAGGGGGCGGGGGAATAAATTAATTGCCGGAGAATGTAAAAACCGAGGCAGTCCACGTCTGAAAAAAAGATCAGTAAGAAAGAATGCTACGAATGGCCATGTCTCGGGCTTAGGAGAAGCAACAACCACATATAAGGTCGCCTAGCACACGAACAACGAAAACTACACATGAAAGTATGCGCCGTGCCACAAGAATAACTTGTCGAACACGAAGATGGCGATGCGCAACCCAGGCGCTCCATATGCCACTTTTGACAGAATTAACATGCATTGACGAGCCCGCTCCCATTACCAAGCCGCGACAGCTCAGTCGGTATAGTGACATGGCTACGGGGCAGAACAATCTGGGGTTCAAGTCCTGGTACGGGCACGAGATTTTTCTCCTCAGCAGAACGTCTAGAACCGGGCCTACAACAGGTACTGGGTATTCACCCCTCGGTGAATGGCGCTGTGTGCAATTTGCATAGCAGTATATATCCTATATGGTTTACGGACAGCGAAAATACACACGTACTCACAGAGAATGAAAAACACTGATGATGGAAACAAACCTACTGAGTGATGGGAAAAGTAAATAAACAATATCACATGGTTGTATCTCAAACGGAATGCCATATCGATACTATTCGTCACTCCTCTTAAAGCCCATACGCTGCCATTTAGTGTCATATTTCAACACCGGTCCCAGCATTTGCCCCACACTTATGCAGCCTGGAAGACAAAAAATCAACACTTTTCCTTACGACGTCAAGAGGAAAAGCGGCATAAAGTATCTCGAATTTATTTTCAAGCTCATCTCGTGCTCCTGGTTTTGACCAGTAGACTTCTTTCGTGCTCTCCGTTTTGATCAGCAGACATCATCTATGACGCAGCTCCACAAAAATAAACAGTATGGCCTACCGCTGCGACTTCGCGGAGGCCATTCCGTTGGTCTTCTACGCCCAAACCACCGGTCAAAAATATGGTTGTCAAGCCGCATTGGCAAACAACGGATTCGCTTTCCAGTCGCCCTGCATTCTAAATTCATAAATATAATACTGATGTGTACAGAGGTATTCCCTTAAAACTAACACAACATTTACACATGGAGTTTGAGGTCAAATTGTTGAGGCCGACTGTAACAATTCCGGCTGTCTGTCAGTACACTTAATGATGCAGTCTGGATGCTCCACAGTCATAAAAAGTGGATACATTCCTCCACTACGAAGGAGAGAAGTTCTTCCTTCAACGACGCTGTCAGTTGCTACGATTATATAGTGTCAATGACAAAAAGCAAAGGTAAACTATGGCTGTCCGCACAATGGAGGCATAAGAGACGACTAGAAGTATACCTACACTCATTCTGAACTTCTGCGCTAAATGATGGCTGTCTCACCACGCTCCGGCCGCCCTACCCCATGGGAAAAACGCCCGTGACCCATTAAATAGGGCCCCAGAGCCGGTCTGGACGTTTTGGAGAAGAGAATCTTGTGCCCCTGCCAGGATGACAGCTTACAGACAAAGAAGTTTGGACGACTGGTGGAGTGATACAAACAGCAGAAAGCCAGACTAATGGGAGAGAAGCCTGTGTCAGTGCCACTCTGTTCACCACAAATTCCACATGGACTGGTCTGGGATTATACCTAGGCCTCTGCAGTGGCTGGCCAGCAACCAACCCCCCAACCTTCCTGCATGGTGTTAGTTATGTCACTAGAAGAAACACATGCACTCACAACACTGTGGCTGCAATGAGGGCTGGCAAGAAAGGTGGTACAGTACAATGATGTGTTTCGTTTCTCACCAGCATTAAGAAGAGGCCAACAAGAATGGCCAAATCAATGTTTCTCTACGCATAAAGGCTCGAAAAATTCACAATCCATCCTTTCCCCTGATTAGCCATTCGCAAGAGAATGCAACCTGAATCTCTGCAATGCGCTCATTACAATTCCCAGATGTCACAACAAACCTCAATCCGGGCCACACTGAGCAGCCTGCCAAAAACATGTACACTGCCTCCGCACAGAAGATGCTTGGAATCATTCCACTTGGCAAAACATCGATTTTCTTTATTCTAAAGATTCTGTGCCACAATATGCCCTGCAGGCAAGGCTACCGAAGGTTTTGGTGAACGACAGGGTTCCATGAGGGAGCAACTTTTGAATTAACAACACCTCCATCAATGTCACATTCGTCCACTAAATAATAACAAAGCAAGTTCATACACCAGAGTTCCACCTCAGAAGCTAATATCTGAACACGTATTCAAGGAATTACTCACAGTTTATGGAACACAAAGATTCAATGTTGTGCATACAAGACTGATCTTGTGTAGTACAAATCCAGTTCCCATCCTCAAATTAATTTAAGATCCATTTTAATATCATTCTCCCATCAATGCCTAGGTCTCCCAAGGGGTCTCACAATTCATGTTTTCTTGCAGGAAGTTTTTTATGCACTTCTCATCTCTCATACATGCTACATGTCTGTCCATCCAATCATCCTTCACTTAATCATATCAGCATGTAGCACACAGCATGTTATGCAACACTGTACCACATTCAGGCCAGTGCCACTGCTCAGGCACTTGGTCACAGACCTCTGGGTCCAATCCTGGGCCCGTCCATGAGGGATTTGCAGCGGACAAAGCGACACCACAACACGTTTTCCCCCCGTACTTAAGTTTCCCCCTGTCAGCATCATTCCACCAGCATTCCATTCTTATTCTTTCATCTGTCATGGCCATCAGGGCCCGTACACAATCTCTGCATTAAATCACACACACACACACACACACAACACGCGCACATGCGCGCGCCTTCAATACCCTTCTTTCCTCAAGTGACGTACAAACAGACCATGGCGGAACTCCAAGTAATGACAGCATGCGGGCTCGCTGCTGCCTTAGTAAAGGAATCCATTTAGATCCATCTGCACAAGGCAGGTTTAAAGGCAATCACACTCTAAGTAGCTGCATAGGACCCCACCATTTGGAGGGGACGAAAAAGTTGGTTGTATTTCACATTTTTTTTTATCAAAACACATCTTGTATGCAAACCCTTACACTGCTCTATGTGCACTGTACATTCAGCGCCATGCACAAGTAAGGGGCCTCAAGTTTATTTCCACACCTGACACAGAAATGTCTTGAACAAACCCTGCATCTGTTTAAAAACAATTTCAAAACATAGTGCTTCATGTAAAGCCAGATCAGATACTGTCTCCCCAAAATGTTCCACAAACCCACTGAACATTAAATTGAACAGCAATTAACATTATATTAGGAATGCAGCAACAGCCACTCAACCCCAGGTCATCAAAATTTTGTCACCTTCCCTGCAACAGGACATCCTTCCACTTGCAGAAAATTCCTCAGTATACCACACCAAGACCCTCATTTCAAGATGGGACATCCGTCAGCATACGCAAATTCCCAGCTGCAAGCTTTCGGTATAACAGCCAGCAATGCACTCAGTATGCAGATATGGCTAACAGACCAAAAGACATAAGGCAAGTCTAACAACCTTAGCTCTTTAGTTGGTTGGTCTAGCAAACATGCATACATGACAGCACCAGACATATCACCATTACTTCATCTGTCAGGGTAACTGGCTCTGCCTGAAGGGGGGCGTCGACATCCACACTGAACACCATGTACCAGTAACCCAGTGGTGGGGGACAGTACTTGTCACACAAATGCTGAACAACAGACAGATGCAGCAGGTGACTCAACATTTCTGCGTAATGAACATCCTGTACAGTTTAACCTGTCGACTTGTGGGCTGTACTAGTAATATGCAGTCTTACAACTCGCTGAGTACCGATGTCGTGGAGGAACTGCTGCTGTTTGCACCCTGAACACACAGCAGTATGTTCCACACAGTATACTGTGCTTCAACATTAAAACCTCAAATCCCATACACAGTTAATGTTTCTACAGTGCAACACTTTCCTCTTCCCATGGGCTTCAGTGTGGCTGTGCACAGCAGATAAGATAACTAGGATGTTCATACATATCCTGGTTAGTTGCAACAGAACTGCAGATGATATGCAAGCACAACCCCGACTTTGTATGCTAAAGTACAAGCAAAGTTGTCTGTCCACACCACAAAGGCAAAGAGGAGGAAGGGGTATAGCTCCACTCATTCTTAACCCTGGCACTATATGGAGGAGAGTGGTCAAACTCACGGCCCAGGCAGCTTCACCCCGGAAACGTACCCAGGTACCCATCAAACAGAAGGCTGTGGGCCCCTGAGGCGGTCTGGGCGTTGGCAAGAACAGAAAAATCTCCTTTTCCTGCCGAGAATCTAACCCCGGATCGTCCACTCCGCAGCCTTTTCACTATACTGACTGAGCTATCCCAGTTCCTTAGCCTACGTCACACGACCGTACGTATTTATGTACTGTCAACGTAACAAAATACTAACAAAAAGGATGCCCCCTCCACAAAAAGAACTATTCAAAATCCGTCCAAACACTGCAGTACGAGAAACACTGCATAAATAATCATCCTGCCTTTCCAAATAATATTCAGTTACCGGAAGGGAAATTTGCAGAAATGTAAAATATCTTATTTACTAATTTGAAAGAAACTCAGTTACGATTTTGGCATGCATGTGGAGCAACAACTGACGAAAATACAAATGACTCAACTTTTTTTTCGGGCCAAGTGGTGTCACTGCATCAGGGATGGTGCGAACGAAAAATCCATGCAGAAGCATCCCAGTGCGCGGTCCCTTTGATCTCACACATCTACACACCAGCTATACTGCTACTACTTCAGTTCTGCGACAACTTGCGTTGAACACCCGCGTACACATCTCGGCACGGCAATGTCAAGGTCACTGCAGAAAGGCCAACCCAGGCCCGAGAAGAGACGAAGCACGCCAGGGCCCCTCCACGCCTGTTCCACACCTAAAACGACGCACGGTGTTCTCAGCACTTGCACTACATTTCAGGCTGCCGTCCGTTTCCACATTTCCATCGCTCACGCCCAACATTACTCGCCGCCCAACTCACTACTGCAATACGACTGGCACATGGAATGTGACGCATCAAGCCAGCCCCACCGCTACCTCGCGTACTCTCTCCACTCTCTGCCTCGCGATAACTTCCACACTTCGGCCACTACAACGCAGATGGAAACCAGATGCCAACACAACGTTGCCACACCGGTTGTCCTGTCCAGACCGTGCGCCCGTCAGAGAAAGAAAGCGGGTCAACTGACACAATTTTCACTTACTCGCTCCGTCACTAATTATGAGTCTGCAGCTCTAGTTCCTCTCCTTAGACAGTCACGCTCTGGCTCCTAAACCGTGACCGCGATACCAGCGCGTCCAGCACGCGACACTCCAGGACACTGGACAACAGATTACGGAGGATTTTGAGGTAAAAGATAAAGCTAATGTTTCTTCGATCACATGCCCCTGAAGACGAAGGCACCACGTTCCTCCGAAACGTCAGGAACCACTAACCTAGTGTTACATCACGAAAGACGTGACTCCGCAAAGGTAAAATTGTCCTTGTCTACGTCACGGAGGCATATGGGGGGGAAAACATAGCTCCACTCATTCTTAACCTCGGCACTAGTTGGAGGTGAGTTGCAAACTCCACCGCTCCGCCGTTTTACCCCCGCAGACCAGACTTCTGCAGACTAAAATGCTGAGTCCACGTCAATTGCCCACAGCACTAATTCAAGTTGCAGACTTATTCACGTTGTTTACAAGGAAGAACTGCCACAGCAGTAGAAACAATCCATACTATACGCTCTACTTAATTCAGACAGTCGGTGAACCGATTATGCCAGGTTACAATGGCACAATGTGTCCTCAGGTTGTGGATGACCGTCTCCCGCACAGTGATTAACTAACTACAGGGAACTAGAGTCCATCCTGAAAAGCTACTCGTTCCTCAGCTTGTCAAGAAATACCTCAACTTTTACAGAACCGAAGGGATCATTGCCATGGTCACAACAGCCCGCCACTTGTCTCCATCCTGAGCTAGGTTTCTTTAAGACCCACTTTAATATTATCCTCCCATCTACGCCTACGTCTTCGAGGCAGTCGCTTCATGTTTTCCCGCCAAAACCCCACATCATGTCACACGCCCTGCCCCTATCATACTCTTCATGTTTATCACATATGTGGGGGGAGGGAGGGCAATACAAACCATGAAGCTCCTCATTATGCAATAGGCTCCAGTCTCCTGTTACTTCCTCCCTCAAAGACCCAAATGTGTTCCTCAGCACACTCCAAGAACACGATGCACAAAATATTTTCACGGTTGACATACAGCTCCACCAACATACCTTTGCAAAAATGCTGACATACCACAAATTCGATTATAAAATATCTATATTAATTTGTAAACAACAAAAACCATTGAATGAGTGAAAACATTCTCTAATGAAAGTTTAATTTTTTTAATTAATGTAAGTTTTCTGGTTTACAGAGGCGACTGTTCACATCATGGGTGCACAAATCCCAGGTGCCAGACTGCCATGGCAACAGAACTGTGTACGGTGGCACCAATATTTGTAGGTCCTCACTATGGAACTCACTTCATGTTATCAATCTGGCACCTAGAATTTTGAAGTGGCTCCTAGATTTTAAAAGATATGTGCACCCCTGGCTCAGATTGTAGTCTTGTGGGTGGTCTTCTATGTGGAAATCAATGTTTCAAAGGAATACACTGCATCCATCTTCTGGGTCACAGTGAGTACAGTCCTCAGCTCCCAAGTATTTACATATGTATGTACTGTTCCTACCCACAGATCACAGCTTTCTCAGTCCAGTAAGCGAAGTCTGTACCCAGGGCTTTTAACAAAATGCACACTGACATCTACTACATATTTCACATTCTCACATTTCTAACAGGAGTATCTCCTTTGTGACTCTGGCGAAGCTTCTGACCGTGTGAAGCATGACACGTTACCACAAAAACTAAGTTTCTGTGCAACATCTATTCAAAGTGCTCTACTTTTTTCATTGCATGATGGGTTAAAAATTTTGTCCTGTAACCCTTGTTACCCAAATGTTATTAAGTGTCTGATTTTTGGTCTTTAAAAATCGGGATCCCTAAACTTTGTCCACCATGAATCGCACACGGGCTGACTTGGAACTGAAGCTGGGCCTCCATCTGAGCCACAGCATGGCCCCTGCACTGTATTCTATATAGGATTATGCTTGTAGTGGTACAGTCAATTCATGTTCTTCTATAGTCAATGTATACCCCCCTATGCCACACACCTCAACTTGGTACTGTGAGCTCCTCCTCCATACTGCACAATTCTAAGTAATGTCATGATTGTGACATGCTATGTCAACTGTGTATGTTGGTATAGTGACCCATCTACATCCCACACAGATGTCGCCAGGCAGGTATTATTGCTGTCAGTGGTATACTGTCACACACATCTGTGTATTAATGCTATCATGATGTAATTACCTATAAAAAGCAATATACATTCACTGTAGAGCTGATATAAGTGTAATATTTATCTTCCCTTGCAGGTGTGGACAGTCCCCATGACATACAGGTTCACTACAGTCAGGGTTGCCAACACTGTAATATCACAGCATGCCACGTTACAGTACTCCAGATACAAAACAAAAAAAACCACAACTGTAACCACCAACATTACACCTTTGGGACATGCAACACACAAGAAAAATATGCTTTACTCCATGAAGATTTGGATTTGAGCTTTAAGTTTGGTGACTATGCCAGAGATGCACAAATTTTTCAAACCCTATGAACCACCTCAAAATTCTACGCATTAGAAAGGTGACATGAAGGAACTTCCATACTGAGGACCTACAAATATGAGGCACTACAGTACAAAATTGAGTCACCACGGCTACCTGGTGACCAGGATTTGTTCATCTCTGGACTATCTCATGCACAAACAAGTCACAGGGCTCAGAACCGGCCTCTATTACTAAACATCACACATTTCATCCTCCAATATTATGCCTTACAAACACTGAAACATACATGAATCAAGAAAAATTTGTGTTCCTGTTATGACAATTTATCTGTCTACAATGTGTGTGTCTCTTTCCCTTTGTAACCTCAAAAGTCAGGCCAAAAGCCAACATCTAATTAAAATTAAAATAATGTTCAGCAATCTTTACAGAATGCATACCGTTGTGAGTATATTAGAAATGTAAACATAGTAAAATGCCGTCCTCACAACTTTCTAATTTAAAAGTTATAATTGGCTACATGTTTCAACCATTTCAACCACCTGGGTGGTCATCATCAGATCCTATTACAAATGTAATAGGAAAAACTTTTGTCATTGAGATCTCACTTGGCATTACATGTCAGAGTAACTGCTGAGCGTACAATTTAGTTGGTATGGATACGTACAGTATGTTCATCAAGTTGTGGTCTACAAACATATATATTAGTGGTCTTCCTTTTGTTACCATAATATTAAAACTTACTATTTCAGGCTCCTGTATCTTTGAGATGAGTTCCGTTTTCTGTACTTTGCACTGTGGTTAGGGTAGCAGAACCATGTATTTAGGTTCTCATTATCAGTTAAGACACAAGTCCTGTGTGGGTGCTAATACTGTTCACTAAGTCGGACATCAGTCCACCAGTTTTGTACCACTATCTTGCATCTCAGTAAAACTTCTATTTTTCTGTAGAATTAGCTGTTCGTGGCTGCAAACTCATGATTTTTGGAGACTACCCAGCAATGTCAGGATATGACATTTTACAATGGTCAGGGTCTCCTTTTCATTGTGGCATACACACGGGCAACTGAGGATGTTAGCACATAAATTTCCTTTAACCTTCACATTTACTGAGGACCACACATAAGATGTGCATAGAAAAACAAAGGCATGCTTCCTACGCCCGCTATACCCACCTTAACATATGTTATAATTACCTTCCATGTTGGTAACCCTGAGAGGATAAAGTTGCACTTGCTTCCAATACAAACTGAATGTCATGCAAAATAACATATGTACATTATTATTTTCATATGTATGCTTCCTTACAAATATAACAGTTCTGGACTGTTGATGCATGTATAAAGTTCCTATTGGAAAAAAATCGCCTCCCTTACCACCTCCCACATACACATGTACTAGAGTAGGTCTCAAATTGAAATTATACTGCAAAGAAAACAGGGGGTTGAAGGACCACTCCTACATGTGATATAACCTATTTAAACAAGCACAACAAAACTGCAAACGAAATAGTTATTAACTGGCCAATGAAAGGATTTCAGTTTCTAAGAGGTTAGGTATCACAACCTACCAAAGCTTTGACAGTAATAACTGTTAAGATCTCAGTAATATAGACCTAAACTTCGATATTGCAAATGTATATTATGCATTGCAGTGCTCCACACATCTGCTACAGAATTATGAAATCCGCTGGAAACCGCAAGTCGTTCTACGGTGCGTCGTACCATTAACACCTGAACACTGAACTCCTCAGTAGCATCGTTACGCAACTCAATCTGTGGAATACTTATTACATATTACTTAACACGCCTGTCTTATGCGTACTCACCAGCATCAATTGTCTTCAGCACTACAGGATTCCCATTTCTACAGCAATGATTTAACCACGCCACCACATCTCGCTGGGTGTACCCAGCAACTTTCTGGCCCTGAATTTCCAACAAAATATCCTCTTCATTTAATTTTCCACTCACATAATTCACTTTATTTTGCACTATATGACTCACGTAAGCAAACTCTCCTCTATCAGATCCACCGTATACTGAGAAGTTTAAACTGCCATCGGGGCGAGCAGTGATTACTGTTTCGCGAACTCCCTCTCGCCAGTGCTCTGCATCAGAACCAGGAACTCCAGATGTCGTCTTGTTTGGGGTACTAGGCCTTTTCTGGCCAGATTTCAGCATTATGACATAACTTTCACCACTAAGTTCCTTTTCCCACGAAATAAAACACTCATGATCCCCCCCTTACTTCTCGACATTTGCTTTCTAATATACATTTTCAGCACCTCACATAAACCACGAAGCCATGTTGCCTGTATTTCACGTCTGACGGTTACACAGCCAGGTGTCAGGTAGCTTCCATTTTACAACACACCAACTTCGCCCGAAAACATACTCTGTCCACTTAACTCACTTGCTCATAATAGAACAATGTTTTATGTACCCGTACATATTTAGTACACACCTAATGTAACACATTTATACCGACACCAATTTCAGCATTACACACCTGTCAAAGACTTCTTTTTGAAATACGACCTATTTGTTGGGCTCATGCGCATGCGCAGATGTAGTAATACAACGGAAAGGTCGATAGCCTTCCAACGTTCAAACAAATTCAGCAACCTGTACCTTTACGCAAAGTTGACTTAATAATTAATATTACAAGTTATAAGTACACAGCCAACAATTTCTTGTAATCCAAATTAATTTATTGGATAAAATTATACCGCCATCCTCCTCACGTGTCAATGAATATGGCCACATATTTAGTACACCCATTCAATATTATCCTGCAAAGCAAGTGTATAAGACATTCATGAATGACATTTAGTAAAGGAGTTTAAAAGACACACATAAAGCATCACCAGTGTATGATATTGTTTTATGTCTTAACAAATTAATTGGGTCTTAGTGCTGTTATACGTGGAGTAAATGTAAATGGGAGCTTCTGTCACTTAAGCTGTTGAAGAATTGTAACATGGTAGTAATACATTTCCCAGAACTTCTTGAAAATAGGAAAGTTCACGGGTGGATCACGAATTTTGCAGACTTTTTATCTCTATGTGAGGGGGTCATTGGCAGTTGGTAGTTGATTGGCATAATATGCCCCACACTGACACCAGCAATCTTCAAGAAAAATGCTGAAGAGCATTGCAGGTTAGCAAACAGAGCAGCAGTTCACACAGTAACACCTTGGGTGTCTCTACCAACCTCTATCAAGTTTTGATAAAAATATTTTCTTGTTTCCCAGGTTTTGTTATGATGCGCTGGTGACATTACAGTAACTCCATTTTTCTTGGCAACTTTTCTTAGTTGTGTTACTAGTGAAATAAAAAACACTGCAATTCACTTTTGTCACAAAAACTCTTTGGGAATTTTCTTCTTTTCCTCAAAGTTCCAACATAAGTCTAGCCCCTTTCTTTCAGAACATACACAACTGCAATTTAACCATACCAATCCCTGGCCATATTTAGTTTGAATGCTGGGTATTGGCAAAAGCTTGATGACAGTTCACAAACCTAGCTTTACTCCATGAACCAAAGTTACCCAGAAATATGTACCATACATCCAAGGTTACAAAGTCTACATCTGTTCATTACTGGAAGAAGTATTACATATTTTCAAACCATAAACCTGCCCCATTGCCACTTACTAGTGGACAAAATGACAATCAGACCAGGTTTTTATTTCAACACTTCTTTCTCCCCCATCAGTTATCATTCTACCAATGTTTGATACTCGTTACATCAAACACTACAAGAAAAATATTCCCTTATATTCCAATACTTGTTACATAATTAATTTACTGTTCACCTGTCTGCAATTCCTTGTGCAGAATACAGACATTATTTATAAATATAAAAATGCTCTGAAACATTCCAGTTTCTCTTCCAAGCAGGGTGGAACCATTTCGCTTAATTATCTTCTAATGGGTGAATGGGACATTATCTCATTGGCAGTGGGCACTGAAACTGAACAATGTTCCAGCCCAGCAGAAACCTTGCATTTAAAACACCGTACACTAAAGCTTAAAGGATAATGAAACTCAATTGATTCAAATACACCCTTACACATTTACCATCATAAATTGCATAAACAATGTTAAAGAAACAGGGAGCACTCCTCATTCAGCCTAGTAGCAGCTGCAATAACTCATCTAGCTCACAAGACTTTAACTTCTCAAAGTGGTGTGGCTGAGGATTCAGGTCTTCTGGAATGTGATACAATGTCACTGGGTGAGTTGTTCAATGAGTGGAGCCTGACATTTCAAAGGATCGTAATGCCTTCCACAGACTGGGAACCACTTGTCCAACGTCACATCCCTGGAGACCTGAATCCTGAACTCCGCAGCTTCAGTAATAACAAATACAGTAAATAACATAATGTATTTTAACAAAATGAGATGAAATGATTTCTCAGTGGAAATATTTACTCTGAAAATTTGTGTCTTGTATGGGAAAAAGATATGTACAAGTCTTCTAAACCAGCCCTGTGACCATGCAAGGAGACAAAAAATATAGGAAAAAACTGAGTGTGGGGATTTGGAGAACTTTGGAAAAGCTAGATACAGTCTTTTGGGATTTCATGGTAACGGTTTTACCTTCTGGGTAGGACCAATGTGTAATCTTGCAAGTGGATACCAATGTTTTTGAGAGACATAAAGCTTTCTGTTCTTAAATGCTGGTGTCCACCTACAAGACCATAGTATTGCAGTCTGAAAATGTGAAGGTGTTTATTCTCAACACGTCCAAAAATTAGGCATGAAAAATTGCATACATTGCCAACAGATATGTAACAAATATACATGGAGACTAAAATTACTCATTGATATTTTATGACTTCATTGTCTTATTCTATACTTTCTATTCTTTCTGGTATTATAAGAATTGCTGATGTGTACAGTGAACTCTCAGTTTTACACGGCTCAGTACTCTAATGTTCAAAATTACTGGGGAATTGAAGAAAATATGGACAAAAAATGAAAACTACCCTCCCCACAAATGCGGGCAAGTAATAAGACACAACACCGTACAGAGCATTTGTGAAACTGACTGTCATTCAGATATACTGACTGTTAAAACTGTGTCTGTAAATAACACTTGTGTACAACCAGTAAAGGCATATTCATAACGAGTTGCAACTAACAGTATGTTAGCATCCTTTGTAAGGTTCATAAGACACTCTGACACCAGCCTTTTCTTACAAAGCTTGACCCTGATCACTGTCAGAAAGACAAAGCCTTAGGTTTTGTCCAGAGCCTGCTTCAGCCTTGAGTGTTTCGTCTCGAATGGAATTTTCCTTCTGAAAGAATATTCTTGCACTGCTGAGACTGTAGTACAACAAGTCAAATTCCTAAAAAGGGAAACAGTTTAATTGTAACCAGAATAATTTACGAAGTCACAGTAAAGCAAACAGTCATTAAGAATTAAGATTCAGGTCCTCTTTGATGTGACACTGTGTTGGCAGATGAGTCAATTTTGAAGAATCACGGTGCCTGCATCTTTAGGGTCAAGCAGTTGAAGAAGCTTGACCCTGAAAAAGAAGGCGCTACGTCCGTCCAAAATGTCATAAACCACCACCTGACACAGTGTCACATCTCAGAAGACGTGAATCTTTGGTTCTGCTTCTGTTGTGCATTTCTGACAGCTGCTGTCAGGCTTTCACCTGGGAGAAGCTTACCTGTTGGTAAACGTCCAGCCTCCTGGCAGTGAGGGTCATTGTCTGCTGCAACTTTACATCCTCTTTTGAAGCCACTGATCTGTGTTTGCTGAGTGCAGCTCTGTCCTTATTGTACTTCTCTCTCACTGACTGAAACCAGTGCAGTGAATCAAATTCCTCATACTGGTCCAGCAACTTTAAGATGTAAGCTATACCTGGTAAACAAACAACAATTACAGCTGCACTTGGTTATGACAACACCAGTTTATGCAACACCTCATCTACTGTGCCAGATATTCTGTGACACCAATTAATTCGTCACTGTTAACCGTAACCTTAAACACCTTGCTTTGAACACTCACTCATAATGACAAACATTCCAGTCCCTTTCATGGTATTATAACCGAGTGCAACTGTACATTCCAATTACCATGATAACCTTCTCATTAAATTCTTAATGTATCTTTTGAATCCTATGACAGATTTTGATGACACGTTAATTACAATGTTTAAATTATGTCTAAGTTTGGTTCATTTTAGTACTTTCTCAGGGTTTCTCTATATGAATGACTTTCAGTTTTCTCGTCTACACCCTTTTATTGCCAAATCTCCTCCTTCCAGTTTAACACTTCAGTTCCTGAAATTCATCGGAATAATATTTAATAATTCAATTCCTACATCACATGACACACTGTTGCTCTGTTACAAGGATGAACTGCTTAATGCATTTAGGGAAATAATGACCATCAACACTGAGCGCATAACTGATATTTGGTTTTCTGCATGTATTAGGGCCCAACTATAATTCCAAAATTAGTTTTCTGTTAGATTACCACTACCTGCTGGTTAATCATAACAAAACAAACTGTACACAAACAGCCACAACCAGGCCATTATAATGCAAATTACTGCAAGTGACACATTTTGAAATATAGTGTCAAGACACTATTAAACATTCTAAAATGTGATAATCAACAAATACCCATTGCAAAGCCATCATCAGTAAACGCTGCTCCAACTTTGTTCTTCTTGCTCATCTTCTCCTTGCAAGTGATTGAGTGTTCAACAAAGTTGATGGTAAGTGGAGGAACAATGATGTGGAAGTTTCGAAGGTGCATGTTCTTTGGATCTCGGAACACAGGTGCAAACACACCAACCAGAAGCTACAAAAACAGTACAAATTTTGAAAGCACGTTATTTGACAGCATTGTCTACTGCATAGGTGATGACAGAATGAGTATTTAGCATTGGTGGAATGATACTAACAGGAAAACTGAAGAACTCAAATACAAAATCCTGGCCCAGGGCCAGTTTATCCACCATAAATCCCACATGGACTACCCTACTACTGAACCTAACCACTTGAGGAATGGCACAGCCTATAAAAACAATACAATTCACATCATGGTCATTCTGTATACCAGATATGACGAACTTGAATCATTTATATTACACCACCAGTCACCAAGATAGTATTACCAAATTCTCAGAATTTGTGCTAGTACAAAGAAACTCTTACTTCTATAAACTTAACGTCTTTCTAATTTCTATTTTAATGGTATAGCACTGAAACATAAATTTTTCCACAAAATCCAAGGGAAAGCTTGACATACTGACACAGCTGTGTCATCTGCTTGCTTCACAATTTTATTTAAATTGCCCTTTTTAACTCTGTGCAATTCATGATGTTATGCCTGACCAACACAGGATATTCTGAACACTAACACTTTCTGTGTACACAAACTCCACATCCCATCTTGACCATGAACCTAACACAGTGCAGTAATGTCCTTCTTGAAAACCTAATAGTTACGCAGCCATTCAATAAATGACCAGTACTTCACATGGCCTGCAAGTTCACTCACATGTCCACAACAGCCCGCCAATGGTTAGACAATGAGAACCTAACATATTTATAAAATAAACTCTTACATATTTTTAAACTTCACAGATGAGACAAATGTAGATTCAAGTCTTGCAGGATGTTACTGTCAAGTTGAGTGGTAAACCATTACCAGTATTTCAGAGAAGCACAGTGCCTGTCTTCAGAGTCAAGCAGTCCAATAAGACTGGTAAATGTACTTCATCATTTATCTCCTTCCTACTGCTTATGGTAAAGGCAAAGGTGAGGGTCACCCTACAACATGCCATGAAGGCCCACAGCAGGAAGAGAGGTACAGCTCTACTCTTTCTTTAACCTCAGTACTAGATAGGGGTGGATGGTCAAGGCCACAGCCCCACTACTTTACGCTTGCAAAAGAGACCCAGCACTCACTATCCTAGTAGTTACATGATATAAAAATTTATGAAGTCATATCACACTAAATTAAGTTCAAATGCAGTTGCTTGGTCAAAAATCTTGAGAATAACCTGCATATATCATATATTGGTAGCACACTACTGACTGATACTTCTCTCTACTATTACGCAATCATTCTGCCGCACATGTGGGCAGTCGGCTGAATGGCATACGTTCAACAATAAATGAGGTGACAGCAAGTGGCAAACAGCTGTCATCTGAAGTAATAACCCTACAGTAAAACACACACACACACACACACACAGACACACACACACACACCTTGAAATACTCTGTTCCTTCAGCAAAGTTGCGGACCAAGTTTCCTAGAACCTGATCCAGGCGATGAGCTGCAGCTTGGCAGGAATTTGACAGACCTTCCTCTTTGCACAGGTCTTCAAAGCACACAATATCTTCCAAATCAGGTACAAAGCAAATGGCGTTTGAACAGCAGTGAAGACCTCCAGAACGAATCATTCTGACATAGCCCATGGCATTACCTGAATCAGAACAGTAACTTTACACTGCTGTGTTGCACTTACTCTATGTTAATACTGGGGATGTGGCGCTGTGTCACTGGGTGAGTGATTCCTGACATTTTGAAGGATCATTATGCCTTCATCAGGGTCAAGCAGTTCACGAAGGATATCTGAGACAGCAGACATGTGGCAATGATTATCAGATAGCCAGAGGCAGGTGTGGGAGGGACGTGGGTGTGCTGGTGTGGCCCTGAAGATGCAGCTGGGTCACCTACCTGACCAGCCATCCACCAACTACTACCACTATACCTATATATTGCCACACTTCTCCCATGATAGCTATTTTTCTTTGACTGCTTGACCCTTGAAGATGAAGGCGCCATGATCCTTTGAAACATTACGAACCACTCACCCAACAAGACAGTGTCACATCCTACAAGACTTGAATCTTCAACAACACTACTGTGAGAACCTCAAATCTCGCATGTGAAATGTTCTTTTAAAACACTGTTCAGTCATAGTTTCTGAAGACACTAACATTTTGGAGGACAATGTATCATGTTCATTTAAATATTCTTAATATCCACACAATGTTATCACAATAAACAAAGCATGTTTGTTGTATCAATATGGTAGTCATTTTCTTAAAAACTATATAGTAGTAGTAGTAGTAGTAGTAGTAGTAAACAAAAGAAGAAGAATTCAATTGTTGTTTATTAATGTGCTGAGTCAACAGTCAAGTGGCCCATAACAGAAAAAATAATACCATTCTGACTTAGTGTAATACACTGCCTTCTGAATATATCAAAACCACTACGAACTGAATTTACTGCAGTGGCACTCCTGGAGAAGGGACAGTTTCTGAAGGGTGAACTAATGTGACACAAAGGACAGTCTCAGAGGTTCTCAGTGGGAACTTCACGACCAATAATGTCCATGGCAGACGGCCAGGATTTGGAACCTACAAAAAAATATTAACAACAAAAACTGCATCAAGCTGATGCCTTCTCTCATGCAAAGTACGTAAATTAACCCTTTAAAGACGAAGCTTATCTGTTTTATATAAGGACTCAGTGCGTACCGCGCTGTAAACACTCTCCACTTCGGTTATAAAAACCAGTCTCTTTATGTTTTATAAGGCAAAAGTTGCTGTTTGTTCTGAGATCCATACAAAACACATAAACGCAATGTAAGCACCATGTAGAATTTTTTAATGTTAAACCTGGTGGTACATAAAGTTACCGCTAGGCTTTAAAAGGTTAATGAGTTGAAGAGCATTAGCATAACTACAGCCATTACTGGCTGAGGAAATGAATCAGTAACAGGAAACAGCTACAAACTTCTGCTGAATTTTTGGCACCTACAGAGGCAATTAAGTTCCATACTACAGATCTATACTCTTGTCTTATATCGAACAATTAAAAAATACAAAACCAAGGAAACATCAACAGTCAAAAATGAAATGGTAGTATTGCAACTGAGACCCAAAAGCTTGACTGAGAAAATATATAAGCAACGTAACATTGAAAGAAACAACAACAACAACAACAACGACGACAACAACAACAACAACAACAACAACAACAACAACAACAACAACAACAACAACAAATTAAATGTGCTACGTACTTTAACCACAGAATAGCTGCAACATTATATACCCAAGAAGGACGGTTTGTTTCAGGTACACAATAGTAAATAACCCGCATGCATGTAAAACAAATTTCACGTCACAGTTTTCTGTGATGACACCATGTGGTATAGTAGGAGTTCAACATTTCAGAGAAACCCTCTACCCCAAACTTCTGCTGCAAAGGTGTAAATTTCTACTGAACTACACAGCATGACAATGTAGAAGACAGTAACGTTCACAGTCACCGCTGTGGCAGCCTCAGATGTCACACTGCAGTGACAGTTCCTACACAGCAACATGCATCTTACCAATATGGCTGATCAGCATTCGGAACTGGTCCAGGTAGCTCAGTCCATCAGGGGTCAGGCCTAGCTTGCGGATGCCTTTGTTAAATTTGTCAGCTCGCTCATAAGAATACTTCTGCTCCAGCTGTGCCTTGTTCTCTCGAAAATATCGAATGTCCTTAATCAAACGTGACTTGATGTGCTCATCAAACATGAATTGGGAGAAGATGAAAAATTTCTTCCTCAGAAACTGGTATGTAAAATTTACCTGTAATTTTTGTAAAACAATTTCTGATGTTAAATAATTTGGAAACAAAATGACAAACTACAAAGACTTCTGTCTATGCCACAAAACTGCTATGACCCATGCGCAGGGTCCTTATTCCTTCTGACAAATACTATTTGTCACTGCCCACTAATACTCCAATGTGCATGCTGGCTGTTGGCTGCGTGGACTGTGTTAGTGTGATCAACAGGCCAACAGGAAGTGGCCAACTGTACTTGTCAGACAAAATAATGACCCCACATGATGCAATTTAACTCCCCTGCTATCATAAATAAAGTGTACGATTTCCAATTACTGGCAAATATAATTACCGTTGTGTTCATTATTCCAGTGCCGTGAGTCCTGATGGAATTGGCTATGTGCCGGATGTTGATAGTGTTGAGGTGCTTGTTGTTGCTTGATTGTTCAACAAAGATCTGGTTGTTAAGATTGTAAAGGTACTTGGAAACAAAGATATGGATATTCCGCATTATTTCCAAAACATCCAAGCCCTGTAACAATATTAATCATTTATATCCTAACACACACACACACACACACACACACACACACACGCACGCACGCACGCACGCACGCACGCACGCACGCACAGACATATATCTCAGTTTGTCCCGTTTTATTGCTTTCATCATCTTCCACCAAAGTGCTACTGTATTACCACAATGTAATACGGAATCCAGTTATGCTGGTGCAGTATGCAGGTTACCTGTTCTAGTGTCTGACTTGGCAAATGGTCCTCAACAGTAGCCAGGCCATAGTTGTGCTGTGCTAGACTGCGCATCTCCCCATAGGTCTTCCAGTCATGCAGAGCCACCGTTGTCAAGTTGTAGAACGTCTGGTCCAAGTAATGTTCCACAAAGCCTGCATCACACAGCAGAGACGAAAGCATGCAAATTAATTCCCATTTTCAGCATACTTGCCTTCCTAAAAATAAAAAATAAAGGAGGCTTATGAGAACACCATGTTGTGTGTGTGTGTCCTCCCACTCCATTTTTTGAATGAGGTGACTGATTTTCACAAAACTTGGTATGTTACGCCACTGGAGGACACACCATTGCCATGCTTTAATCACCTACATCCAAAAATAACAAAATAATGGAAACTGAAACCTGTGTGATTGGCGCGACACTACCGCAACTTGATTTAGTCCTGACATAATACATGACAATACATCTTACAAACATATGCAACTGTTAATGAGGAAACATTCTGATAGAATGTAAAACACGAAAGCCATGGTGGCCAAGCAAAAATGTTCTTCAGTTTAAGTTGTATGATGATAATTAAAGAATCACTGGAGCTGGGAATGTAAAATTGGACATGGAGAGAGATCATAAACATACCTACATAATTTATATGAAACACTTCTGTAAGTCAACAACTGTCAATACAGAAAGTAAAATTCAACATATACACAATCTGCACCTATATAACACATTCTTCACAAAAGGTAAATAAAAAAATTATTGTTAATCCTGCAACATGTCACCATCTGCAAATGTTACACCACGCACTTTGTAGATGTTTTATGCATTTCATATGGAATTCACATTGAACACTGTTACAGTGGGAGTGAAATGACAGAAAACAGAATGCCTTGTCAGGTTGATGCACCATTTTGTAAATCATACAATCAATGACACACAAAATAAATTGTAATTGTCCTCAGACAATCTAAGTTTGTTGACTGCATATGTAATTACATATCACTATAGCTATCGGTCTCGTCACAATATTCACTGCAGATTATCCTGTGTACTACTTATGTTTGAGCAGTAATCAGTGTCACAGAACAAAGTCAGCAACATACATGGAACACTCATGAAAGTGTTTCAGCAGCAGTCATAAAATATTGTAAGAATTATAGATGACAAACTAATAAATCAAAATCGCATGCATCAAGAAAGCAAGAGCAGATTAAATGCAGGAAAAGCGTGCTACCATTTTATACCAAATCCTTGGCTTCTCATTTGCTATCTAAAACCACAAAGATTAAAATATTCTGAACTACAATTTTACCTGTTGTTTGATATGAGTGTTATACTTAGGTCCTCAAGTTAAGGAAACAGTATACACTGAGGCTATTTGGGAAAATGGTGCTGAAGAAGATATCTGGGACCAGCAAGACGAAGTAACGGGAGACTGGAGAAAACTACATAATCAAAAGCATCATGTTTGTACTCCTCACCAACTACGAAGGTTGGGCAAATATGAATTATAATTTGTAAATAGAACAAAAACATCGATTCATTCTCCGAAACTGACATTGTTACTTTTCAACATAATCTCCCTGCTTTGCGATACACTTGCGCCAGTGGTCCGGAAGCTTGCAGATGCCGCTCAGGCAGAAGTCTTTTGGTTGCCCGTGTAGCCACTCCCGAACATCCTGTATCACTTCCTCATTATTGCGAAACCTTTTTCCACCCAGATACTCCTTTAGGGGGTCGAAGAGATGATAGTCTGAAGCAGCAAGGTCCGGACTGTATGGAGGATGTGGTAGAACGTTCCATTTCAGTTTCTGGATGGTTTCCATGGTGCGAGCAGCCACGTGTGGACGGGCGTTATCCTGGAGAAATGACACTGATGTTTGCGCCCTTTTTCTCTTGTTCCTGATGGCGGCCTTTACTGGGCCTTCGAGAAGTGCCGAGTAATATTCAGCGTTTATTGTGCGACGCTCTGTGAGGAAATCCACGTACAGTACACCTTTAGAGTCCCAGAAGACAGTGGCCATAACCTTCCCAGCAGAGAACGTGGTTTTCACTTTTTTGGGTTTTGGAGACCCTGGGTGACGCCACTGCATTGAAGAACGTTTGCTCTTGGGCGTGAAGTAATGCACCCACGTCTCGTCCATTGTCACGACAGAATCCAAAAAAAAGTCCCCTTCCTGCTCGTACCGCGACAACAATGATTGCGCCACTTGCAGCCGTGTACTCTTGTGTTCGTCCGACAATAAACGCGGTATCCATCGGGCGCACACTTTCGAGTACTGAAGGTGTTGTTTGATGATTGTTTTCACACTACCTTCACTGACATTCAGTACTCCAGACAACTCGCAGACAGTTATTCGCCTGTTCTCCCGAATGAGTGCATCGACGCGGTCACTGTTCTCGCCTGTTACGGAAGTCCTCGGCCGGCGCTCATGAGGTTCATTCTCCACCATTTCCCTTCCTTTTTTAAACACACTGCTCCACTTATAGACACTAACATTTGACAGTGTCTTCTCACCATACTGCCTCTTTAATCTTGAACATATTTCCGACGGTTTACAACCTTCTTTTGTCAGGAATTTGATTATAATGCGCTGTTCCACACTAACGTGTACCTTCGCTTGGCTCATGTTCCTCACAACTGACAAAACTACGCAGTAGCATATACCAGGTCGGTGAATGACCTTGGAACAGTGCTTCCACCTTCCACACATTACTACTTTCAACAGACCGTGCTGCATTTTTGAACTACGAACAAACTATAATTCATATTTGCCCGCGCCTCCTAGCATTCAAGTAATCAAATCAAGGAGGATAAGATGGGTGGAGTGTGTACCAAGTACGACCCAAATGAAAGATACATACAGGGTTTTGGTAGGGAAAATCTGGAGGAAAGACACCACTTGGAAGACCAAGGCATAGATGGATGGAAAATATTACAAGGGACCTTAAAGAAAGAGAAGGGGTGGGGGTGGACTTGATTACTTAGCTTAGGGAAGGGACAAGTGGTGGGCTCTTGTGAGAATGATCATGAACTTTTGGGTTCCAAAGAATTCAGGGAAATGAGTATCTGAGAAAATATTCACTTCTAAACAAGTGCTCTGCTCCACACAGTTAGTCAGTCAAGTCAGTCAGGTAACAGTTAAAGTATTTTTTAATTTTTACCTCTGATGTCAATGTACCTATTGAAGAAACGCAACGGTTTCAACCTGAGAAAAGGAGTAAAGTCCATTATTCCCACACGAAAGGGATTCCTGTCATCCAACTGAAGATGTGAATGCACGTGCAGCCTCAGGTTTGTTTCAATGTCACGGCACAGTGGCTGTAGTACCTAGAATAAGAATTCTTGGTTAGTCCACTTCTGTTGAAACTAAACACACCAACATATACCTCATCCTATTCAAATTTGTCTCCTACCTGTTCATTGAGATAGCCACAGACTTCTTTGTCGAATGCAGCTTTCAAGACTTGTGGTGAGGAATTATGCTTGGTCCGCTCCATCACGACAGCACAGTCTCGCAGTGCACAGAACATGTACTGTCAACAGGCACAATACACACAACTGCCGCAAAACAGCACAGGACAATGGTACTTGAAAAGTTGCCTGCATTTGTCATAACAAAACCACAGTACAAAATTACACAACCCAACTTTAAAACCTGATGTACTGTTCTGCTATCTCCTTAACCTCATTTTCAAATCCACTAACTTGTGCATGTTGTGTGTGTTATTTAATAAGTACCACAAAATTCATGTAACATACACGAGTGACCCGACTGCCTGCTGCTTGTTGGTGTAGCATTAAGGTGACAAGCTGGTACAAGGGGAAGCACTGCACATGAAACACCCAGCTTTACATCCATTTAAAAACTGTCCAGTGATTCAGGCTATAAACCCGTTCTGAGGTGACCCTAGCAGCAATCATGCTGTGCCAGCTGCAGCTACATACAGTGTCAGGGCGCTTAGTTACATGGTCAATAAGTAACATCCAGTGGTATATTTAGGGAAAAAGGTTTATGTAATGTGGATGCAACAGCATAACGATGGACAAGAAGTCACCGCACCCCTACGCAAAAGCACACAAAATGAGACATCTGCTTTAATTATATTTTTAAGCATCAAGTTCAGTAGTATCTTGGCTGCTGTGCTCAAAATGTAGCCCAATGTGCTGCATGTCCTGTGTGACATCCTTTACATCACAACGATGATGGCCTCTATCACACCTGGGCACAACTCTTTGCTGGTACAGGAGTAGCATGCAGCAACATGTTCTTTGATGATGCCCCAGTACCAACTGAATAGGAGGCTGGCTGGGCCCCACAGCAAGTTAGGGCATTGTTGAGAAGAGAGATACCTCTTGCTCCTGCCAGGATTTGAACCCCAGATCACCCAGCCCATAGCCTAGTCACTAGACTGACTACACTATGCTGGTTCCCACTGAAGAAGCATTATGTGGGTAAACACTCCTGGTGTAATAACTTGATGAAAAAGAAAATAAAAAGAAAACATAAAGATGTGGGTCAAGATGTGGCAAAAGAGAAAAGTTCACACCTGAAAGGACAGCATATTTCTGGAAACAGAAATGGGATATTAGGATTATGTATGAAAGCCAGCGAACATCAGTTACATTCACAGCACATACTTACTACACAACGGCAATTACTAACACATAGGTAAATAATGAGAAATCAGTTCCTTACCATTAAGCGGTGGAAATCCATTTTACTCTCATATAGATTTGCAAAATATGTCGGTAGTGTAACTCTGTGCCAATAGAAGAATGAACAGTCACAGGCAGTTGCAACTTTCTCCTGAATATCACAGATCACATCTAGTTTCTGGAGCAGCACTATCAAGGTCATCCATTCATCTTCACGAAATGTTCGCATCTGATTGGCTGTGGAAAGTGCAAGGTGAGCGATGAGGCGTCTCTCCTTAGTCCCTGGCCCATGCAAAGCTTTTTCAGCCAGCACAAGCGACGAAAGAATATCAAGATGTTTTTGACTGTACCTCTTATCCTGGACGACTCCTTTCTGCAAAAGGATGCAACATGTTACACGTGAACACATGCAACTGTTCTCGTGACTTCATCAT
The DNA here is from genome assembly GCA_013340265.1 of Coptotermes formosanus. NCBI lineage: Eukaryota > Metazoa > Arthropoda > Insecta > Blattodea > Rhinotermitidae > Coptotermes > Coptotermes formosanus. The sequence continues at coordinate 711,203 of BLKM01000334.1, read as the reverse complement.
GTGCTCACCTATTAATAATGGGTTACACTAGACAAATACTAATAAAGGTAAAGGTATCCCTGTGAATGACATGAAAACATATAAGGACAGCAGACGTACTGCTCTATTCATTCTTAACACTGGAATCAGGCGATTGTGCATTGATATGATCAGATTAAGACACTTTGCCATATGAAGAAAATACGCTGTAAGAGTTTCAAGTGCGAGCATCCACGAATTGTCACTGTGCAAGTAGTTCCCAGTGTTTGGAACGATTGTAGTACCTTCACCTTCAGGCTGCAGTTCAACTTCAGGTCAACTGTAGTGCGACAAGTTTAACGCAAGATCATGCTAAGAGTTATGGGATCAGTAGCGTGTGGTTAATGTGCCAACAGCTTGAAAGCCCCTACAGGTAGCACAGCCATGCTGATATAGTGGTTATCTTGCCAAGACAGCAAAAGATATCAGATATACTCGCAACAAAAACAGAAGAAACACAACACAGCTCTTACAAAGCTGACAAGTTTGCTCTTCCTGTGTCACATAAAATATACTTTGCACTGCAGGTCACTTTGCATTTCATTCTGTCACTTGCAGTAAGTTCTACAGTCTGTTAATGATCTACAGTAGGTACAGCAGCTATTATTTGAGTTTTGAGTTTTCCACGGCACTGTGATTGAAGATTACATCCTTCAGGGATATGACGATGTGTCACTGGATAGCTGGTTCCATGCATTATGAAGGAATGTACTGCCTCTAAGACTCTTGAAGATGAAGGCAAAATTTTAATCTGATATGACGGGAACCAATTATCCAGTGATGCAGCGTCATATCCTGGAAGAACAGGATCCTCAGTTATTATTAGTTACTTGCTGTGTCAAATTATAAGAGCAGCTTTCAACAAGAGGAGACAGACACACACATACCTTGGCTGAAACTATAATGCTGAGAGCTTGGAATGCCAAGTGCTGAACCACATGATTTATTGACTGGGCAGTGGTCATGTAATGGCGATGATACATATGCTGAATTCCTTTCAGAAGTTCAACTAATTTGCACAGAGCCAGTACAGCGGTTTTAGTCATTGGTTTTGCAAGTGCTGCATGGAGGTTTGTGATGGTTTTCAGTAAATGACCAATTTCACAAGCATACTGAACTCCCTGTAACAAACCATGAAAACAGTTACAACAAGCCTTGAAGTTAGGGCATCAGCAGGCAGTCATGTTCATCATGGGGCCTTCTGAGATATGACACAGAAAGATTTTGCAACAGTGTCTATACACACAAAAGTTGTGTGGATAATCTGCAAATGAATGACATAGACTTTACTGAATAGGAACGACAATGGAAGAAATACTCATATTATTAAAAGGCAGCTATGTAACATATAAAATGGAACTTACAACCATTACTGTTAACACGAACATAAAAAATATTCAGCAATGCTACAGGCATTTAGACCACTGCAATGCAAAGAACAGATGACAACTGTAAACTGTATACAGAAAACACCTTCCCGATATTGATTTATTCTTTCAGATAATATTAGCCGACAGCAAGAAATTCAACACATGCAATTTGTGCCAATATAAGAAGACTATAAGAACATTACCAACAGAAATCTAACACAGACCTGCACAAATAAGTCACACCTGTGATTCAAATCTTCCAGTTTCAGTATAGTGGAGTCCTGTTTCAATGTTGTTTCCATTTGAATCATCCATGAGCAAGCCTGAAATAATAAGAGCATGCACTAAATATTAAAAAATACACAAAGGGTGCATCTTTTAAATCTCAGATGGTAGAGTGACTAAGGATGGGTGAATGTCTGAGAAATCATCATTCCAGGAAAGCCTAGAGATTTTTCTCTTCTACATAATGTCCAGACCAGCAATAAGGCACACCCAGTCTCTTCTGCAATGGATACTGGGGGCTCCTTTGTCAGGAGGTAAAGGAGTTGGGGCGTGTACCTGACCACTCACCTAGATCTAGTATGAAGGTGGAGAATGAGTGGGGCTGTGTGAGTGGCTCCTGACATTCCAAGGGATTGTAGTACCTACGAGTCAGGCAGACCAAGACTTGTACTCCTTGACCCTCATGACAAAGACACTATGATCCTTTAAAACACTGTACCCACTTGCCCAACACAACTTCACACCCCAGATGATATAAATCCTTGGTAACACCACTGTGACAATCTCATATTTTGTGCCGCCTACGAGGTGTGAACACAAAGTTCCTAACGTACCTGCAGACAGGATGTCCGGGCTTCCTTAGGCAGACTCTGAGCTTTCTGCTGAAGATACGTCTGCCGACGACTCTTCACAGCTTCTTGTGTTTTCTTATCTATTAATTTAGCCATATGTGTCAAATGTGCTAAAAGAAATTGCTCTGGGAACCACAGTATGTTTCCAACCAAGTTAACTGCTGGAATCTGCAAGCCACAAATAATGTGAAGGTAATCAGCAAGTATATTTAGATCTAACTACAGTAACACTTCATGCGTTCTGGCAATGACAAAATGCTAACCCTTCAGCACTGAAATCTGGACACTGCACAACCCTTTAATTCTTCACATACCACCAGCTGCTGTGTGCAACACTCAGTGCATTCTAGGGTAATTTAAATTTAAAACTCCATCTTGGACAATAATTTGAACTTAAACCCCAGTACGAGTCAATGTTAATACATTCAACACAAAGTGTCATGCAACCAACACTGATGTCACTGTGTTTGTGGGGGTTGAGAGTACAACAGTTGCTAGGAGACAAGTGCAACAGGAACAGGAGACTGCAGGTGTCGAAGTTTCCTCAACAAGCTGTGTGCAATATGTACATGTGAACATCATTTCTCACGTTACAGGTACTAACCAGGTAATTCTGCCAAACACATCTACGTGACAGAATGGTTAAAACAGCCACATATGGTTACAATTTAAAAGCACAAGTTTTTACAAGCTCTGTGACCACATGTCATGCAGCCCTTGGGTTATGAATGTTACGCTTGTCAGCTTTCATCACACTTTGATACGGCACAGCAGGGGTCTCACACTGAAATGGTACGTGGCCAAACAAAAGATTCTGAACTTGAAGGCGCTTTTATTAAAATTAAACACATCATTAAGAATGCTTCATATTGTTACCAATAAAATTAAAATATATTTATTGAATTCAAGATATTACTGCATTGTTACTTCCGTGCTAATGCATGTTACTGTTCAGGGATTGGAAACCTTGTGCTGCCTTCAGCCCAGTGACAAAAAACATTTTAAATCAAAGAATTCTTCAATGCTGAATGGGGACCAGATTACATAGCTGGAATAACAGCCGTGAGACAACCATACAAAATGAACTTGCAGACTGCAGGCAGCCCATCCATTGGAAAGTCCTGAGGTAGGGTACGATACAACCTGTCTAGTTTCAACCTTGCAGAATACGCTGTGGTTAAGGGACTTATGCACCAGCTTATCACAATGAACACCTGGCTTAAATCCCAGGCCACTGCATATAAGATATGTGGCACAAAGTGTGGCACTGAGACAGGTCTTCCTCAAAATGCTTCAGCTTTCCCTGTCAGCATCATTCCACCAAAGCTCCCCATCACCAGTGGTACACTATCTTAGCAATGGACAGTGTCATTAAGTAAGACACACATGAACCTTGTGTGCACAAAACCCTAGCCCATCCGTGGAACTGTAATCACAGTGTAAGTCGGACATAATTACAAGTAACAGTATCAACAGTACCAGCAACACCAGACTAACTGCCACACAAACATCAAACAGCTGCTGCTGTAACAAAGTTACATGTCAACATATCTATGCCAAGTACAAACACAGGTCAATGCAACACAAACACTGATCCATCTAAGCTGAAGAACATGTGAGCAATAACAGTGAAGGTGCGGTGGGGAGGCTGCTACGTTTCACAGACCCATAACTACTTTCTTCATCATGGCAGCTGATGTTCCTGCAACATTCTTGTGGATAATAAAAAATAAAAATATACGTAGGCTATTCGAAAATCAACCTCCGGTGGGTTGTTAAGAAAAACAAGAAAGACAGAAAAATATTTTATTATATACAAAAATTAGCCACATAAGTGGGCTACTTCTTGACATAATCACCCTCTGAATTGAGCCACTTGTCATAGCGTGACATGAGTTTCTGTATCCCCACATCAAAGAAAGTTGCCACCTGGGAGCCTGGATTGTTTGAATTTCCTGGGTTTAAGCGGTGAATCTGTGTGCATCCATTGTCCAGACTGTTCTTTGGTTTCCACATTGACAAACTGAACCCATGTTTCATCGCCTGCCACAATCTTGTCCAGAAATTCGTCCCCCTTATTGTGATAATGCTGCAAAAATGTCCAAGCTGACACTATTATTTGTGTTTTGTGAACATCAGTGAGCATTTTTGGCACCAATCTGGCACAAAACTTGTGGTACCCAAGCTTTTTTGTGACAATTTCGTACAAAACCGTTCGACACACTTGAGGGAATTCCAGTGAAAGTTCAGAGATAGTGAATCGACGTCGCTCGCAAACCACTCTGTCAACGTGTTACAGAAGGTCATCAGTCATTAGAGATGACCCTCTTTGACCCCACTCATCCTGCATGTCCGTTCTTCCATCGTGAAATTTTGTGCACCACTCCCTCATACATGTCACTCATAAAGTTTGGTCCATACACTGCACTCATTCTGCGATGAATTTCCGCTGCACTATGGCCTTCAGCTTGCAAAAAACGGATCACTGCGCGAATCTCACACTCGGCAGGAGTTTCTATAACAGCACACATGTTAACGCGCTCATATCACAACCAGAACTAAGCACAATGGCCGGCCGCGTCGTGTGGGACAAGGCAACTGTTTATTGGTCAGTACTGTGCCAGTGCCAGGTTGCCATTTTTACTGGCCTGCCCCAACTAGCCCACGGGAGGTTGATTTCCGAACAGCCCTCATAACACCATGTCACTATAACAGGAGGGGGGGAAGAGAGAGACATGCACGTGAGCGTGCGCACGTATGTACATGCAGTTATTTGCAGGTGGATTTAAATGTAAGAATTATGCACAACATGTGTAAGGGAAAATATCATGAAGAAAGCCGCACCCCTAAGGAAATGTGGTCATAGAATCAAAAATTTATTCAATACAAATGTTTACTAACCATGTCACAGAACGTAAAAAACCACAAAATCATAATGAAGAAACAAGATGATCATACTAACGAGAAATAAATGGCAAAGTCTGAAGTATAACAAACAATTACCTTTCTAGTGAGCTCCCATAATTGTCTGAACAATTTCTTATCAGTTGTTCCAAACAAGTTGAAATTGAGTACGTAAAGGGCACTGACTTTCACAAACAGCAGCAGCACCTCCGAATGCAGCTGCTCTGCTGTTTTCGTTTCCAAATCAGTGATTGCATTCCTCAAGTAGGCATTAAATTCTTCAGCCAGACAAACATTCTTGCTGATATGTCCTCTTGTGCCACCAAATGACTGTTCTACCACCTTCTATCACACAGAATGGAAATTAAACTCAGATATATAAGGACTGACGCTCCCGTATATCACGCTGACGAACATCAACTGTGTTCATACGTCACGTATAAAAGGACATTACTTCAACATCCAAAAAATTAAATGTAATATCATAAGACTGTGATATATCCTCAGTTCCAAAACACACTTTCTTCACATTTTAAAATTGCTGAGATCAGGGTGCATGGCACATTTCACGGTGTCTAAAAACTGAAGCGGAAAAATTACAAGTACAAATCTCTGTTACAAATATTCATAAACCATATTCTAGCTTCACATTCAGCTCTCCTGGCATGTGACACTGCATCGTCACATTCCAGGCGAACAAGCAACACCACTTAGGAAACTCAAACCTCAAATATATTCTAATTAATGTAGTTGATAAAGTTGTAAACTAAATCTGAAATTCTTTAATATACCTGGAAAATTTTTCCACTTAGCAAGTTATTTTCAAGTTTAGAAAGCAGAGTTTCAAAATTTTTTAGCTTTTCCAATTCAACTCCAAACTTTGAGGGATCATGGTGTACTGATTTCACTGTGCGCCTATAAATGATCCAATGGTCATGAAGTGTGCTATGGTTGGCGAACACTTCATCTAGTGTCAACAGCATAACCAGAATATCTCCTAGGTGCTCAAATACATCCTGTAACACAAAAGCACAATTGAAGGGTTATTATAAGCCTGAGGTAAGAAACCACACAGCTGTGAAAAATTGGTTAGAAATTTCATTCAACTCTCTATAAACAGACATTTATTTTGTGCCAGACATGACGAACTATTTAACTTGACTGTCTAAAAGTTTCAGAAAATAAACTCCCAATCTTTGAATTTACAGTTTCTTTTAAACTTTATACTTAATGATCTCAACTTGAGTATGTCTCAGTGAAATACCGTCATGCAATTAAATCCGAATCTTCATCCACTCTTAACAAACTGGATATGCAAGGCTCAATTATGCTTTACCCTTGATTTAAATTTCCATTTTTGTTAACTGTCACCCACTGCAAGGGGCTTTCTTAAATTTTGTGTATCCACCCATTCTCACTCATTATGTCTTTGTGTTATTTTTATTAGCTTTTAAATCATCCACCATCTACCAACCACTATGTGATGACGCAATATGTGCGTGCATGTGTGTGTGTGCACGCGCGTGCGTGCCAGCATCTGCGTGTTTCATTTAACAGAACTGTCAACTGCTACGATTATACGTCAGGCATGAATGAATGTACGAGTGAGTACAGAGCATCAGTGGAATGATACAGAGAGGGGAAAAGTACTCAGAGAAAACCCCGTCTCACTGCCACCCTGTGTACCACAAATCCCACATGGAATGCTCTGGGATGGAACCTGGGCCTGAACCATGGGACAGTCTATGTAATGACGGACTAAGCTGGCTATTTGTGTTGCACAAGTGTGTCATCACCGTCACCACCATACAACTGCTGTGTTGTCTTCCTCAAATGACAAAGTACAGAGAAAGCAGGCACTGTATGGAGGGTTGCTGTAGACAAACATGGATCATCATTTAAGCTTCTGCAGCTGAAACAGTGAGGTTTCATGCCTTACCAAGAAAAAGTGGCAGAGCAGTTCAACTACTGCTGAGGAACAGAAAAGGGAAAGGCACTTGAAGAACAAATACAACATACACATGCATAGGTCACTACGTTGCCTGCCAATGATTGGTCGCTACTTACTGTCAGCTCATTTATCATATTAACATAACACATTCAACTGACCCCCCCCCCCGGGCCCCTGCACGTATCAAGAATGGAAGGAAGTGATAAACGTTATTTGCAATATAAAATAAGGGCCCTGTAAAAAGACCTGAAGTACACTGACTTACAAGGGATAAAGGAACAACAGGCTAGGAAAAGCTGCATGGTGAGAAGTGTCATCATTGTTACTGTTCACCAAATGTTGTCCAGGTGACAAAATCAAGGATGAGAGGTGTGGGAAATGTAGCATGCATAACAGAGGTCAAGAAAATTCACAAAATTTTGGTTGTAAAACCTAAAGGAAAAGAGACCACTACAGAGTTGCAGGTTTAAGTGGAAAATAATATTAAAATGAATGTAAGAAATGGACCACTTCTTAAAAGTTTTATAGCATGTAATGTCATGGAATGAACCCATGTGACTCAGAAGGGGCACCAACACTAGGCTCTTGTAAACACACTGATAAACTTACAGGTTCAATATCAAAACAAAGTATTTCTTGACAAGTTCAGCAACCACTGTTTTCTAGAGAATGATTCTGCTTCACATGCGTGAGCGCACGCGCGCGTGTGTGTGTACATGCTTGTGTACACAAATTATGTAAACCTCCATCATGAAAATCAACCATCTCAGTGAACATCTACAAGCAGAGGTGCCTATACACAACATACACTGCAATGTAAAGCTTTTCATCACTCTGAACGCCACTGTAATAAGAAATCACTAACTCTGAAATCACTGAACAAAACCAAAACTTCAAAACAAAAATGTGCTTACCTCACCTGAGCAGAAAATTGTAACATTTGACACTGCAACTGATGGCACAGGCTTAGAACACTGGAAAATTCTGAGTGTCACAAACACAGTACACAGGAGAGAAATTTCAATTGTTCCTTTGTGACAAACCATTTATTTATGTAGCCTGGTGATTCACAAACTTTCCGCCAGAGCTTCAGACAGAAAAAACAACAGGTTCTGGGCTGGAACCATTAAAATACAGCAGTGTTTCTGAAGCTGCTGACCATGGACCAAGCACCTGTGCGTGACATGTTACAAGAAACATGGTATTTCCATAATCTGTTTACACCCCAAAACTGGCAAGGGGTGGGAGGGGGGATACTCATTAAAATTGAACTACATAGAAAAGATTGACACAAAACTGTCTTGTACTGGCATCTTACTCAGAGTATGTCCTAAAGTCACGTCACCTCTCTTCACCAACATTACTCTCATGTTTGCGGGACAGACTACTTAACGTACATCACACCATACGCAGAAGTGACAATGAGGGGCAACAGAAACTGTTCAAATTGTTGTCCACTATGCTCAGTACACACTTCACACTTCCCAAGCACCGATTCATAAACAAAATTGTGGTTCCCTTGAATGTGAATACAATCTCCATACACGAACTTTTGGAACAACTAGTATTTGTGATACGCCAAAAGGTAGGCATCATTAGAAGGCCGGCTGTAAGGGACAATGACCATATTCCGAAGTTAGTGTGTGAGTACACCCCAAATGGCAGAATGTGTGTTGGACAACGAAAAGATGGAGAGACCAACATCCATGAAGACGGAACAAGCCTAGAAGGCATTTACCCAGTTGCTGATGATGAATACGACAAAAGGGAAGCCCACTGACTAACAGCCAGCAATGATTTTCCAACATGTGCACCAATCTGCAATATGAAGAGTCTTGGGAACACAGTAGAGTGCACAAAATAGTTTTCCTGAATCTTATTGGCAACAAGTGTTAACACTCTACATTTCAAAACATCCGCAAATGATTTAACAGTGCAGTGGAATCATACGCAGCACCAATTCACACTGCAGGTGTGTGTGTGTGTGTGTGTGTGTGTGTGTGTGTGTGTGTGTGTGTGTGTGTGTGTGTGTGTGTGAGTGTGTGTGCGTGCGCGCGCACTTGTGTGTGTGTGTGTGTGAGTGTGAGAAGCCATACCTGAAAATGAATTCCTGTTGCATCGATAACACGTGGAGCATCTTTGGAGGAACCGTAAAGCGCTGCTAACTGTTCGACCATCTGCATGGCTGTGTGTTCACAACGTTGAACAAAACAAGACAGCTCCTGCAGGTGAGGCAGCATTCTGCTCACCTGCAGCTGGGCAGTGCCATCTTGCAAGTTCTCTTGCCCTGGAACAAATTACACCTACATACATTCAACACATGACAAATACCAGAAGAAACTGGAATCATGCTTACAGGGGCATTCTGTGGGAACAGTACAATGGCGGTTTTTTTATTATTACTATCAACTACCGCACAATAATTCTGTATACTCCTACATGTTTCGGCCAAAAATCATAGCCATCATCAGGGAGTAATTTTCCACAAACTTCCGCACTGTGCACGCGCGCGCGCGAGAGAGAGAGACATCCCATCCACCACTCCTGTACACAAGTCACAAACTATGCCAACAGTTTTACTTGTGCCCGCCCCCCCCCCCCCAATGTCACAGCCGGCACTTGGCTGAGGCACACCTCATTCCGAACTCTTTGCTTTTTACGCCCACCACAAACCATGAAAACTTCCTACCTCTTCATCTGTTTCACAAAAAATTGGTCTTTACTCACTTTACACTGAACCACTTACGTGAGCTACCAATTTACCATTTATGCTGGTTCAAGGGCATACAAAACACTCATCAGTTTACACGGGATCTGTCCAACTTTAAAAGTGATAGAACTATCAAAAATCTTGTGCTTGGGTCATTGCTGCATCTCTGAATGCTGACTGCATCAGTTCATTAAGTTCTGGTCATTATCTTTACGTTATTCTCCCAAAATTTAATACATATCTTGCTCTATACTGACAAACATTAAATAGACACAAGATTTTTTACACGCCATACACATGGCTTGACACATTTTCTGCAATCCTGTCTGTGCATAGCGCAAGTTACCTGCAATGAATTCAATCCTGGCACATTTTGATCAGACCTTCAGTTCTGCTACAACCTTGTGCCATCTGAGATTCTTACAACAGTGCTGCTGTGGGTTGAAGTCACCTGCGATGTGTTGCTGTGCCGCTGTGCAAGTGATTCTCAACATTTCCTTCATCCTCAGGGTTGATGTGTCCAACACCCTGAATACCAAGGCACTGTGAACCTTCGAACTGTCGGGAACTACTCACCCACCAACACAGCATCACATCCCAAAAGCCTCAAATCTTCTGCTGCAACCATCATAAGAATCCTTCTGATCTGCACTTAATCGATATACACACAAACTTCTCCTGTTCTGCTGTTTTATGGGCTGCACAACAGGTGAGCGCGTACCTCCTTCCCCGTAGAACAGGACGGTGTCGTAATATTTATACTTTGCTTCAGACTGCAAACATCTCACTTCAGCACAGAGAGTTGCAAATACAACTAAAATTTTGTTTAAGACTTTGTTATCAGTGTCTATGAGCTGCAACAATGTTGTATATTCATATGGTGTGAACTGCAAGTAAAGGAAAAATATGTTAATAATGTTTTCAAACTTGGTTCCTTGACTAGGAATTCATGTGGGCTACACAGAGGAGGGTATTTTTATCACTGGACCAAGCAGCATGACTAGTTGATTTGCAGCAATGATGTCATCTGCAGTACATGGATCCCGCTCATGCTGATTTTCCTGGAACAGTACCGATTTTATGGCTTTTAAAGAGCTCTGCCCCTGTGCCCCAGGAATTCTGTTCAGAATGCCGTCCCAGGATTTTCCAAGTCTTAAAAATACATGTGCAAGAGCAGAACAGCTATTAATCAGCCACTAATTGGAACAGTACAAGCAAAAAAACATGTGAAGGCAAGTGATTATAGAGTCTGGATTAAACTGCGAAGGATGAGGAATGGATATGTAAAGAAAGATTAGTGAGTGAATGCCTCAGTTTGAAGTATTCTTCTCATCATTTCACTTTTTGTCTGTGTATGTAATGATTTTGTTACTTGAATTACGTTGTTCCTGTAGTACTAATAAATTACTGTTCTTTTATTGCATGATGGGTTAAAAATTGTCTTCTAAACCACCATATGCAACCGCCCTCCCCAATACAAATGTTATTGAGGGCCCATTTTGTGTTCTTAAAGAATGGCATCCCTAGCTGTACAGTAACAGTGTGACGATTAAACTACTCTCTGCCGAAGCAGGCGTAGGAGGAAGTGTTTCTACATAATTAAGAAATGTAACAAGACCTGACAGCACCATGCAATGTCACTGCACTCTGAAAACATGCAAAAATATAACATAATATAAGTATAAATATAAATATAACATTTGATTCCTTCCTTGCTTTGCTGTTCATGTACTTCCTGCAAGAGTGTGGAGTTGCCAGAATGCCCGTTACTCACTGTCCAACTTGAATGGCCCAATAATAAAGACAATTTCAGTCAATACAACTATCTTTTATTATAAAAACAATATATCTGCCTTTACAAAATGCTATGTGTTTCAACCCTTAGGACCACGCACCAATGTACGACAAGCTGACTGCTTGCTATGATAGTCCGTTGCACAGAAATAACAAAGACAAATTTGGTTTCTGACTTACTGTCACAGAATACATAACCAACAAATAGAACATCTGTCGATTATTTTAATTAATTCAGCCTGAAATGTCACTGGCCCTCAGACTACTCTCAATGGCACAAAATTACGCACAATGATGCTAACAACATAAGTTCTGAAACACTGTGAGAACCACATGTACTAAAGCTCAATCAACTGTCACTGAGCATGGTGGCTCTACTGGTCACACGTGTCTCACATTCACATGGTGTCCAACCTGAATCTCACTCAGGATGCAGTCAATCCTAAGGTTGTTTGTGGTTTTCAGTTGCTAGAGTACATCAAATTATGCAACGGCAGCTTTCTTCCACAGTTCTTCCGATTCATTATTCACAAATCATCCCCAATTTCAAGCTATAGCATCACTAACACTCTCCACAGACTGTACTGCTTGACTGTGAAGATCAAGCAGTACAGACCTTCAAAACTTGTTGAACCACTTGCTAAGCAACAAAGCATCACAGCTCGTAAGACCTACATGTTCACACACACAACAATCCACCACTTACACAAAACCTGAGTCATTAAAACTGTAAGCTGGACGCTAACCAGTTCTGCATATGGACCCTCCAAAAAAAAATATATATATATATATATATATATTACCTGCAGAGAGATAGGGTCCAGATCCATGTCCCAGGAGCCACACATGCTGTCTTCAAGAGCATCCTCAATTCCTCTAAGTTGAGTACCATATTCATCAAGAAACTGACCATACGTACGTAACTGGACTTCACCAGCTATTTCTATCAACATAAAAAAGTGCCTGTCACAGCAAGTCTCTCACATTGCCTAAGCAGCTGTTTCCAGGTCAGCAGACCTTCAACTGTTTCCATAAATACAAAAATATCAGAGGAACCAAACTGAAATTTCACTTTTTTTTAATACCTTGAATGAACTCTGTACCCAAGTGGCTTTCTAAACTTTCACTAAGGAACATTTATTTATAAAACCAAGTCACTGCAAAAGTTACATACTTAAAGAATGGTTCATCACCACTCCTACATGTACAGGCAAGTCTGTGCCATTGTCAGGGAGTCTGTACACCAAATTTAAAACTTATCAAAATACAATTTACTATATCTGCAATATTCATTACATATAGCATTCAGCAGCTAAATCTGAAGTGTGTGGTGGTTCATGTACATAAACATGTGCATAAAATATTATACAAGTCCTACATACATACTGATTTTTGTAGTTAGATGTAAACAGTTTCTCGTATGAACAGAAAGAAGGTTAGTACTGTGGGTTCAAAAATCGTTCTATTTTAAACCTATAATACTTGTAACTGCCGTGTCATAAAGAGCTGCTTCTTATGTTGTTCTGCCATAGCGCCCATGCAATAATTTGTGTAAGAATGGGTACACCAACCCACACCAGAAAATTCAAAGAATAATTTCATTCGGTCAATTATTTGTGGACGAAAGTTTAATATTCCTCCCGTACATTACACAGGACTCTCCAGAACACAGCAGTTTCATTTCTTTGGAATGCGACCGTAGATTACGTACTATGAATTCCGTCTTCCAGTCTGTCGGAATCCAACTCTACTCCTGCCAACATTTTAACATTTCTACCGGCGACACACGCACAAATCTTATTACGCACACACGCCTTCCTGCGCCATATCAGATAAACCTTCCCCACGTTGTCATAGATTAGAGTTGAGTCAAACTGTCCAATTGTGCTGCCAACCGTTAATGCGGCACAGTTGGAACGTACTGTAACTACGCCAATACCGGTATCTCCAAGAATTACGCGTACGTGACTTCGACATCGCAGTCGATTACACAGCCCACTACTAGACTGCAGTTTTACGGAAGAAATATTTTTTCTAGTCGTTCATACAACTACAATTCTGCGCATAATACACATTTTATAACATGTAGAGGAATTATTTCACTTAATGACAATTTTCATTTCATTTACATTAGGAAATGAGATCTTACATTGTAATATTCTATACAAAAAATTGTTGTCATTAGGAGTGTTGTGAAATATTTATTTTGCTAAGTTTCAGTCTGTAATGAGATTTGGAATAATTTTGTGGGGTGGGGTAAGTGAGATTACAAAGGTCCTAAAGGTGCAGAAAAGGGCTCTTCGCTTGATGACAAACAAGAGTAAAAATGAATCATTTAGGCCTATATTTAAGGAACTAAAAATTTCTACAGTGATTTGCTTGTTCATATTCGAGACTTTGTGTTTCTTTCGTAAATACAATATTTATCAGGTCAGAAATTCTCATTTCCATGGATACGATACCAGAAGGAAAGATGATTTCTACATATTTCAGTGTAATACATCTCTGTATAAGGAAAGTGTTGTTAATATGAGTATCAGGCTGCACAATAGTTTGCCATCAGAACTAAAAGAATTGGGTGATTTTAAAAAATTTAAAACAGCCCTAAAGTCGTTTTTATTAAATAATCCCTTTTATTCTTTATCAGAGTTTTTTATGTATGGTCATAGATAAGGGTTCACGTGATAATAGGTAAAACCTTGCCACCAGACAGTTGTAAACACCCGTGTTTTTGGGACTAAAAATTGCTTGGGTGCTTGCCATTCTGTATGTGGTTAATACAGGTTCTTTGAATGCCTCAATATTTTATAGGGATTGTGTTGTAGCTTGGTCTATGGATGTTTTTCAACTTGAGCTTTGGAATAAGTACAGTTTTCTTGTATAACGATTACTATTCTCAAATGTAAGTATATATGTTTTTTACCTGTAGCTGTGATGAGTGACTTCTTTCACTGATATATAGATTTTAAACTTGGTTTTAAATAGATTTGTGTTTAGTTAAACTATGGATGATTTCTATTGAAAAATTGTTATTCTGGTTTTAAATTGATCTGTATTTAGTTTTACATCATTGTGTATTTGGTTTTAGACAGGCATTGTTAATTTAATTATATCTTGTCATTTATATTTGTAAGGGTTATTATTTATGTGGCAGGTACGGATCCTATTGGATCAAAATTGTAATACTTATATAAATGGACTTGTCCTATTGCTGATTATGTAGCAGACATGGATGCTTAATAAATTGAAATTGAAACTGAAAGTGAAGTGTACCTTCGTTGCTTACATGTAAATGAGTGCAACAGATTGCCTATACAGTGTCTAATCCAACAAACTGCATGTGTAACCATCAATAACCGTTCGTCATTCTGTGATGCTACTCCTACAGATTTACCATTCTACACAGTGTAATATCCCAGAACTGCGCAGATCTCAAAATAAATCTTATTTCTGCATAATGTGGTATTGGATACCTTACTCCCAAAACTACCTTTCCATACTACACACTGCCCGCCCCCATCCCCGCCCACCTTTAATGACCTCTTTTCAATTCCAAAATGATGAAATTGTATCCCTCTAAACCTACATAAAGTGATCTGGTATGGACGCTGTTCCACACATATAAACTATCACCATCTTCAGACAGCCTCCTGAAGATGCAAGCAGTATATCCTCTGAAACACTGCTACCCAGAGCACATGGTATCCTAAGATAGACCACAATTTTTCTTCACCAATGTCAAAACTTGAAGCAAAGAACCTAAAAATATAAACGATAAAAATTGCACATCCCTCATGCTTGGAAACCTGAATTACAAGTATCACATTACATATGCAATTCTGAAATGCAACATTTTAGGAGTTCTGCAGAGATTGATTTAAGACTCAACACAACTGCCCAAGGTACATGCAACTCTCAACACATAAATAAAGCAAATATAACGCCTACATTTACCACCAAACGTGACAAATTCTGACATACATCGCTTTTCACGGCATACATAATGTTCTTAAACTTACTGACAAACACATACATGTTGAATTTTAAGATCTACTAAAATAATATTAAGTTTAAAGAACATACAAATTCACATACTACAAAATATTTACATCGTTACAAGTTCTACAAATGCATTAATTATGAATATGTCAAACATAACTTAACTTCAAAGTGCAGTATTTTCTTCCGGGCACTGTGAGTTAAGGAGTGAGCCAGGAGTTAATGACAACAAATCCATTGAAAACACGTTAGGCGCCGAGATAAATACAAGCCCGTGATTGGCTACCAGCACTTCTGCCATCTGTAGCGAAAATGCAAACTGCAAACTGCGTCTCATCAACAGATTTCGCTTAAAACGCAACGTTTCTTCGTCTCCTGACCCACTTGTCACGATAACCCGTACACTGCCATCGATCAGAACTGTATAATATCCATGGATGTGAGAGAAATGTTTTCCCCTCGTAACGTCTGTAGCGACATAAAACAGACGGTGGGTAATCCGTGATGGTAGCCACACACTTAACTACAGATAAAAGCGTGTAACTCGGTTACGCATGTAGGAACGTGTGAGGGTGTAGGGAAATCGATGGAACACGTTCTCGCGGTTATTTGTAAAATGTTCGTAAAGATCAAACATTAGTTAACAAAGTTAAAGGATTACCATTCTACGCTGCGTAATATCCCAGAAGAACGCAGATCTCACCAGCATCGCGGCGGAAGCCTCAAATCACGGAAAGTAAAAGTAAAGTTTTCCCTGTCCACACCATGAAGGCGTGTAGGGGGAGTATAAGTGTACCCCATTTAACCTCGGAAATGAATGGTCGTGAGTGGTTAACTTCTCTCCCCGGCCGCTATACCCACGGGATAGAACCCCAGCACCATTAAATAGCAGCCTGGGTACGGCCCATGTTTGTACACTACATGTTATAACTGTTTTCATATTTTACAATGTTTTCGGACCGAAACATGCAGTGTATCAGTGCCAAAATTTTATCTTTACTAAAACACTAGGTTGTGTTGGCCGGAATTATTTTATCTTGACTTTCCTTGACTATTTATTTTGCCTGTTTCCATTCTATAATGAAATATGCAATAATCTTGGTGGGCAATTCATCTTACAGTAAAAGAAAATTTGGAGCAGATTACCAATGTGGGGCATTATGGCGGCTGTTCCCTCTCCCACCCCCATGGCAGATGATGCAGCGGGGAAGGGGCAGAGGGAGGGGGTAGAGTAGACGTACCTGGGCAGAGCGGCGACGTGACGAAGGCTGTTGTTGACGACGTACTGACGACGCACTCACATGGCGCCCGGCTCATCGTGCAGGGGTGCAACGGCGCTCCAGTCTATGTCGGCGGCTAATTTTATGAAAGCGTTGAAGGCGTCAACCCCTTGCGCCCGGCATCTCGCGTGAAACATGTACTCAGCGAGGGTGTAGACGTAGTCCGTCTGCCGGTTGTAGGGGTTGAGGAAGGCCTTGACGTGGCGCCACGTGCTCTCGATGGTGTTAGTATGTGCGCCGGTGCGCAAGTCAACGAAGCCGATGGAATGGTTCACAGTCTGGTGTGTGTAACCGTGTGCCTCGAGATTGCGGTACGCCGCCCAGCAATCACTGATGATGTTAGTGCCGGGTTCGACCCAGGCAGTAAGAACACCCATCAGGGTGTCAGCGGTTCTGTCCGGAACGGGAACGAGAAACGTTTTCCCGGACTCGCGCTCAACACCGCCAAACACCCACTGCCCCTTAACAGGGTGGCCCCTGTGGTATTTGCTCCGACCGAACTTGCTCTCGTCGATTTCGACGGTCTTGTTATGACCGCCGATCCTCTCAGAGCAGCCCTCCAAATACACCAACATGGCCTCTCTGCAGAATTCGCCCCAATCAGCGATCGTTTCAGAACCAAACTGATGTTCTTGTTGGATAATGTGGGCAGGTACACGGCGCACGATGTCGTATGTGAGGATCATAACCTCCATGAAATTGAGGTTACTATGCTGAAACCATGAACCGTACCTAATGGAGGTGGCAGTTGAACATACGGAAGCAGGTGTCCTCCTCCGACATCGCCATCTAAATCCATCCTTGCAACTAGGTTCGGCGTACCAGGTCATATCACGACCACACGCGTTACACGTCACCTTGCTACGAAGAAGCCCCACGTCCTTAAGGAACTGCACACCCACCTCCTTGTCGCTGAATAAGAACGTGAGGAACAATTCGTTAGCAACACCATCCTTGCCAAGTGCCGCTCGCCAATACGTGGTTGCCGGCACATACGGCATATTAATTAGCCGCCGCTGGTATTCTCCGATCACGCTGCTGATCGCACCCACCATTATCCACAGTGACACAGCACAAACCACAGCACCAAACAGACAGACTTTTCACTAGCGTTGCACTCCCACAACAGAATGCCCGGCAGTTTGCACGAAACCGCGCGCTGTGTGGCAGCGCGCGTGCTAACAGGTGGGAGGGGGACGGCCTGTATTACACGATCAACACTAAGTTTGGAAAAATACTTCGGAGCGTGATGTGGTATCTTTCGCAATACCTTTGTATGAGAAAGTCATTTTATGAAATATAACCTAATGCTCGTACAATTAACATTTCTGCACAGTAGATAGCGAGGTCGCGTGGGCGGTTGCAAAAATGAACTTGCTAATTTC
Source organism: Coptotermes formosanus (assembly GCA_013340265.1). NCBI lineage: Eukaryota > Metazoa > Arthropoda > Insecta > Blattodea > Rhinotermitidae > Coptotermes > Coptotermes formosanus. Next base: position 692,935 of record BLKM01000334.1, on the reverse strand, counting down.
GCAATACGAGCTGCATGAAATGGTGTACAATACAGAATGTAAAGGTTACAGTAACAGAAGAAAAATTAGAAATTTGTAATATTATAGCAGATGCTATTAGTGAAATTGAATAGGGATGTACTACTAATGACATAAAGAAGAAAGCAAGCGGGTTAAGAAACTAATATTTATCTGGGAAAAAGTACGTAAATAATTTTAAACTTTATTACACGTTAGTGTATAGAAGAGTTCTTCATCGACCTTCTTATAACTTCGATAAAATATTGGACATAGTGTAATAAATACAGAATCTGATGTTTTATATTCGTAAAACCTTTGCTGATAGTATTTGCGAAGGGACCTTGATAGCGTAAAACAGGTCTAACCGTTCCCTCTCGCGCCCAAAAGCGAGGTTAACATTGGACGATGCGAATGAATTGGCAAGGGGGAGGAGCGCGAAAAATTGACTTATTTTGCATCCAACGCGTTTTGAAACTCTCATACATTTACAGAATTAATAAAAAATAAATAAACAAAGAGTTAAATAATAAGTTTTTGAAACCCCTAAACACTTAACGAAGAAGGGTGTTGCCGGGAGGAGTGGAGGGGTACGTGGAGCAGGGGGGAAAGGCGGTTAATACACGGAAGCGCCACAGCGCCATCCACTGAAGACAGAGGAGACGGTCGTTGCCATGAATATGAAAGTGAATATGTGTGGGTGGAGCCCTTACGGTCCCGATGCACGTAGGCCTTTTTTACCGGCCCTTTGTGTCCCCTTACTAGGCCCGAGTCATGAGAGCCCTCTCCTTCTAAAGAAGTTGCAGTTTACCCCCAGACTCAAACCTGTAATGTCCTTAGGGTCTATGAAAAGGAATCCCAGATAAATATGCCTGAGTGTCGCCAAGGCTTCACACTCACGCAAACACAAGGGCTGAGGTTTCCTTCCCAGCCCCGTTACATATATTTCAAAGCCCCCCCCCCAAAAAGAAACTCCCCTTCAGATTCCCCTACGGAACTCCAGCATCGAGAAAGATGCTCCATCTCCAGAGCCCTCTCTACATATCTCTCAAAGTCCCCAGTCCAGAGCCCTCATTACATATCTCTCGAAGTGCCCAGAAAAGGAGCCCACTCCAGGTTCCCCTATCAGAGCCCCACAGAAACAGACGCTCCTTTCCCAGAACCCTCCCGTACCTGTCTCTCGAAATCCCAGGTGAAAGAGCTCCCCCCTCCAGGTTCCCTATCAGGGCCCCTATGAAAAGAGATGCTCATCACCAGGGCCTACTATTCATATCTCTGAAAATTCCCAGTAAAGGAACCTCCCTCCAAGTTCCCCATAAGGGCCCTATGGAGAGAGATACCCATCACCAGGGTCTTCTACACATATCATTTACAAAGCCCAGTAAAGGAGGCCCACTTCCAGCTTCCCTTCTCAGAGCCCCCATAGACAGGGACACTCCATCTCCAAAGCACACCTTTACTTGTCTCTGAAAGGCCCGGGAAAAGAACGCCCCACCTGGTTCCCCAACGGGGCCCCCATGGAAAGAGGTGCCCATTCCTAGAGCCTTCATACATTCAACTCACTCATTCACAGGGAAAGAAATACGGTCACCGTCCGCGGAGCCCCACATGGATGGAAGGCCTACATACAGTCGGATGCAGCCTGGTTCCCCAAGGATCGTTCTGGACACTGCTGTTCACTACCCCAGTGCCATGCAGTCTTCGGCACGACACCTTCCACCTTGGCCGGGGTAGACCAGATCCCCGTTAGCCAGCATGTGTCGTGGTAACCCTCTACAGGGTACCCACTCCACACCTGTTACTACCTCCCACGTGACCCAGAGTACAGATTGCCAGCATGTGTCAGGGTAGCCCCCGTCAGGGCACGGTCATTGCTGTAGATAATCCATAAATAAACAAAAGGACAACACTAGCAATGACCAGTCAAACGCAACTATGTTTATTATGATAGCCACATGTGTTACTCACTAGATATTGTTATGAAAAGTAGAGTATTGCGGTGTTCATGATTGTAATGTAAATACGTTTCAGTCCTATGTATCAGATAGAAAACAGAGAGTGCACCTTAACACTAATAATGGTCACAATTATTTTTATAAATGGGAAACAGTAGGGCAGGGAGAACCGCAGGGATCAGTTCTGGGACCGCTCCTTTTCATTAATTATATTAATGGCTTGCCAGTAAGTAATAATAAAGTTAGCAATGCTTTTCTATTCGCTGATGATACCTGTATTCTGGTTACTAATAAAAACGATTGTGCTCTCAAGCACAAAGTAACTGGTACTTTGTCCCACATTACTACTTGGTTTGCAGCTAATAATTTGGTTTTAAATATCACCAAAGAAATATAGTTAAATTCGCTCCTAAACAATCTAAGTAAGTAGGTAGGTAAGTAAGTAAGTAAGTAAGTAAGTAAGTAAGTAACTAACTAACTAACTAACTAACTAACTCCATGCAGCAGAGGCCTTCTTGAGAAGCTAACAGTTTCTCAGGTAGACAAGAAATTCCCCGCATTTTATGGAACCCGGAGGTTCATTACCGCATTCACAAGAGCCCGCCACCTGTCCTATCCTGAGCCAGCTCAATCCAGACCATGCCCCCATCCCACTTCTTGAAAATACATTTTAATATTATACTCCCATCTACGCCTGGGTCTCCCAAGTGGTCGCCTTGCCTCAGGTCTCCCCACCAAAATCCTATATGCACCTCTGTTTTCCCCCATACAAGCTACATGTCCCACCCATCTCATACATCTCGATTCGGTTACCCAAATAATAGTTGATGATGAGCACAGGTCATTAAGTTCCTCGTTATGTAGTCTTCTCCACTCCCCTCTCACCTTGTCCCTCTTAGTCCCAAATATCCTACTCAGCACCCTATTCTCAAACACCCTCAGTCTCCTAAACAGTCTTTTAACCTTTTGATTATACAGTCATAAATGAAGTCTGAAAAAAATTTTTGGATATGCAAATTGATAACAGATTGAATTCGAAGACCCATGTGGAATACAACCTTCCTTAACTTAGTTCTGCCATTTTTGTAATCAGGGTTTCATCTTATTTTATGAACTTAGAAACACTGCAAATGGTGTGCTTATCTTACTTTCAATCTATCATGCAGTGTGGAATTATCTTTTGGGGCAATTTGACAAATATTTCCAGAGTTTTGAAATTACAAAAGAAAGTAATAAGAACAATATGTGGAGAGGGATTTAGAGACTCTTGTAGAGGCCTTTTTACGAAGTTGGATATTTTATCATTGTAGTATGAATATTATCAGTCTTTGATGTTGTTTGTGATAGATAATCAAAAGAACTTTCGTTCAGGTTTAGAAGTTCATGGCCTGAATACTAGAAGCAAAAATCAACCCCACTTCCCGATTTAAAATGTCTCTGTTTTTCACAAGGGCATCATTTTTTGTGGTACTATATTATTTCATTGTTTGCCTAGTACCATTCAAAGTCTTAGACATGATCCAGGTCTTCTTAAAAATAACTTGCGTGCATATGTCATGACTAATTCATTTTATACTGTCACAGAATTCTTCGAACATACAGTACATAATTAATTTTCAATGTTCCTTTCATGTCCATTGTACAAATCCTGCACTTATGAAATGTGAAATAAATAAATAAATAAATTAATTAATTAATGTATGTATGTATGTGTGTGTGTGTGTGTATGTACGTATGTATGTATGTATGTATGTATGTATGTATGTATGTATGTATGTACGTACGTACATATGTCTGTATGTATGCATGCGCGTGTGTGTGTGTGTATGTATGTATGTATGCATGCATGTATGCATATACATATGTACGTATGTATGTATGTATGTATGTATGTATGTATGTATGTATGTATGTATACATGCATGTATGTATGTATGTATGTATGTATGTATGTATGTATGTATGTACTTACATACGTACATATGTATGCATGTATGTATGTATGTATGTATGTATGCATGCATGTCTCTATGTATGCATGTATATATGCATGTATGTATGTACGTACGCATGCATGTATGTATGTATGTATGTATGTATGTATGTAGGTACATACATGTGTGTGTGTGTTTCGGTAAATAATAGACCATCATGAGGCTAGTTACACAATTCTTAAAAAAAGCAAACATGTTAGGTATCATATATCATGTTTGTGGGATCCGACAAATTTGCTATTTTGACACTCAAATGTGAAATTATAGTGGTCGATCAGTAGCTAAATCATTACCATGTCTTTGGGCACATTTGTAAGTGGATGGAGCAGAGCCCTCGTTGAGAAGCTGTCGGGTCCCAAGTTGGTGAAGAAATTCCCCACATTTTATGGTACTGAGAAGTTCATTACCGCATTCAGAAGCGCATGCCACCCGTTGCTATACTGAGCCACATGAATGTAGTTGAGGGCACATGATGACACTTATTGTCCCCCACATGTGCCACATGCCCCGTCCATGTCATTCTTGTTTATGGTTTTGTACAGGTAATGCAATATTATGGGCGCTATATGCAGTATAGTATTATAACGGTTATATGGTCTTTATTTCTTTATATGAGATGTCAGAAATGGTATATTTCGCAGATAGATGACGTTTGATCAGAATAATGAAGTTACTTTATGATGCGAAGGAAGGTGTAATGCATGTGTGTTTGGTAAGAAGGGAACGTGTATGTCATGTGTGTTCGCTTACAAGGGAATGTGTATCGCATGTGTTTGCTGCAAAGGGAATGTATATCGCCATTTATAAGAAACAGAATGAAAAGTGTCAAATACTCGTCCCACCTGTGATGACACGACACAGACAACAGGCACACATCCATACCCCCAGCGCGATTGGAAGCCGAAATGTTATGAAGGGGGCGCATATACAATGTAACATGCAGGTCACTGACAGTGAACATATGCAAGATAAGAACGAGGGCGTTGACTGTGTACAGCTGTTGCTGGAGATATGACTGTGCGGATCATTGTGCAGGGAGGGGAAGCAGATGGTAGGGAGAGGAAAGATGGCCACTTTGGAGGGGAGGGTAAATAGCAGTGCAGTATGACAGCGCAACGTGAGGGGAAGGTAGGAGCGGTAGAGCGCTACGTAGATTGCCCCACATTGGAAATCTGGTCGGAAAATTTACTCCAAAAAAGGAAATTTTGGAATTGTTGGTGCAACCCCTACAAATACAGGTACAGGTCTGCTTAACAGCTAAAAGATTTTAACAGTTTGCTCAGTAAACTCACAAGTCTGGAGAATGAAGTGGGAAAATTTAAAGTAGCATTACAAACACAGATGGGAGGATAATATTAAAATGGATCTCCATGAAGTGGGATGGAGGGCATGGACTGGATTGAGCTGGCTGAGGATAGGGACAGGTGGCAGGCTCTTGTAAATGGGGTAATGAACCTTCAGGTTCCATAAAATGCGGGGAATTCCTTGACGAGCTGGGGACCTGTTAGCTTCTCAAGAAGGACTCTGCCCCGTGGAGTTAGTTAGTTAGTTAGTTAGTTAGTTAGTTACGAACATAATTACCTACTTTTATTTTGTGAATGAAAACATGTTTAAAAAGACTCATAATGTTATTGTCAGCTGCATATAATGAATTTGGTGTAACATTTGAATACCGTACATGAGATACTCATAACATCTTTGAATTGCAATGGTTTTGTACATTTGGTATCTGTATGACTCATCCAAAGAACAGAATTTTGACCAAATTTTGAATCCATAGAATCTGTAACATACATATGCATATATGTTTAAATATCAGTGTTAAAATTCATTTATGCCAAAGCAAATTCTCACAAAGCAATAATGCCATGTGCTAATAAACCTCAAGCAGGCTGAGTGTACTTAACAACCTCACACCCAGCATCACCACAAATTTATGGCCATGGGCACCTGACCAGCAGGAGCAGTGTTGGATATTTACAGCCTTACTGTTTGCGCTGAAGCAGTACTATCATGTCGTCATGTCCAGCCACAAAAACGCAGCAGGATGATTTGTCATTTATTGGCTTCTTGTAAGAATTTTGTTGCATCCATGATGCTTGGAAATGAACCTGCTGTGAGTTATCCCATCATGTTCTGACACCTCTCATAAGCTTATGAAACAATTCTTATCATACAAAGAGTGCTACTATCAGAATTCAGTATTTCCCCCTTCTTGTCTCATTTTTCTGTTTCTTTTAAGTATTTGTAAACTCCTAGGACATCTAACATTCTAGAAACATGGTTCTAAATTTTTATAGAAAGATTACATATAGTGAACAAATACAGAAAAACTAACTTTTCAAAGCATTTATTAAATTACAAGTGTTAGTGGGACATGAGACCAGTCCTTGGTCCACATTTTCACAGATATGGAAATATATTTTTTTAATTCCTATGTGAGACAAAATACTGCTGTATCAGTCAGTATTGTGGAGTAATGGACTGCATTACCTGAGTAATATTTTGTACATGTTGTCTGTATTATAACCTCATTAGAAATCCAGGAGGTGCAAGGGGAAGAGGAAGACCACAGATCAGACGGGAGAACAGAGTGGACGATGATAATAAGGCCAACGGAATACAGAACTGGAAAAGTTTTGCTCTGAACTGTGAAACCTGGGATAAGTGACTCGGGAAAGCCTTGACCCCTGGAGGTCTGTTGCACCAAGGATGATGATGCTGCTGCTGCTGATGATGATGATGATCTGTATTATAAAATAAACTTGAATTATAGCTGACGTCTTTCTGAAGGGTTCTTCTGACTAGGTAATTTGTTACCAATACTTGTGGCACTTTTATATCCATAAAACATGTCCGTTTATTGAGAAACACGGAACATTTTCTTAATGCTGTTTATGAACAGATGATTCCATTTCCAGCGTTAATTTTACACACAGAACTGCAATATAAAATGGAGGACTATCACAAATTTAATTCCATTATGTCTTGCATCCACTACATGTAGTACGAATTCATGGAGTTCAATCACACATATTGAATTATAAATCTTAATAACAAGTTTACATTATTAGAGTAATGAACACATCTACAAGCAGAACTGGCAACAAACTCCACATGGGAAGCATGACAAAAATTATTGAAATGTTCCACGAAGGATACTCCAGTTTTAAGCACAGAATAATCTGTGTTGCCATTTTTAATATGATAGCCATAATGTACCACACTTTTCTTCGCACAACAGACAATCTTTCAGGGTAGCCTTTGCACAGAGATATCATGTTAATGAGCACATAAATGAGCAAAATACTGTCATAAACCCACAATGGGACAAACACAATGAACCAGTTCCACTGAGTACGGGAATCTAACCTAAGGACAAGCAAGATCAAAAATACTAGAAGTATAAGCCACGTGAAAAGTGCCCTGTGTAACACTGCCATTGTCACAGAGGAGAATGATTTTGCACATGTGTTGAACCAGTCTCTACATACAAACAGTATGTTCTGTTTGCAAAACTACGGAGTTGGCTCTCCAGTCATGTGTTCCTGTTGATCTACACAGACACACCATCACTGCAAAATAACACAAGAAACTGAATATAAACAATGTCCAGTGTATAATAGCAGTGAACTATGTATAAAACATCTACCTATATAAATTAAGTGGAACACTGATCAACCATATAACTGTGACCAAACCGCAATTTAATGCTGCTGTATGTACAGGGAGGTCAGTTGAAAACCTAGCCCACAGACATGGCAAACTTAACAACCTACCATTTCTGCATTAAATATAACATATCACACGTCAAAGTAGGTGTTGGAAATAGCCCCCTTGAACTGTCATACATGCTGGATTTCGAACGAACCAGAACACCATAAACCTGCATCCTACATTTCCTATGAAACTTTCTGTATGATTTCTTCCTTATGGAGGTTTCCACAGTGAAAGTCCTCTGTATTAAACTGTACTGCATACTCACAAACAAAACAAATTTACATGACACTGTGCTTCACATGTCTGTCACTCAGCAGATTAAACTGGACTGTATGACTGAGATGATTCAACTTAACCACATGGATGACGATTGTACTGGTGATGTGCAAACCATGTGGTGGTGGTTTCATCAGGTGACCTGTGTCAATTTACTAGGCAAGAATTTCAAACAGTGCTTAATAAATCTATTCACCAGATGTCAATTATATCTGAGAATTGAAGGAGGTTATTTCCAACACCTACTGTAACATACAGTGAGTTATATTATACACATTATATCAAGAAATGTAACGCTAAAGCTTGCTCTATGTCTGCATTTGACTTACCTTTCATCTTGCTGTACGTATATACCATTTCCTGTGGACATCCATAAAATTTGAGTGCACAGGAACTGCAATGTAATGAAACTCTTTGGTAAAATGTGATATATGACAGCCACTAAATATTGTATATGTGAATATGCAAATAAACAAATGCAACTAGAGCGATTCAAAGAAACATATTGTTCCCATGACTGAGGCACAAAAAACCTACATGCACATTACAGCAAAGTCAATGTAATTTGATGTATGTTTCTGAGCATTTACGGTTTTCTGACCTTTCACCAGTAAGTCAGGTTAATTAAAAGTTTGAGTCCCCCACAGCACCTACAAAAATGTCAGCTTGTTGTAAAATACTTGTTTTAATTATGCTTACTAAGACACAACAGAAACGCATCATCATATGGCATCAAATTTGGTTTGCTGTAAAAGATGTCAAAAAATCTTAAAATGTTCTATTGAACTATCTTGCTGCAAGTACAGATAGCTATTGGCAGTGTAATAAAAACAAACATTACATGAAGAAAATGTGCAAGTACACATTGTCATGTTGTAAAAGCATAGCTACTGAGAAACCCTCCTACAATCTGAACTCATGATTTTAATTACGCATACAAGATGAATGACACACTTCAATCACATCCATTCGAATTCATACCTGCATTCACCTTAAAGCCTTCATAATCCATGAAAAATACACGTTCATATCATCAAACAATAAAATTCCAAAATTCGAAAGAGTTAGTGTTGATAAATATAGCAGTACTGCCTCATGAAAGTAACACTTCTGTATCAAGTTAAACACAGAAAATCTCAATCATTTGAGAGGATAATGTTGCTAATGTGTCACTACAAGCAGATAAATGGATACCCAAGATCACATACTATACTATACTATACTATACTATACTATACTATACTATACTATACTATACTATAGTAAACATAATGAATCCCTCAATGACAATTTCAAAAAGGCAGATTGCATCCTTTGTTTTGTTCTGTACCGCACAGGCAGCACATCAGATGTGTGAAATACACACTATACGCTGGTCCACGTTTTAGTGACACCACCTTCTAACATAATAGTGCCAGTATGCACAGTGGTAAGCACATTTTGAGGAAAAGTATTATCAATATCAGCATTTGTTTATTGTGGGCCATGTCACGACTGTTCAAGTATGAACACAGACTCGTGCAAATCCCATCTATAGCACAGATGTTTGGGTTCGTCCACAGACCGATAAAATATTCGCGTCTCATTAAACCCGTAAAAACAACATATTTAAGACCTGAAACGTAACTAACCCAATAATCTTACTTAATCCAAACCACTTAGGAGACAAGATCATTGTGTACTGTTTATTTAGAGCAGCTGTTTTGTGGACAACAGTACCAGACGGCAATACCAGTAGCCTAAGAGCTGAAAACTGCTTGCAACTAAAATGACCATTATTTTCTGCACCCCAAGAATAAAATGAGATTAAATATTCATACGCCAATTTGTCACATATTCTAGGAACTGCCGACCCGCAAAACGGTATAAGAGTGTAGATGAAACCCTAATTAACTAGACGCTTCATGAAATATTTATTGGTTACCAATTAAAAATAAAACTTTCAACATAACCTCTACGCTGCGTATTTTTCCGATTGTACAGCTCCAATCAACAGATTACTCTCTTCCTCTCTTAAGGACTACACGTCAAGGAAAAAGTCTGGCTACTTTAGCCTTATTTAATCCTTCAAATTCAATTCATCTACTCAAAATTATTATACACTAGACGACCCATAACCATATCTACCACCATACTCAAATCACACGCCCAGCGCCACTTCTTTCATCCGTGGCTGCGTCTATTTTTGGCGAACGACGAATTCCCAACGGTAATTGTCTGCAGAGTGTTTCATTACATGAAAAGTCTGATTGATGCTTTGCCGGTGAAGGAGGCCATAAAAGCGTTTCAACTAAATCAAAGGAAAATTGTTTGGAAGCAAGGCAACAAGCACCTCCAAAACATTACTTTGCATACCGATCTAAACTGTATAATTTTCAATACTTTCGACCCCTCAACCTGCAGAACGCCTATGTTCGCGGATTACTACCCGCATGTTGTTAGGTCGGACGCACAGTGCATCGTCCAGGTCAGAGTGCAGCTCATACGTACGCCTTTCATGGCATCATAGGTCGACTGCCCGGCCACGTGCAGAAGGAACATGCATGACTGTAGTCGTCATGGTTACGTGGCTGTGGTCAATGATTTCGCCCTCGTGATAATATATGGAACTATGGAGCATGATAGCGGTAACGAAGCCTGCTGCCATTCCATAACTTCTTCTCAACCCTACAGCTACGGAATTCACAAAAACACTTCAAATCGTAGCAGACTTCTGCTTATGTAGGACAACTGCACAGAGAATGTAAAATATTAAGTTTCAAAATTGTGGTCTTAAAGCTAATGGAAATGTGCAATCTGATTGTTGAGTACCAATTTGTACCATCAAAACGTACTGCCAGCACCTTTAAAAGACCTGTGAAGACAGGCACAGAATGCTCTCCCTAATTATTCATAACCATGTACCAGAGTTTACCTCAGATCCTCTACCAAAAATATCAACGAAAAAAGATATTATTAATTTTGCTTTTAAACAATCTGCTAACCCTTTGTTGGCAGTGTCTTTTGATAATACGGTCATGAACGAAGTCCCTGAAATAAAATTTTTGGGTATACAAATTGATAATAAATTGAATTGGAAGAGTCATGTGGAATACATCCTTCCTAAACTTAGTTCTGCCATTTTTGTAATCAGGAGTTTATCTTACTTTATGGGTTCAGAAACACTGCAAATGGTGTATTTCTCTTACTTTCATTCTATCATCAAGTATGGAATTATCTTTCGGGGCAATTTGACTAATATTTCCAGAGTTTTTAAATTACAAAAGAAAGTAATAAGGATTACACCTGGAGTGGGACCTAGAGACTCATGTAGAGGTCTTGTTAGGAAATTGGATATTTTACCATTGTCATGTGAATGTATTCTCTCATTGATGATGTTTGTAATAGATAATCAAAATAACTTTCGTTCAGGTTTAGAAGTTCATGGCCTGAATACTAGAAGCAAAAATCAACTCTACTTACCAACCAAAAAACTTTCCGTTTTCCAGAAGGGTGCAACTTTTTCTGGTGTTAGGTTATTTAATAGCTTGCCTGGGACCATTCAAAGTCTTAGAAATAATAGAGTTTGTTTTAAAAATAACTTACTTTCATATCTCATGGCTAATTCATTTTATACTGTTGCTGAATTCTTGGAACATACAGTAAACAACTAATTTACAATGTTGCTTTATGGAGCATTTCAGTTCTATTGTTGTATTGTCTTGTAGTAGTTTCTGTGTTGTGTTGTCTGTGTCTTCTTATGACCAGTTTCATGTCCATTGTATAAATCTTGGACTTATGAAATGTGAAAATATATGTATGTATGTATGTATGTATGTATGGACGTACGTACGTATGTATGTATGTATGTATGTATGTATGTATGTATGTATCTGAAGTATGGCACGATGTCTAATTTGGAATACTGAGTTACAGGCAGAGAAGTATTATTACAGATGCTGTATTTAATACCACATTCTTTTTCCACCAAATTTGTATTCTGTTTCTTGTTTTGCCTCTCAAAGAAACTGAGGAAATCACATCCAAAATGTTTACTGGATCCACACATTATCAGCAGGAACAGATACTTCAGTGTCAGGACCACATATGATGAATTGCTGTGCTGCACTAATGATATCACAAAGACAGTCACACTAAAATCTGCTTACAGCATTGAAAGTTTTAGGTGATTAAACTCTTAAAATAGGTACAATATCATATATGCGGTTTTACATACATGTACCTTACTTTTGGATTTTCATTTTTAATTGCATTTCGTATTGTTACTTTGTGTGTTGGCTACTGTATAAAGGTATGCAGTGCTGAAACTGAAGTTTACGACTGTTGTGTGTACTGCGAAGAAAATACCACAATGAGAAATAAATATTTTATTTATGTAATAATAGTTATGACATCCGTACTTCATCTATTTTATGTGTGACATTTGTATATACTGGAGGGAATCATGTCTACTAAAGAGTCATTCGACCACAATTTAGAAGTTTGCTATGATCTTGAGCGCATCTCTGAACTTGAGGCCGTGACATCGGTTTGGGGGTACGGTATGTTCGCATGAGGCGTGACCAAGGTCATGCTACTTAGTTCCATACATTATCACGCGGGTGTAATCTGGAACCACAGCGCCCCCGGGCCTTGCGACTACAGTCACGCATGTTTCTTTCAAGATAGCGCTGTAACAATGCGTGTTACCGAGGGGATGCCTATTTCGCAGTGGGTGTATTCTGTGATCGGTAGCCATACGAAAACTTTAATCCGCGATGTAGCTGATGCTTGGTTGTCATCACGGTTGTAATAATCCATGGTTGTGAGCATGGATCAGCACGCGCGGATGGAATGGGCGGTAGAAGGCACGGACCATCTAGTAGAGTGAAAGGTTATGGTTACGTCCGGGTAGTTGTATGCATGTGGAGTTAGTGGTTCGATGGTGGGCTAAGTTTGATTAATTCATTATATGTATAGAAGGTGAAAACAGATAACATGTCACTGAAACGATCTACGAAGAGAAAATTCTGTCCAGAGGAATTAGAGACCATGTCTAGACCAGTAAGTTACCTACGTAACCAGTAAACCAGCAATGGCACCGGAACGGGCCTAGCTGGAGGTGCGTAATGTTTTTCACTTTTCTCGTTTCTGCGATTTCCGTCCCCCACCTGCCCTGCAGGGTGGATGCTTCGTGGTGGTCACCCAGCCCGACAACCCATGTCATCGACAACTCATCTCGCCTGACCCCACCTCCCACGACTCTGGTTCCGGCCCTTTGCTGGGCCCCTATGTATTATACAGAAAGGTTAAGGGATATTCACCATCACATGCGGAGGCGTGATGGTTAAGCAGCAGTGGCATAGGAAAGACAGGAAATGACAAGCGGTGACATGGAGCACTTGGCATAGGACATGCAATAATTGAGCAGCTGTCCAGTCCCATTGATGCCAGATTAAAGGAATTCTACTGCGTAGTGTTGGAATAAATGTGCTTGTGTTACTTTTGACAAGGTTGCATTTTGTTAAGTGTAAACTCTGATTGATTAGAATTGACGTAGCCTATGTCGTGTTTGGCTGAAATGGATGAACAGGAAGCTGAACTAAACTAAACTAAACTAAACTAAACTAAACTAAACTAAACTAAACTAAACTGTTTTACATATGACTGCAGTAATATTGTTCTAAATTAGGTCTGAAAGTTGTCAAAGCAAAGTTTGATATTTTATGAGATGTTCTTATGTTTTTTCTGATCATTTTTTTTATTGAGATTTAAGTTGTATAGCTGTCATTCTGTCACTAATGGAGCTTCCTGTTCCTTGTTCTTGTCAAACGTTTGCAGTAGTTGACTTACAGTGTGAAAATAACATGTTAGATGTTTCAAAATAATGTAAGAAGCATTGGTTTTCTAGGACCTTATAAATCACATACTGCAACTGGAAGTACATAATAGTCAATTGAAGAACATAATTAATAAATCAGTCTCACAGGGATGTTCCAGAAGTAATTCGTCTGAAAAGAAGAGTCGGAAATTTGATTTTTCCAAGTAAGTAATATTAAAGTGGCTGTGAAGATGGAAACTGTATTGAACTGGCAGACAATAATGTTTGAGTAGGGTTTCTGGAATTATGGTAATGAACCTGTGGGGTTCTATAAGAACGGGATTTCTTAGAGCAGCTGAAGGATAGTTCCTGGCTGTAGACTGCAGAGTCAGTGAGGTTAGTGTCCCACGATATCTATTGTTCTCTTGGCTCAAAACTTGTTTAACTATGCCACTATCTGTCAGTCCAAACTGTAAAATGTTTATTGTAGTTTCTAAATCTTATGTGTCATCCGCAGATGCTCCAAGCGGCATGTGCTACTGAAGTTTCTGTACTTAGGATGGGACTACCAAGGGTACACTACACAAGAAGACACCACAAATACCATAGAACATCATTTATTTTCTGCTCTGGTCAGGTGCTGTTTGGTGGAGAATCGTCAGACTAGCAACTATGCTCGCTGTGGGCGTACAGACAAGGGTGTCAGTTCATTCTGTCAGGTACATTACTGTACTGTATGTATTGTGCCATATTTTAGCGTACAGATGTCAGCATGTTTGTGTATAGCTTGAGCCGCGGCACAGAGATGGCATGGCACATGATTTTCTGCTTCCAGATTCATGGTGCGATTTCATTGCTTTCCATCTTTGTCAACTGTATAGCATCAGAAGTCATTTTTGCCAGTATTTAGTGTCAGTTTTTCCAATTGTTAGGTGGTATCGCTTGACATTCGGAGCAAGCTGACACAAGAGCAGCTTGCTGGTGGTAGCAACACTGTTGAAGAAGAGTTAGATTATCCAAAGCTCCTAAACCGAGTTCTGCCTCCTGATATCAGAGTGCTGGCATGGTGTCCTGCACCACCAGATTTTAGTGCAAGGTTTGACTGTAGACACAGGACATACAAGTACTACTTTGCTCGGGGAGATCTCAACATTGAGGTATGTATTAACATTGGGTTATGAGGCTGCATTCGGAATTTTGAAGTGCTTTTAAATACAGTGAGATATTCCATTATTCTGGGGGGTTGTCATAAGTAGTTACTATTGTAAAGATTAATGTAAGCATTAACCTGAGTTGTGTTTAAACAATCAGTTCCTACCATGCAGTAAACACACACTTCATCTGGGTTACATAAACCATTCATTTAATTCTGTATAGGGAAGCAGTGGTTGTTCCAAGATTTAACACACAAGTACACACTCTGGGCAGAACATAGAATTTTTTAATCTGAATCTTCGTAGTACGTAAAGTAACCACTGGTCTTTAAAGGGATAATTGTCTGTAATCATCACCCTCACAGCTGTGTTCATCTGAACTACATTCTTTGATATTAAGAATTTCGCATAAACCTGCACTTTGTTTTGATACAGAAGTTGTCAGAGTCTAAAAGGCCTGGCTCAATTAACTGTGAGATCGTCCCCTATATAGAAGCTTTATATTCCTGAGCTGGTATTTTGTATCCCTGCCTAAAGGTCATTTATGCAAACAGAGGGCCCAGTACTCTTTTGCTTGTTGCACATTGCATCTGAATATGTTCCTTTGTGTTCTGCAGCTGCCCATACAGTGTGTTTTGTGGAACAGCAAGTAGAGTGATTCAGTGACTAACATACCATCAATATGAAACCTCTCTGAATGATTGACCATTACTGTCCTAAGAGACCACAAGCTGGTCTTCATATTGTAATGTTGACTGCCTGGGTGAGCTGTATTCTGGTCTCTACAGGGTCTGTCTGTAGTGTAGTGGAGGAAACCCTGCAAAGTAAATATTTTTTTTTATGTGTTGGTGACATGTTTCTGATTCCATTAATGAATTGGTGAATACTGATATTTATTTCACCTGTAAGTTTTCCCTGCCATGGCAAACTGGAGTCTCCTCATGATCAGAATATCTCTACGTGTTGTGCTCTTGTACTCACCTGTCTGTGTGGTCCATCAGTTGACCTTGTGTTTAGATACATTGGAGTGGTGTAAGTTGGTATTCAGCTCCTTCAAATTCCTTCTCAGATTCTTGGTCAAACATGAGCTCCGGAATGTCATCTTTATCGTATCTGTAGTGAAAATGTCATAGAACCATCAACTGACTGCTTCATAGCTTTGAAGGGAAATTTTCTTTCATTACACAGTCCATCTAGCTTCAGAAAAACAACAAAGGCCTATTTATGAATGTACCAGCTAGAGGCAGGAAGTCTGAGATTTTAAACTGTAAAATTGATGGCCCTTGCTTGCAGTGATCAGTTACAAGCACTGCAATGTACAGTTACGGGCAGTTTTCTGGTACCTTACAAGCACTGATATGTGTAATTTTTTTTACGAAAGGTGAAGACAGGTAGTTCAAGAACAACGTAAAGAAATGTAAAAAGATTCTGTCTTGTAAAGACTGATATATAATGAATATTCGTGAATTTGTATACAAATAAATAGATTCTTTCTTAAAATCAAGTACTTTTACCAGATAATTAAGTGGCCCCATCCAGTGTGAAGAACCTTAGCCACGACAAAGTGCTTTGGGCGATTGCTCCCGGCAGGTACAGGGCAGTAAAACTTGTATAATTGTGTGCAGCTTTGGTTTGTCTCCATAGGCAATGAATACAGCAGTGCAGCATGTTGTGGGAAGTCATGACTTTCGCAACCTCTGCAAAATGGATGTTGCAAATGGGGTTGTGAAGTATGACAGACGGATTATGAGTGCCAGTGTGAGGGTTTTAGCTGCAGATCCATTTCATGATGGCTCTGATACTGCTTCAGGTTTGTTGCTGTTTTTATGTTTTATTTAAGTCTTATACAGCAAAACCTTCTCAGTACAATGCAAGGCTTGACGTTGTGACAGCAATGTTGCTGACAGTTCAAGTCCTGCTTGACACCAAGTACATTCCTTTGAAACGTTGGGAAGCTCTCACCCAACGACACAGTACCACATCCCACAAGACTTGAATCCTCTTCACCACCAATATAATGAAACTCCTGGATATAGTTATTACCCCTTAGGATCAAGTTTAAATTTCTTTGGTTGTGACTCATAACAGGATGTGAAGATGGCTGTCTGATTACCTTAAATCTCGCAAACAAGTTATACAGTGAAAGTCTGTTATTAGGAGTGTGGTTTAATAACAATGAGTGTGTTGTAGGTTGTTGTCTTAGCACGCGGAATTCATTTGTAGGTGGTTACAGGGTAAAACCTTAGTCAGGTTAGGTTTTGTATTGCTTGCACTTGTAAATATGTTGCAGATTATTGTTGCTGTTGTTCTTAACATTACCACTGTGTGGCTGTTAGTGCAGTGCATTGTGGCATCCCCTTATTTGGAATTCTAAAATCTGGAAGGGCCTTCCCACTCCTACCATTTTATCTTTTCTCTCTTCTTCTTCTTCATCTTCTTCTTCTTCTTCTTCTTCTTCTTCTTCTTCTTCTTCTTCTTCTTCTTCTTCTTCTTCTTCTTCTTCTTCTTCTTCTGCTTCTTCTTCACCATCATCTCCTCCTCCTCCTCATCTTCTTCTTCTTCTTCTTCTTCTTCTTCTTCTTCTTCTCATTCTTCTTTTCATTCTCCTTCTTCAAATTCTTATTCTTCTCCCCCCCACACTCCTCCCCACCCTGCAGCTGTGCAGTAGAATCTCCACTGGTAAATATGGCAGCTAACATGTGCACAGAAGTCACAGAATTGTTCCTTGTTGAGGGACTGGGACAAAATTTTATTTCTGTGCAGTGCGTTATGTGGGCACATAAAATACAAGCCATTTTTGCAGAAAAATGAGCCCATGTACATGAACCAGTTAATTTTGCAACATATATTTAACAAGGTTAACCAGTGCTCCACACTTTTTCATCTATCACTGACACTGTATAATCTTAGCAGTCAACAGCATCGTTAAATAATGCACTTAACAAAACATTCTTCTGCTTTATTTGTATTCACTTTTAGAGCTCTAACACTGTTCATGCCTGGAAATGAAGACAAAGTTTCTTCCTTTGCCTAACATTGAGGGCACGTAGGGGACATTTTGGTAAATCTCCATGCATTCTTAAAGTGGTAACTAGTTTCAGATGAGCAGGTGGTGGGCTTTGTGGCCAGTGAGGATGTAATGGCAAAGGAAGAAAGTTTCTGTGCCTGCTGGGCATTGATCTGCGGTCCTCTAGTCCGTAGCCACTGACTTTCGAGCTGTGACTGCAGCTGATACAGTCTTAAGTCTGTGGGTTTGTAAATTGTTTCCAGCATATGACGTGTGTGAGTTAACACTGGTTGGTCAGGCATTCCTGTGGCATCAGGTGAGATGCATCATGGGAATCTTACTTCTAATTGGTCAGGGCAAAGAGAAGACTGAAGTTATGAAGGACCTCTTGGATATTGGGAGTCACCCAAGGTAAGTGGTGTATCTTGCCCAAACTACATTTTAAAAAAATAAAAATGGGAGGTTATGACATTGTTACAGACAAAAGTGTGCTGTCCATTTGTGGAGTTGAAAAGCTGTGTTTGTTGGTGTTTGCTACAGGAAGCCACAGTACTGTCTGGCTAGTCATGTTCCATTGAATCTCTTCCATTGCGAATTTGACTGCTCTGATTGGGTTATCAATAAGGAAACTTTGGTTGGAGTAATCCATCGTCTTCAGCAAGAGTGGACAATGTACACCGTAAAGTAAGTACAGTTCCGCCATCTATATTATAAGACACATGAATTCAGTTGTCTCCATTTCATTCTTTCCATTTGTAACTGTTTATTCTGCTTTTGATATTATACGATGCGGTCAGCTTGGAATGATGATTTGAGTTGTGTTAAATGCTTGAGTGTATGGAGTAATTTTTGAAATGTATGCAGACTTCTACCCAGTGGATGTTGTAGTTAAAGTGCCCAGGCCAATCATACAGAAATTGTTGTCTCAAGTAAGTGAGTACTGCACTTAGTGATCCTGTTAGGTGGCACACAGGTGCTTGCAGTGCATAGATAACTGTGCCGTAGACGACATGGAAAGGGAATCATGTGGCAGGAGTAAGCAAAGTGTATGTGAACTAGAGGGTTGTCCATTGCCCTAACACACATGCACGCACGCACGCACGCGCGCACACACACACATTTTTGTGGACATTATTTTTCAGAAGTTTACAAACCTGAAATTCAGGTGATGATACATCCTGAAATTTGAGATTGAGAAATTGATGTGGTTACCAAATGGTGTGATCGCAACATTTTCGTAGTTGAGGTTGCAGTGTGAACTGATGCTGCATCCTGTTGCAAGTTGTAGCCTCATCTTAAAGTTCCAGACAAAGCATGGAGTTTGTTATCAGTTATCACAGCTGTTCCACTTGTGTAGTAAGTTTTCTCAGACACTTTCTGTGGAGATCTTGACAAGCATTGTGGATCTTTCCATAGTTCTGTCATTCAACACTGAAGTTCATCCAGAGTGCTGTTTAGCATTTACCCTTTCTGTGTTATGGAAATTTTTCAATAAAAAAATTATTGTTTGAACACTTAAGTGTTCTGTATCTGTGTAGTTAATTTGTTTGAGTTGTGATTTCATTGGGTTTGCATATAACAGAAATGTAGCGTAGCGTCGTTTGTTGGTTTGAAGATGATTTGCATTATTGCTGTGAGTTTGTGGGTTTTTGTGGCGATGTTCAGGAATCTGTTCTTCTGGGATGCGATGCTGCAGTGCTGGGTAAGTGGTTGCTGGTGCTCCAAAAGAATGTATCATCTTCATCTGCTGGGGTTGAAGGTCAAAGAAGAAAAGTGAAAGTGGGTTCAGTATCAGCCATATATGCCCTTCACAGGGCCTTGACTACTTGTACATCAAGGTGCCCCCCTCCCCACATCTCTGCATTAATTCACCAAAGTTTTCCATCCAGCAGCTACTGGCCAGACCTACCTTATATCCCTGCTGCTTAACCCACTGTAGCATTTCCTCACGGCCCTTGAACCCCTAGAGATGAAGGTCACACATTTCTTCACAATGTTAGGAACCCCTGAATTCAGCTGAGCAATGTCACATCACTGAAGACTTGAATCAGGTTAATTAAAAATTCTAGACAAAAGAACTTCTATGTGTAATTTCAGTCTTCCACCATGATATAAATGAGATCTTTGTTTTACTGTGGTGTTGTACATTTGTAGTTAGTTGCCGACATTTTGGGACAACCTATGGGTCCAATCTTCAGGTTTCAAGCAGTCCAGAGATGGGTCTGATAGGTTGTATGAAAATATTGGAAACTAACTACCAATCTAATCTGCATAACATCCCAGAAGAGCAAAGGTCTAATTCCTGTGTACACGTAAATATGGAAGCGGTGACTGCAGTGTAAAGGGTTATAAAAGAGAGCAAACCAAAATTTGTATTCAGAAAAAAGCTGTCTATTTAGGAAACATGGAAATGGACTTTAATCTGCAAAACATGAACTTTCCTGACCAACCGTTCTTGGTGCATGCATGTGCACACACACACACACACACACACACATGCACGCACACACATGCACTTGGCAAGGCCATCTGTGGCTCAGGCAGTTAGTTGCTGGCTTCTCATCATGGAGGCCTAGGTTCAATTCCAGACCAGACCATGTGGGATTTGTTGTGGACAAATTGGCATTGGTGCAGGTTTTTCTCTGAGCACTTCGGTTTTCTCCTGTCAGTATCCTTCCACCATTGGTCCATACCCATTCATACATCTACCACTGATGCCTCGTAATCTCGGCAGTTGACACCGTCGTGAAGGCACACATTTATGGAAGATTCACCTGGCACCTGCAGTAATTCAGTGTAGTACTGAACTTCTCATTACCCCTTGCAGGTCCACAATGATACGGTCAATGCTGATCGAATGCCAAGGGATGCTGTCTGACAGTGGTGACATAAGGGAACAGAGTAGTTGTCTGCTAGAGGGTGTCAAAGCTAAAGTGTATCGCCCTCTGTTTCAGCGGCCAGCATGCTGTAAGTGTTGTGCTTGTGTAGCATACGGCATATTGCACCAGCCAGTAAAGCAGCAGGGATCAGAACTAAAGCAGTGTTGATGAATATTCAGGTTGTCTGGGCTGTGATGCTGTGTTGTTGAGTGAGTGATTTCCAGTGTTTCTGAAGACTGTAGTGCCGTCATCATCAGGGTCAAAGTTCTTGGACTGCTTGACCGTGTAGATGAAGGCACTGCAATCCTTCAAAATGTCTGAACTACTGGCCCAGTAGCACAGCATCACATCCCAGAAGACTGTGACATTCAAAACTAAAGCAATGCAATTGCTGCTGTGTACAGCTGCTGCTTGTTATGGTGGCTGATGCAGGGTGTATTATGTCCATTTTATCCTGTTCTGACTGCATTTCCTGATAATAGTTAGCCTCCAATGTCCATGTGTTTAACTCCGTAACATACAGTAAACCCCGGTTAAGACGTTTTTGAAAATTTCAAGAAAATCTGACTTCTTAAGTGGGAAATTTCTTAAAAGGGTAGGACCGAAAAGTTCCATTTTTTTAATTTTTTTGTGAACTTATTACATATGTATGCTGAATTTGTATAATTTGCAGCTATCTTAACACATTCTCACTCATATCTGACCATTTAACCATTTTGTCTGTAACCTTTCATTCACAGTTTCATTTATGCCTTTACCTATACTGTTACTGACTTTTCATTCACAAGTTCACCTTTCATTCCAGATGTGTACTTTTCCTTGAAATATTTTTCAAGCATGGGTTGTTGCTCTTTTTTCAAAAGCAGTACCAGTATACATCGTCAGATTCCATAGGTTCACTTTTAGGTAGACCATAAGGGGTGGTCACTAGTTCCAGTTACTTTCACTAACCCTGCAGTATCTTGAATTTATTTTCTGGAATTGCTGATGTAACTTATCCGCACACAGTCACCACAAATGTTTCACAATCACACTACACCACAACACATTTTTTATTACTGCTGATAAATCACGTTTAAACAAGTAGTCGCAATCGACCACTCACTTATCTTGCGTCAAACCGCTGTCCCCCCAACATGGAACATCGTGTCACTTCGACTAATGTGTGCCTAAACTTCTTCGAATGTTATTGGCTGCCTTCGTTTCCTCAAAGTCCCGGGCGGCTGAAGCGGCAAGTGAGCTGCTACATGCCAACCATTGCCAAACGCAGGCTTATGCAGGTCACGGAACAGCTAGGATCAGCTTCCGGCTGCCCGATACGATTTTTCGGTTGTTGTGACAGACCGAGTAATGGGGACTGACTACAATCATGTGCATCACAGAAGAAATATGACACCCCCGCGTTGGGTGTGAGGTTGTGCCATTCCACTGTGTGAAATATGGGGGAACTGACCTTGGAGATTAACCTCTATGAATTGACCGCACCATTTGAATGCTGCATTTTGGAAATGGAACGAATGGAAAGTTGGGAAAATTCTTTAAGATTTTGAAACAGAAAATGTAGTAAGTGGGTAAAAAATTGTTTGGTCGTCAAATTTGTTACTTCTTAGGCAGGAAATTTTCTTACGGAGGGATGTATTAAAAGGGCAACATGGAATGTTAATCAAATGTGGTGCTTTTTTATCCTGACTTCTTAGGCGGGAAATTTTCTTAACCAGGGACTTCTTAAATGAGTTTACTGTAATTGCTGTGTTTTTTTTCATGACTAACAAAGTTCTTTTGAATTGTAATAAAAATGTGGATTTTCTTTGCAGCTAGTCTAGAAGACCGTATTGAACATTTTGTAAAGAAGAATCGGCTAGAAATGATTCCTTCAAATGAAGGTCCAAGTCGAGAATGCTGTAAAAAAACACCAGCTGAAATTATTTCTTCAAATGAAGGCCAGAGTCAAGAATGCTGTGAAGAAATGTCATCAGATGAACGTTCCTGTCAAGAACAGAGCCAAGATTCCAGGTAGGCTTCCAGTTTTTTTTTTTTTTTTTTTTTTTGTGAGGGCGGGGCCAGATGAACACTAATGCTGATGTAGTGGCTTAAAAGTGTGGTCTTGTTACAACACCATGATTGTGAACTGCCAGATATTTGGTGAGAGTTTTGTGAAGTATGTGTAGCTGCCTTGACTGCTATACTTGTGGCTTACCGTTGCATCATTTCTTGTTATTTGTAAGATCTCAGGGGACAGTGAAATTACCCCAGTCTGTACATTAACCTTTTAAAGCGTAGCGGTAACTTTACATACGACCAGGTTTAACATTAAAAAAAATTCTACATGGTGCCCACATTGTGTTTATGTGTTTTGTATGGATCTCAGAACAACCAGCAACTTTCGCCTTACAACACATTAAGAGACTGGTTTTTATAACCGAAGTGCAGAGTGTTTACAGTGCGGTATGCACTGAGTCCTTATATAAAACAGAAATGCGTCGTCTTTAAAGGGTTAACAAGTGTAATCCCATCCTAGTAACCACTGTTATATAATATGTGAATATTTCAATTATTTCATTGGTCACTGCCAGCACAGCACAGTGTTATGTTACTGCTGCCATAATGGACTTCCATTGACTTGATCCGGCCATCCCCAGTGCTTCCTGTTCACATGAGAAGGAACTGTTACACTCACAAAAATCACACATTATCATATAAGTATGTTATTTAATGATGCTGGCAGTTACTGAGAGTTTATGCCATTGGTGTTGGATGAATGAATGAGTGTGGGGCAGTGTTGGAAAGATGCTGCAGCAAAAAACTGAATTGCTGGGAGAAAAACCTGTCCCATTGTTACTTTGCCCACTAAAATTTCCATGTGGACTGATCTAGGATTTAACCCAATCATTACGTTAAGTATTTGGTTTGTATATATGTCGTTTTATTCAGAGAACAACATAGTAATGACCCTGAAATCTGTATACATCTGTGAATATATTCGTTCAGATGGCAGATGTGCACTGTCAAAGCACTGTGTGAAAAACATTTGAACTGAGCGCATATGTGACGCATACACCCAACCTCTTAGCACCAGGTTCTTGATTTGTTACTAGAAAGAATAGGAACCATTTGCAGCATACATGTGGCACCTCTGTGGACAGTGCTAAGTGCTGTGTGGAAGTCAAACTGTTTTGTTAAATATTCTTTCTGGAGTGGGTGAAGAGTACATGGGAAAGCATCTAATCTGCCTGAGTCAGGAAGGGCTGTGTATGAAACAGCAAAGATGGTGTGGAAGAAAAGGTGGCAAAGCAGACAGCCAATTGAATGATGAAGAAAGAAGTGGTAGTAAGGTTGTTTGTTACACATGGGCATGAGGAATATTTCAGTAGTAGGACATACTCCCTGGTGTTACACGGGTTTGTTACTGCAAATCTAAGCCTACATCAAGTCCAGGAAATGTGAACAAATCAGTTTGTCAAGACAGTTCGTTCCTTGTATAAGACAAGTGCCTCAGCTTCCAGCTTGTTAACCTGGAGCACAAGAATATTGTCTCTGACAACAGTAGGGCAGCATGAGTCCAGAATGTAGGCTGTGTACCAAAATTTAGTAACAGACCACATGTACACATTCTAAAAATTTGTTTATTAATGCTACATGACACCATCTGAGTGATATTAAACACTGGAAGCATTGAATTTTTAAAAGTAGTTCATGATACTCCTACTCCATGGAGCAGAGGCCTTCTTGAGATGCTAGCAATTCCTCAGCTGGTCAAGAAATTCCGTGCATTTTGTGAAACCTGAAGGTTCATTACCACATTCGTAAGAGCCTGCCACTTGTCACTACATTGAAGCAGATCAATCCAGCCCCCCCCCCCGCATTTCACTTCTAGAAACATCCATTTTAATTTCCTCCCAACTACACCTAGGTCTTCTAAGTGTTCTTCTTTGAGGCTTCCCCACAAAAACCCTGTATGCACCTCTCCTCTCCCCCATACTTGCCACATGCCACACCCCATCTCATTCTTCTTGATTTCATCACCCAAATAATATATGGGGAATACTGATCATAAAACTCCTCATTATGTGGTCTTCTCCACACCCCTGATGCCCTGTCCCACTTATACCCAGATGTCTTCATCAGCACTTTCTTCTCAAACACCCTCAGCTGATGTTCCTCCCTCATTGTGAGAGACAAAGTTTCACACATACACAAAACTAACAGGCGAAATTATAGTTCTGTATATTTTAATCTTTATATTTTTTTGACGGCAAAGTGGAGGATGAAAGATTCTGCACTGAATGATAGCAAGCATTCACCAACTTCAGTCCACTCTTAATTTCTTCGTGAATGGAATTTTGATTCATTAGGCTTGTTCCCAAACATTTGAAGTGTCCCACCCTTTCATAGGATTTACTACCTATCTTTATGTTGTGATTTTGTCCTGCATTCTGTTCAAGAGATGTGACCATGTACTTTGTTTTCTCAGCATTTACATTTAGACCTATCAGGTTATTAGCGACTAGCAGCGGTTCTTTATGTTTCTTTATATTATATATGCTTCCACTCCATATATTAACATCATCAGCATAAGCTAGAGGCTGGTGTATACCATCTCATTTCAAGCACTCGTAGTCAGTGATATTGTTTTGATCAATTTGTCTCACCAGGGACTTTTTCAGGTAGTTATGCTCTGTGTCATCATATTCAAGTACTGCTGGTTAGGCTGCACAAGAAACTGCTCGTACTTGGACTAGGATGGCAGGGAGAGGTTGAAGAGTGGGTCATCAGTAGGTAGTGATACACTACTGCCTGTTCGGGAAACATCACATCCCAATAAATCCTGTGTAATAAATATTTTGTGCCAGTATTATTTTAATTGACTTTTTATAGGATAAACTGGTACTGAGAATTGGCATTTTCCTGGGTCTCCCATTTAGCTTCTGTATAGGTTTCTTCTGCCTTTGTTTGTTAGAGCAGTGAATGTATACAGTTCCTGTTGCAGTAGAGAAGAAGGCAGTATGAAATAGTTTCATGAACTTTTGTTCAGAGTGGTTCATTAGTACTTAACATTTCATATATGGATATTTTGGCTGAATGCTTTATGTTTGGAACATAATAGTATTCCAAGGTTGAAGTACTAGCCACTGTTCCAAGTCTGTAACAAGTACAGTGAATACTCCCTAGCTTTGGTTCAGTGAAGTATGAGGTCAGGTGGAGGTCCTCACTGTGCCTGAGAACGTGATGGTGTGGTACCAGGTTGAGACCAAAGTTGAGTGGCCATGAGCTATTGGCACACATGCTGGTGGGGGACTCAGTGGAGTAATGAGGGAATAAGTATTAGCATCAAGGAAAAAAGCCAAAGGAGGAAAGTATGGTGAAAATCTGGTGGAGTGCCATGCTAAGTGATTCTGAGCAAAAGTCCCCAACACTGCATAATTAACAGATGCTCACACAGCCTCGGCTGTTCCGCCATTCCTGAGGCTAATTTTGCAAATTGCTTACGTATTTCAAAGAGGCAAAGCTTTGTCTTTGTCTTTGGTATGAAGCCATATAGGGCTAAAAGAGGCATGACTCCACTTATTTTTAACGTCTGCACTGGACGCAGGTAAGTGGTTAATTTCATGCCCCGGCCGCTTTACCCCGGAGAAAGAGCCTCCAGCTCACATTGAATATGAGGCTAGCTGGGCAAGAGTTGCTCTGGGTGTTTTTGGGGGAGATTTGCCACTGCCTGGACACGAACACGAGACCGTTCAGCCTATACCTTAGTCACTACACTGACGGCGCTATACAGGCTGCTAGTTATATGTAACAAATTAATACTTTGAGGGGTAAATTTGTTTGCTGGGTATAAACTGTGAGGCAACTTCGTTTTCGACTATGCTTAAGGTAGAACGGTATGCAGGCGCTCCTGCGGCGCGTAATGTTTGATCGAGTGACCGCGGAGATGGCACTACTAGTTTTTGTGTGAGCTGTATGACGTCACTGGGGCGGTTTCGTGATTTTTTGGCTAGGAGGTATTAATCGGTGGTTGGGTCTAATCCGTGGAAGTTTATCGCAAAACAAATCCGGCGATGGACGTAATTGTTTGCATAGAGGTTGACATGGATGTGTGAGCTAATTTGCGCTTTGTGTGTGGGATAGCTATGTCTCTGAGTGGTTTTATGGAGTTCTTCCAGAAAGGAAAGGTGAGAGGATGTAGCTCCAGAAATTTAAGCGACGCTTGTATTAGGCAGGTCGCGATGCGTTTTGACAGGCATAATTTCGATCATTCTGCAAGTATTTGATGTCCTGCCCTTGGGAAGTCTGATATCAAAGGTTAGGAAGTAAGTTTCAAGAAATTATGTGTCGTTATCAACAAAGTGGACGTCACTGATTGTAAGACTTTGAAGTTTCATTTTAGTGGCATAAATTCAAGGCGAGGTACAAATGCCCAGAGAGTATTCCGTCGAGACTTAGCTCAATGACGTAACTGTTACGCATGGCATTATACTTGCCAGTGGTGTAAAGTGGTGGGCACCGTTACGGGGTTACCTGTGTAAAAATAGATATAAAGTTTATCAAAAATTTGGCAGGTTAAAATATTAATTATGTTCAAATGACACGTGTTGAGAAATTAAGAGCTTGCAAACATTCTCTTAGGAATCATTGGCTTTTCTTCTGCTAACGTAAAAATGTAAAGAAAATGTAGAGGACTCTTATGTTATTGTTTCTATATGGATGCGAAACTTGGTCTGTCATGCTAAAGGAGGGATGTAGCAGTGTAGTGCTTAAGCGAGTGCGTGAATTCGAGGGATAGAAAGCGACAGGGGTGTACAGGAGGAAAGTAGTTTTTGCCTTCTTTGTGCACGGGAGAAGCAAGAAACGTGTTCGAAATTTGGTCAGAAAACCTGAAAGGAAGCCACCAGTTTATGGACATAGGTATAGTTGAGACAGTAATATTAAAATGGAGCTTAGAGTTACTGGGTGGAGTAGTGTGCACTGAGTTCACCTGACTAAGTGAAAGGGTCGGCAGCATGCCAATATGAGCACCATGAATGCGAGTTTTGAAGTTTTGACAGTGGTGTGGTTGAGGATTCCATTCTTCTGGTATGTGACACTGTCATATCCTAGAAGAATGGAAGTCTCAGTGTAATGATCTTCTGAGTTCCATGAAAGGTATGGAATTTGTGGAGTCACTGGTGTCAGTTGAGCTCTCAGAAATGACTTTGCTCTGTGGGAGTTTGTTATGAAATTTACAGTTACAAATATTCCTGTAATGCCCATTGTGTCCTCCTGAAAATTTGTTTCCAGTTTTTAAGACATTACGTTCATGTCACTGCTGAAAGTGATACCCATCAATTGTAAATGGCTGGTATGTCCGCAGGTATAGTCCTGTTGTCTCCTGATATCTTTCCAGTGAAGGAAGTTGAATGTGGAAAAAAACACCTGTGGTTATTGCCTGGTGCCCCCTTCAGCTTTATAATGTTTACATATCACAATTGTCATTCCTTCTGTTTTCAGCAGTTCAATAAAAATGTTGACAGGATACTATCAGTTAGATTGTATTATTTGTTACAATTATTTTCTACAATAATGCAGACGTTTCGTCCCAAGAAGCGGTTTGAACCTGGAACACTGAGGTATTCGTTGCACAAGCAGGCACAGGCATCACTTAATTCAGGCATCAACCTTCGCTCTGTTGTGCAGTTGCCTCAAGGAGAGGATCCTAATGACTGGATTGCAGTCCATGGTAAGTTAACAATATGCTTTCTGAAAGCGAAAGTTCTTTAAGCAGTGATGTCTGCTGTGTTCTGTGTACCTTGCAAGTGGGTTCATAAATTTCTATTATAGTCCTTCACCATGTTGTTTAAATTCACTGTATCATGTTGCTGTGAACCATATTCTTTGTTTAGTGTATTCTAAAGTGTCCACTTCATCTTGTGACAAAGATAGTTCACTTCTTGTTGCCACTTTTCATGTACACAGAACATGGTTTACTGCATAATTTTCATGTTTGTTTAAACATTTTGAGTACACTGTTTTTTATTATTGCAGAAAATAAATTCATAAGCATTTTTAGGTAACTGTTTGCGAATCAACATGGCATAAGATCCCTGAAGGCTTGAAGCTGTGAGTGAGTGCTAGCACCGTAGCAACCATTAAGCAGTGGACTGAATGATAATTCAGTAGCTGTATTTGTCTTTGGCTTGCGGCTTTGAGAATAAATCTGTGAATTTCTTCTGTTGTGAAATGACATTACAAACAGCACAGTCTGTCTGTGTGTCTGTCTGTCTGTCTTCATATTCAGGAGATGACTAGTGCAAATCTTGTCTGGAGCACTGTCATACAGGGCTTTTTTTGTGGCATTGCACCAAATGAAGCCATGCCTGCCTTCTCTCATATTTTGTGGCACTGCCACCAAATGAAGCCATGCCTGCCTTCTCCCACACATATTTTCCAGTGCATTATTGACTGTCATATAGTTCCATAGTGCATGATTTGTACTTCAGTCTGAGTCTTCAAGCCACTTAATGCAGAACTCTGTGAAACAATCAGCAAAGTTTATTACAGATCTTACTCTTGAAGAAGGTTTACTTCTGTCTTTCTTCTGCATACACACAATGCATTTACCACCACCTTTCATTATTTCAACTTGCGGGGCACCTTCAATCACTTCCTGCTGAATATTTTCATTTAGTTCTCATTTTGATGTTTGAAAAGTAAGAGTCATTTCTGAACAGATTTTTCATGATTGTTTCAAAATTGCAATCCATTTTTCCCTATCACGTCAGGTTTTTGAGATAATTGGAGTAAATATATGAGTTCGGGCAAAATAATGACATATGTAACTCCGTTTTCCTGAGAAGCACTTCTTAATACAATTCATCTGGCGACGCCACTGCACGTCAAGTCCCCTGCATCCGCCAAACCACCATTGTTTTTACTCTGCAGATCGCAGCTCCACTATAAAAGTTCTGTGATCGAGGTGGTGAATTACTATTTCCAGGGTAAGTATGGCTTTGCACGTTTGCATAAACAATCCTGACATATTGGTACATTTGTGGGAGATGTGTGGTACTGAAACAATGACAAAACATCACAGACTTTGTCAAGAACAGATATTTTGCTTATTTCGGGATGGAGCTTGGAGACCAGGATAAGGCGTGGGCACCGTGCAATGTATGCCAACTGTGTGTTGAAGGTTTGAGGTCATGGAAGGCTGGAAAGAAGATATTCATGGCCTTTGCTATACCTATGGTATGGAGGGACCCAACAAATCACAGATGACTGCTCTTTTTGTCAGGTGGAAGTGGAAGGGTACAGTGCAAAGAATACGAAAGACATAGTGTACCCCAATCTTCCATCTGCAGTGAGACCAGTTCCTCTCAGTGATGGTCTGCCTTTTCCCTCAGCAACAGTTGTATCACACAGGATACCTCAGGCCAGAGGAAACACAAAGATGCCAGATTACAAGGCTATTGTGCATAATTTGTTGGAGCACTTTAAAAACCTGGGTTGCAACCTGAGAACAAAGCTGCACTTCTTTCATTCTCACACAGACTACTTTCCACAGATGCCGGTAGTGTTAGTGAGGGTCATGGTGAAAGATTTCACCAGGACATCAGGGAACTGGAAAAGAGGTACCAAGGTGGATGGACTGTGAACATGATAGCAGGCTACTGTTGGATACTCAACAGGGAAAGCCACTGTGTCGAAAGCTGTGGCAGGAAAACAGAAAGGAGGAAATTTCATCCATACCAAGATGTAAATTGTAAAGGAGAGGGAACACTTGACTGAATAATATTGGTTTTGGTGTTTTAAGTGTGATTTTGCAGCCGGTGACTATTATTAACATATGTTCATGTCACAGTTTTAAAGTAAATAGCATCTGCATCTTGTCCGTTGACTACAACTGATTGTTGTTAAAGGCCAAAAGTTGCTCCCTGCGTTTCCGTAAAAATGTGACGTGATAGTGAAAAACTATTGTCATTTGTGGAATCAGCACCCAAAAATTATACAAAAACAACACGTACGTTTAAAACATCGGAACATTGTTTTTCAAAATGCAGAGCAGCGTAATGGTTGAGGATCATTCACACTCACTTTATTCTTTGCTGTACCGCACAAGCGATAGGCATAGGGATTTGAATGAAGGGAGCAGGCAGGCCACAATCCTTGTTTATCATTTTTTTCACCAATACTTCAGTGAATCCATTCATAGAATTATTGGTTGTGTGGACCACAGCACATCCTGCATGGAGTACCCATACATGTCGCTGTAAATCAGTTGACAAAAAAAAATAGGTGTCAGAATTACTCACATGTAACATTCAGAACTTCTGCCTTGTCAAACAGATTGGCCATGTTATTATCACTGCAGGGTAACTTCCTTTCCTGTGCAGTGCAACATAACATACATAAATGTCTGTATGTCATGTCATTAAGTGTACATACTGCTGGCACTTGTTTTGTTGTAAAATGAACTAATGAAAATACTGTTTGTTTTGTTTACTGATGCAGTTGTAGATTTCTTCAATCGCATCAATCTTATCTACGGAACGGTCTCAGAGTACTGCACCACAACAACATGTCCTACAATGTCAGGGGGTCCAAAATTTGAGTATCTGTGGGCTGATGGTGGCAAGTACAAGAAACCGACAGCATTACCAGCTCCCCAGTATGTTGCCCTGCTCATGGACTGGGTCGAAGCTCAAATAAATAATGAAACACTATTTCCTGTCTCCACAGGTAACTGCTCTAGCAGATTAATATAGATGTCCCTTTTATCTTGTCCCTGTGTGTGGCAGCTTTACTGTGTAGTTGTTGAACTGGAACACAGGACTGAAGACAGGCAACTGAAACGTTTCATGCAGAGGGAGAACGAGAGATACTTTTGCCAGCTGACACTGCAAGGCCTCTGAGCCCACCAGTGAGCATGTGATGACATTCGTTGCATCTGCAGCCACATGTCTTCGTTGCTGTATTTCAGTCAAGTAGCATTATCTCACATCATCCTGTTTGCTTCACAGTATTGAGTTCAGTGTTTAACAGTTGTGTGATAGAGTGTTGTTATTTTGCCTGTTGTTTACTGATATTTCTGTTTTTGTGTTATTGATTTGTGTCCATAAGGCCTGTACACAGAAGCTTGCTGTGTCTTGCCATACACAGCAAGTCAGGATGCTTCATGAAAAATTGATTATGATTGAAGCAGAATATGACTGGCAAATTGATAAGCATAGGTTAATGCCTCAGATTAGGCCTGGATTCGGCTAAACACTGTACGTAGGCAGATAGACTGCATTTTTTGCTGTATTGTCAGATAGATTGCATTCTTCACAGTGTCTTCACATACACTGCATTCATCATAGTCCACACAACCCAAACTTACGTTTTTAAAACTGCCGTTGGCGTCAGTCATACTGTAAGTGTTTAGTTGTAAAATGCAGCGTATATAAAACAAGTTTTTCTTTCCCTTCCCTTGAATGTAAATATCTTTTAGTGTTCATAAATATGTCACTTTGTTTTTTAAATGTTGCAGATGTGCCTTTCCCGAAGTCATTCACTTCATTATGTCGAAAGATTTTGACACGGTTATTCCGAGTGTTTGTCCACGTTTATATCCACCATTTTGATCGAATTGTGGCTATTGGAGCGGTACGTACCTGGCAACTTCATTACTGCATTTGGTTTACTATCACAGGGTTGTATATCACTGCCATTTTTTTCTGAGATCGAACTTGCAGTGTGACATGCCAAGAGTGAGTTTCATAACATATGGTCGCTGCGTGAAATATCCATATAAACGGGTTTAATATGTGGATGTCATATTATTGTTTTATACTCTGTAGAAGTGTGATTAACATTGCTGTTATCTTGGAGGTGCCATTGGCTGAAGCATTTGTTCTATTGCATATGCTACATGAGTGAAAGATATGAAGAGCTGATCATTTGCAGTTCCATGACTTTGTCTGGAAGTTATTTGCCGGAACAAAAGTAAATGCAAAATGTCATGCAGTTTACATCCGTAGAGGCATCAGAATACCATAACCACACTTGTGTTAGTTTCTTCTGCACTTGATTAATGTGCTGTAAAGTATTGTTGTGGACGTTAATGTAACCTCATCACATCCCACGTTTGGGACATGACAGTAAATGACCAGCCTCATGATCCAATCACTTTACTTTTATGGGATGCCAGGTGGGCATCAGGGCATGTCTGTATGTTGTCTGTTGGCCGTACTAACATTACTGTGCTGGCAGGTGGCACTTCAGGTCGGTGGGTGTCACACTGTTGTGTTGCTGGAACTCCCCTTTATTTGTAGCCCGTTTATAGCATTGCACAATTAACCATCTACCTGTCAAATGAATAAATCATAATGAGCCAACAGTGTAGACAGAAGTTGTAAATTAACAAATGCTTATTTCATCTGAAATGTGCTTAAACTTTTTATAAGGTCATCTCCAGGAAGGCTTATTTAGAAAATATATTTTGATATCTGTGTGTATAGAGGGCAGCCGGCTGTCATAAACTTACTGCTCTAAACCTTGATATGTTTTCTACTCATCTTTACCTGCAGATGACCTTATAAAATGTTGAAACATGTTCGAAATGAAATAAACAGTTGTAAATTCTGCAGCATGTGTGCATAGTTTGTTTTTTATGACCTGTTCAGTTCACAATGCAGATTTTCTCCACTGTCATGCAGCCTGCCGTATTAGAGCCTCCTACTGTGAGCTGGTGTGTGAATGTTGTAGCTCTTACCATGTAGGGATCAGGTTCTGGATGCTGCTTGTCTTGTCAGTATGTAGTTGGCACTTCTGTAGTACTGCATCATAATGGTTCGTGTCAATTATCAACAGCTCAGTAGCTCAGTTGTGTATTGTGGAACCTAAAGGTTCATTGCTGTGTTCTGAAGAGCTCACCACAAGACCTGTAACTCGCGCTACATGTCTCCATTCTACTTCATTACACCCCATTTTTTTAAGGTCGGTTTTAATGTTGTCCTCCTATGTCTATCTGTGTGTCCCAGGTGATGTCTTGTTGCGGTGTTCTGACCAAAATGCAGTTTACATTTGTCATTGATGCTGTGTGTCCCATTTGCACTACATGTGCTATTGTGCTGCATATCCAATTTCACCTACATGTGCCATTTGTGCTACCTGTCCCATTGTGCTGTATGTCCCATTGAGCTGTATGTCCCATTGAGCCGTATGTCCCATTGTGCTGTATGTCCCTTCTCATGGAGGCCATCTCATTTTTCTGCAAATTGTGGATGTGCTATGGTGTGGTGGAAAGGCATTGACTTACTGTTGTTCATAATACAAATGGTGCACAAGGTGTGAGGCTCTCACAGCAGTATTGCTGATGATTCAAGTTTTCTTGGCTGTGACCCTGTTCCGGCTGATTGGCTTCGGACATTTCAAAGGAAAATTATTCTTGAACTGCCGGAGCACTAAAGGTGAAGGCACTTTGTTTGTTCAAAACATTCAGAACCTGTCATCCAGCAACAGTGTCGCATCCCAGCAGATCTGAAACCTCAGACACATACTACTTGCTAATACTTTTACTCTTCTATCCATTCCAGGAGCCTCACGTCAATACCTGTTACAAACACTTCTATTACTTTGTTTGTGAGTTTGACTTAGTCAGCAGTAGGGAACTTGAACCGTTGAAGGAGATGACGTCACATGTATGTCGAGATGGTAGTGATCCTGTGGCAACATCCAGTTGACCGTCAACATGAAGATGTCAAGTGTGAAGGCACGGAACTACTATCCTCTTCCATGGTAGGATTTACCATAACATTTTTGCATCCTCTTCTATAGAAAGTGTAATTTTCAATTATTTCATTATGGAATAAATGGTTTTTATGTAATATACATGGTTTTTAACAGAGTGAAGCATTGTTTGTGCTGTGTAAATATTAACTGTTTGAAAGTGTATTTTGTATGTGAAGTCATAAGATTGTAATGTCTTAATCCAGTGTACCTAAAGCTAACTGCTAGTAGTAGGCCATACATTAGTGACATCTGGTACAGATTTAGAATACTGCGCATGTGATGTGGAATTTTCATCCACTTTCACCATCTGTTTCTCCAAACACTGACTGACCTTTCGCAGAGTGGCTTGTATGGTACTGCCTTTTACCAAACTTGTTTTCGTCAATCTCCACTCCCTTGTTGCCTTCTCTGAAGTTTTCAGATCTTGTCTGCACATGGTCCTGTACCACCTGTCTGCAGAACTGACAGCAGTCTGCAGTGGTGTCTTTCTCTGATGGATATTCCTCTTGAATTATTATGTGATGAAATTCTGTGTATGATGTACATTAGAACTAATGCCTCTGCTGATGTCAGTTTACGTTTCGCAAATCAGTGTTAAGTGAGTCAGGCTGCTGGTGATGTTGCACCATTTCTGTCTGCTGCCCTACCTACATCAGCAGCAATGCTTATCCACAACACTGTCAGTCCTACGTAGCTTCATGTTTGAATATTTTTGTGGCATGTTATTTCTCTTTTCAAGAGTCCACTATCATGTAAAAACTTTACTCCTTTCCTATGTTCAGTAACAGGTAGCGAAAGAACATTTTGGTAGTTACATGTTCCCATTCGTGCCTGCAAAGCTTCATCCAAACACCCCATGTGGAATGTTCAGTTCCTGCCTCATATCTTCCTGGTCTTGCCTTAGTGCTCCTAAACAAAGCCACAATTTTTATGTGAATCTCTCCCAGAACACTGCACCTGCTCCTGACTGCATGTCAGTTTACAGTGCACAGAGTGCATTGTGACTTTGTATTTTTGTTGATACCATGTACCATTGACAAAACTTGTTTCATTTTACAATGAGAAAAGTGAGAAGTTAAAACATATTTTAAATCCCATTTTGTTTGTAATCTGTGATTGTAATTTATAGAGGAACAGACAAGGTATTTCTTTGTTCAAAAATTATTACAAGTGTCTAGTGTGCGGTGTATCTTACATCTGGATCCCAGTTTACATCACTGCCAGTTCTTGTACTGCGAGGTGAGCGGTCATATTGGTATCACTGAAGGAGCAAATTGTGACCTCGAGTGTGTCAAACTACAGGGTCATTATTTTAAGTGACAACTATGGTTTGTCACTTACCACCACCACCACCACCACCACCACCACCACCACCGTTCTGCTACCCATATGGCCGGCTGTTTGAGTGCCAGATGTTAGTGTAGTTTAGTTTAGTTTAGTTTAGTTTAGTTTAGTTTAGTTTAGTTTAGTTTAGTTTAGTTTAGTTTAGTTTAGTTTAGTTTAGTGTAGATTGTGTTTCATCCTAAAAATCATTGCAGAATGATGTTGGATGTGCCCAGAGATTAATTACAATCAAGTACCATAATTACCTTAAAACCAGCAAATATGTGAAATTGAAATGATTGCGTACGTAAACAGAAACAACACAAGACACTAAATGAGCACCAAACATGAAACACAAAAACACTAATATGACAAATGAGCTGGTGGGGATGTGGCAACCAGTGATTGTCAGATCAAGTGATGACCTGTACAAGAACTCTTGAATGTGAGGCACATATGCTGACTGTGCTTCTTGTGTGCCAAGTGTTTGTTGCCAAAGGCATCATATGCACTTGATAGGATTTGTTTTATAGTGGACTGCGCTAAAACTAGCGTAAGTGGGTTGAAGTGGCAGGGAAGGAAGTTAAGCACTGCTTAATCCGCAGAAATGTAGAAAAATCATCGCTGGCATTTGCTAAGCATGACAGTGATTTGAATAATTTGCCCACACCGTACACTAATGACCTGTAAATTATTGTAATGATAATGTAAATTAGGTTATGAAATATATTATTGAAGTTATTTTTGTTTGTTTTTGTTTGTTTGTTTGTTTGTTTGTTTGTTTGTTTGTTTGTTTAAGTATGCTGTTCTGCAAGAGCATCAGTTAAGTACAGCCTGTGGCATTTTGTGATTGTATACTGAATTTTGTAAAAGAAGCTGAGGGACTTGTTGAGCTGTATTTGTTCAGAACATTCTAGAACTTATTTTTGCTCTCATTTATGTCATAAAAATGATGTACTGTAGAGTCTTGTCATCTCTGATTAATTGGGGGCTGATAAAACTGTCATGAACATCTAAATCTATCTTCATAGCAAACCACCTGTTTTGATCTACAAACCTGTGAAGTAGCAGTCACAAAATGCCCGTGCAGCCTGTGGCACTGCAGCCCACAGGCAAGTGTGGGCCCCCCAAATAAAAATATAACATTACCCCAAAAATCATAAAAAGCATGGAAGTTTATTTTTAATAAAATACAAACACTTTTTTCAAAGGATAAAGTACATTAAATCATTGAAAGAGAGCCTCATTCTAGAAACCATGAAAGCGGTCACGCCAATTGATGAAAGACAGAGCTTGACTGAACTCATAGTGATCTGTACAATAGCAGGAGAGTGGCGGAAGCCGATACGCCAGTCACGTAGTCTCATCCTGATTCATTGGAACTGGTCATGAAAGGTCAAAATCCTGAACACTGAAGCTCACAGGCTTTGAGACTCTGCTGTATGAATTTATGTTAAGATGTTGCATATGACCATTGGAAAGTTTGGTTTAAGTGTTGTTTTGGGAGGAACGAAAAGCCTAGTGCAGTAGGTGTGATGGTTCTGAGAGGTCCACCAGGCAGTGAAGCCTGTAATTGTATCCAAACTCGTACTTTACCTCATTTCTTAGTGCTGGTAGTGGGTATCAAGGTTGTTAATGTATAGATGCATTATTCTGCTGCCAGCATCCCTGTTGTTGATAGGTGAACAGGCTGCAATTAGTAGCTTCTTAGTCTTGACCCAGTATCCTGCCTTTCAGAGGCAAAGTGAAGGGTAGTTTCTAAACCACTGCAGAACTTGTGGATTTTATGCACACCGTGCCGTGGGCTGATATCTTGCTAATCAGATCAGCATGCTTTTGTCCATGAAGGGCACAGACAGTGTATCACTACTTTAGTACTGTCATTGAAATAGTTTGTAACACACAGGTATTTTATATGATCCTGTCATGGAAATTCAGTTGCCCCTGATGAGCACATTGTACAATAATCAAAGGCATGAAATGCAGTGATTAATCATGTGAAAGTTTATATATACATGTATAAATGGATTTTATTATAGTCATTTAGAAGCTTTTTCCTTAAAGTGGTTTGTATGTAACATTGTAACATGTTGAACAGTGGCAGGTGACAATGTGTATAGAACGTATTCTTAATTGTAGACAATCTTTGCAAAAATGCCAGTTGCCTTGGTGGAAAATGACAGAGTACACTTAGCAGACATACATGTGTTTTGAAACAGAGGCCATTGTAATTAGTAGTTAGAATTTATGGCTCGTTTATTAAAAAGAAGAAGTAAGCACCTTTTTTTCTGATCCCACTTCTTGCATAAACACATACAAAATTTGTCTTTTTATGTATATAGTTCATATGAAGTAAACCATGCAGGATACAGAATTTGCAACATTTTGTGCTGTGATTTTCAAAGTGTCAAAAGCTTCATCTTCAAAATCTGGTTGATTATGGAATGGCCCTGTAATAGAGACCGTTACGTGTAATTGGAGCCAAAAGCCATGAATCAGTTTGGAATGTCTGCACTTACACTGTTACAAATATTGGTGGTTCCAGTATCATATTTACTGCAACTTCCTTTCTTGTTTGACTGAATTTATTGCTCTGAGGTTGAGACAGTGCAAGCAGTGTTATCATTAGAATGTGGTTCCAAACTGTAGGGTCCTTATTTTATCTGATAAGTGTTTGTCATTTCCTGTTGCTACTTTGCCATGTGTGTGTGTGGTGGCTAAGTAGCCTGTGTTAATATGATAAGTGAGCTGACAGGAAGTGGCAGCTGATAGTTGTCAGGTAATGATCATATTAAATGCAAATGTACTTACATTGTATGTTCCTTTTATATCATATTTGTTTAGAGCATTTAAATGTTGGCTTAATTGCTGTGTGTTAATACATTGTGACTGGTCTGTGCTCCTCACAGTATTCACATTCAGTGAGTAGTTCATAGT
The DNA here is from genome assembly GCA_013340265.1 of Coptotermes formosanus. Lineage (NCBI taxonomy): Eukaryota > Metazoa > Arthropoda > Insecta > Blattodea > Rhinotermitidae > Coptotermes > Coptotermes formosanus. The sequence continues at coordinate 654,147 of BLKM01000334.1, read as the reverse complement.
GCTGTCACTTTTTAAATTGTGTGGCTGAAGACCATAATTTGGAGTTTTATATGTTTGGTGTACCTGTAACTTTTGCATGAAGTTTAACTGAAGTTGTTATATTAGGTTTGTGGTGGTGTACTGTTGTTCTGAGATTGTAAATCTACCAGGCCTGAGTTTCCATTATGTCTTCAAATTTGTTTGCAAGTTATCATACCAATGTGCAAAATTCATGTTATGATGTAGGATGATGTGGGATGCACATCACCCGTGCTACTGCATTGCAAAAGATGATGTGGCACATTGTATAATTAATATTCCACTTGACATATTGTGAGTGTAACATTTTTGAATGGTACCCAGACAGTTAATACCTCCATATTCATTTTATTACATTAAAACTATTTGTGTTATACATTTTCCTGAAACCCAGTATTTTAGAAGCTGAGTATGAAAGATGGATTGCCATTTAAGTGACAGTATCATCTCCAGGAATGCAGTACAGACTATTGTCTGAGAACAGTGAGCATTTTAAAGTTCCATGAATGGCCACTCTTGTAATGGTTTTAACAACAAAGCAGTGGGAAGCAGAAGGGACAACTAAATGGTTGTAAAGAGAAAGCTCATAAACAAGAAAGCAGAGTATAGTAGTAACCACATTACTCGCTGCTGTTGGCATGGTGGGGATTGAAGCAAGCAGTGCACTTACCGCCAAGCATTTTATATCAATTTTAAAAATGTACAGTGACAGGAGTTATGAGCGTGTTCGTAACAGAGCCAGTGTTTCTGAGAGAGGTGTAATGCTGCCGTGCTCTTCTGAAGTGAGCCTAGTAGTGACCATGCCATGCCAGCTGCAGCTCTGCATAGTGTTATGGAGCTCAGGTAGCAAGTTACCTGGTCACTTCTGTACTTAAATTTGTGTTCAGACACGATTGTTGCAGCGTGCCCAGCCTAAAGCATTGTACACATTTTTGCAGGGTCATGTTTGGAATGACAGATGCCCTGAATGATAAATCTTGTTGTACAGTGAAGTTGTGTTTTCTGTGTGTGATGTTTATTTGATTGTGAAGTGAACATGTGTGAACACATTAAGCGCTAGCTGTTATGCCACAATCAGTGCTGGTGTGACTTACAAGTCAGCAGAGTGCTAACTTAGCAAGGTGTAATTTCCTAGGTGTGTCATACATCTGCTCATTCTGGATTCATACTGTAATGAATTACCATAAAGCCCTCTGAAGATGTTCCTGGAAAAAATGAAGAAGTTATGCTTCTGAAGCAGGAAAATGTCTTAAAAGGGTAAGCCTGGTTACCTGACCTCAGTATAATTTCACTCTAGACAGTTTAAAGCATGTAAAAATTGCAAATATGATGCCAAAACAAAATGTTTGAAGTGTGAGTCCCACTTATATGTGGGGTGTGTGTGTGTGTGTGTGTGTGTGTGTGTGTGTGTGTGTGTGTGTGTGTGTGTGANGTGTGTGTGTGTGTGTGTGTGTGTGTGTGTGTGTGTGTGTGTGTGTGTGCGCGCGCGTGGGTGGGTGGGTGGGTGCGTGCGTGCGTGCGTGCACACACATGCAGGTAGTAACTGTAAAGAAAGATCTTCAGTAGATAAAAAATCAACTGTTCATGTACTTTAGTAGTTCAGTATGGTGTCTTACAAGGGGTGCAGGGACCTACAAGAAATATGTTTTTTTACAGTTCTCAGCTATGGACACTCAGTTATGTACACCCATATAAGAAATACTATCTAAGTAAGCTTGCAGGTTCTCATGCTAGTGTTTCTAAGTATTCAGGCCTTCTGCAATAATGTGCTGTGTCACTTCATCTTGCAAGGGTACACAGTCCAAGAGGATTAGCTTGTCGTCTTGGGCTGCTTGACCTGAGGGATGCAGGCATTGTGTTCCTTCAGAACGCCGGGAACCACTCACCCAGCGATGTGCAAGGATGGAATTGCGGTGTTTTAGCCAACTGTATCTCAAACCTCTGTAGAAGTTTGCAAAAGCACATACCCAACATGTTGGGAGTCTGTGTTGTTCTGTCATACTTGTTCCTGTGGGTGGGTCACAATACCATAATGTATGGCAGGTGATGCAGTTGTTTTTAAACTTTGCCACATCAGTACGAAGGATGAGACTCCAGGCGTGCGTACACTTTCAAGATGCCTGTGGCTAGCCAAATCCCAGTGTTATGGGCAAGGTCTTTGGTAGACAGTTTATGATCACTAAAACTTCACTTGCACATGTTTTGCTATGAAAGCACTGCCTAGCTGTTGCAGTCTGGAAGGTCTGTGAATGTGCATTGACATTTTTTGGTTATATCCCTCATTTTATTTTCACACTGTAGGTAAACAAAAGAAAATAGAATTGGCCAAATCAGTAAACAAGTGAAATCAGGAAATGATGGTGTTGCGTTGCAGTTTGAAGATGCTATATTCACAGCAAGGATGAAAGGTGTTGACAGCATATGGAACCGGAGCAGCTAATGAGCTGTATGATACCAGCTTCATAAGCAAAATTCCATACCTGTAAAGTGAAATTAGGACCACAGTAATAATATGCAAAGAAGGAGATCATAGGAGGGCAAAGCAATTTAGAAATGATGGGATGTCAGCTGATTGTGTTTGAGTAACCCTGTAACTTCATTGAATTAGAGTGTAAGGTCCAAGGGGGTCAAATATTCAGAAGTGCAATTTCTGAGTAGGTTGACCCCATTCTTGTAGTTCCCACCACCCCAACCAAAACATGACATTAAAAATATTCTGTATGACATGTAAGTGTTTGTGAGGTTATTTTTAAGGCATAGAAATGAGTGAATGTATTTGATGTTTAATTTTGTGTCATAAAACCTTCTCTAGTCATAATAACATTAAAATCATATGTTTGGTTGTTGTTCTTTACATGTTTCTTCAGTATTTCCTTTTCACACAAAAAATGAAACTGCAACATCCTGTTAGCATAGTTGTTGAAATATTTTGGACTAGTCTGTACTGTGGTGTGCTGTGCTGTGCTGCTCCAGCACTCCTATTTTTGTCTGTTACTGGGTAGTGTGAAGGTTGAATAGCCAATGAGCCAGGCAAGCTTTGGACAACCATGCATGCCTCATTTTTTGCATCCCATGCATGTATTTTTGTATATACCTATGGTACTGAATTCATTTTGTTTTGTTATAATTGTCTGTTTAAATGATTATTAGCCTTGAATTCTTTTCGTACAACAGTGTTCTTAAACAAAACGGCAGCTCTTTGTAGATGCATTTGTGAAATGGTTGTGAAAAGGGGCTGTTGGCTTTTTCATGTCCATATGTGGGTACCACAGGGCATTTTTTCATGAAATTTTATGTTGGGGATTTCAGTATAATCTGTCAAGTTCAATTTTGGTTAATGCCTGACAGAAGTAATACAATTTACATGAAAACCTACATAAATTTGTGATACATTGTTTCATGCTAATTTGCTTGAAAAAAAGGTTTCTGAACATAGTTCTGGAAATAGAATTGGAGCAGTGCCAATAGTCATATGCTGAGATAATTTACTGGTATCGATTCTACAAATAGGTGTAACAACGCATAAAGTAAAAGAAAACATACATATCGTTGCTTTAACTTAACTTAATTTGAAATTTTGACATTCAACAGTTATGCCCAAGCTATCCGATCCGATTGTTTATTTCACTTATAATATTTGGCATTGTACATCAGTATTTTCTCCGTGTGCTTTTCAGCGCACTGCCTGAAAATGGAGACGTGGGCATAGTGTATCATTAATTGTATTTACAGCGCTATGGACCAATGACGAGGGAGTCAATATGGCGGCAGACGTGCGATTTGCATGCCGGGAAATTGGAGGCAAAACGCGAGCGTAGTCCGAGTTTGCAGTAGGATGTACGAAACTTGACAAATTGCGGGAAGTACTAACTGTAATTGTGGTTTCTACGTATACAACAGGCCATGAAAGAGCGAACAGTCTTTTGGTACAATTCGTTTCCGTTCAGTGTTCAGAATGTACAAGTGAATGTGAAGGACTGAACTGGCTGGGACATTATTTTTGTTCAAAACAGGTACGTAGAACTGTTATAATTATGTCAGTACAAAGTACGCGGACAAATCTGGATGCAAGCGTGTGGACGCACCAAAATATGACGCTGTATGTTGGCCCACGTTTTCTATCCTTCTATCATTTTACGCGCTAGAATTATATACTTGTTACGATGTTGGTGTACTTTGGTTTTACTCTTTTGTAAGTGTTGAAGTCAGCTCTGTGTTGTAGCTATTTCATGTAATATATTTACGTATACAATTTGCATTCAAAAGTAATGTCGGTAATCTTTGTAGCAGGTAAGGAATATATTGCTCAATATTACGTTAGTTAATATGTTAGGTTAGCAGTTATTTTGTACCGCTCGTTTACTGGGATTGGGGGTTCGAATCCCGCCAGGGGCATAAACGTCTGTCTTTTGTAAGGGTTGTGTGGCATTGGTCTCTGTGACGGGCTGATCCCTCACCGATAGGAGTCCTACTGAGTGTGTGTCATTGAGTGTGATCGGGTGCAACAATAGCCCTCCTCACCTTCAATGAGTAGGTAGACAAGAGGTCAGACTAAGAAATGAAGAAAGCTTAGGAGTTCTGTAGAAGAAAGACCTAACGAATCTCCCGGTTTGCGGAAGATTTTGTAACCTTTGTTGTTGTTACAAATAAAGTAAAAAACAGTGACAAGAATTAAAATAAGTTGTTATGTTTTGTGATGTGTTGGACACGAAAGGTGACACGCATAGGTTATATTTAATTGTATTATAAAAGCGTTGCACAAGGGTGCGGCCTGGTTTCTGCAGTGCTGTAACTCTCTGCTCACAGATTACACGACAGGCACAATGTTGTAACTCTTTGCTTATAGATGGCATGATAGGCACTATTGTAACTACCACTGAGTCATTATGCCGTGTATATTACGGTTACGCACGGTTCGTCTGTTCCGTGTTTCAAGGTGTTGCAGGAGAACGCGTGAGACGATTTTCCGTTTGTACGGAGCTACGTGAGACGATTTTCCGTTTGTACGGAGCTAAGTCATGCACTTACGTGTTAGTAAAGTGTTTTTGCGGTGTAAATCTACAGCCTGATAATAACATGGCCACGGGTTATCGTGCTAAAATCGTGATAAAATCGAGTCGCCGTGCTATCTATTTTCAAAATAAAAAAGTCGTTTCTCATGACCATGACATTTTTCACGTATGGCTGGCAAATCTGCATGTTCTGTTTTTGTAATTTCCACCGTGAAATCCGAGCAGATTTGAACAGGATTGCTTCTTGAAACATAGGTACATGCTTAACGCTGTGTGGCTAACATGGTTACCCGATACGTGGCGGCTTCCCCTTTCAAGACCAAAGAAACAATTTGAAAGTACTGTGCTGTCTAGTACTCCTCGATTTCCTGAAACTGCGCTGTTTTTTAAGGTTCCCAGGCTTGACCCGCTTGTCCTTCTGGTAAGAGCAACGTGTAGATGAAGCTGCATATGGAGCATTGGTGGAATGACACTGACAGGGGAAAACTGAAGTGCTGGGAGAAAAAGCCTGTCCCAGTGGTACTTTGTCAACCACAAATCTCACGTGGCATAGCCGGGGATCAAACCCGGACCTCCAGGATTTGAAGATTCATATTAATGTATATTATGTTTAAATGTTCAGTTCCTACCTCGCAGATAACACGTTGTGTTTCCATTAGAAATAGCAGTCATTTAATATTTGATAGGGAATTAGTTGTCGTCTGCCGTAAGAATCATACCGAACACATAAACACGCCGCGCGGGCAAGACGCAGAATTGTAGTTTTAAACTAGTGGTACATGTAGTTGCCGCTCTCAGTGGCCGCGGCCTCTAAGGCGTGGGTCAGCGGCCACTCGCTTGCTGGGATTCAGGTTTCGAATCCCGGCGGCATCATGGATGTCTGTCTGTTGTGAGTGTTGTGTGTTGTCAGGTAGAGGTCTCTGCGATGGGCCGATCACTCGTCCAGAGGAGTCCTACCGAGTGTAGTGTGTCTGTGATCGTGACGCCTCGATAATGAGGAGGCCCTGGACTACTCGGGGCTGTTGCGCCCTGGATGGGGAGGTACATGTAATTACCACTAGGCTTTAAAGGGTATTGAGATGCTTCTGTATGTGGGCTGCAAGATGGTGGACGCTAAGTGTGCACGCTGTAAGACGGCGGGCCGGAATATGTATGTATGTATGTATGTATGTATGTATGTATGTACGTATGCATGCGAGGAAATTCTGCGTGTGAAGGTGCGTTGCTGTACTTCCGTGCTGTTAAATCCAGCAGCCGGAAAGTGGGTCTAATCAGAGGGGCGACTGGCTGGGAAGTGTGATAAAGACGCGTGGAGCGGAAGTGACAGTACTGTAGACTACGGGGCGAAGGTCACAGAGTGGCGTCTGTATTCCTGCTTTATTGCCGCACTTTGCGAATGGTGACCGCCAGCTGGAGGAGACCTGGCAGTGCTGAAGTGGTGAGTTCTGTTGTTATGAGGTGCGTGTGGCCTGACGGCATGTGCGAAGGGGCACCGGCTTCTCAGGGACAAGCTCAGATCTCCCGTCTTTGCATATATATTTCTAATTTATGTGCTGTACGGGAAATGCAACAAGAAAACACTTGCACATGTTCAGCTGCATAACGTATCGGTCCATACATAGCGCCACAATTATTGTCCGTATACCAGGGCCCAAAATTAATTCCTCTTCAGTACTGTGGAATTTGCTTCTGGGCAGGAAAAGGCGTCTTATGTCACCCAGGTCGAGAATTTCTGTTATTTTTACACTTCTTTTGAATCACCCTGTACGTAACGTGCGGTACTTGGTATTTATTTGTTTCCCTATAAGAAACACTGGACCTACTAGCAAACGTCGTATGCAGCACGATTTTTTCCCCAGCGAAAGCAATGCGCGGTTGTGTGTGCGTGCGTGCGTGCGTGCGTGCATAAACATGCACGTACTCGTGCTTACAGTTATCATATCAGCACGACAGTAGCGGCTCAAAGCAGCCCGTGTTACCAACCAGACCGCTTGCTTGCGTCAGTTACTGTTTCCTGCGCGTGCACGTTGGAGACAGCTGCGCAAACAGCGGCATGATGTTTTGTAAGTAGTCACACTGGGGCTCGATTGTGGCGCCCCCGAAACTGCATAGGCTAAGTAAAATGTGTCTGAACTAACCAGTATTAAATGAGTGTAACTGAGTTTCAACACAGCGCATGTTCATGAACAGACGATATTCATAATACAGGATTAGTTTATTTAATGGCGTTGTTTGTTGCTGCGACGTGTTTCGTCTAGCATTCACAGCCAACTTCAGGCAGTCCGCTCGTTGATACGAAACATGCAAGGCTGTATACAGGACGTTTCTTTTATTACTCTCCTGAGCACCGCAGCTATCAAGGTATGTCCCTGCGGATGCAGGCTTTCTGTACCGTAAAGCTGCTTTGCGCAATGCGAAAATAAAAGAAACGTCCGGTATATTAAGTTGTAAAAGGTAACACTGCGTGCCTTGTTCTCTTATACCTACGGACGAACTACCTGAAGATGGCTAGTAGAAACACGTCGCAGAAGTAAAATAGCGTATCATTGTTTGCTGCTGGGCAGTTCATTTGCTCCTCGTTTGCACACTTGTATGGGCTGTCTAGTGCAGGGTTTGTAAAATGTTTTACCCAAGTCCCAGCCGCTGAGTGACCGACATCCCGCTGAGAGATCTGTCAACACTTTGCACTGCTCCCGGCTTGTATAGAAAATCACTCGTTCGCATCGTCGCTTGGCAGTACTGATGATCACGGGCAGCCTGTGCCAGCGGGCCACATGTTGCTCACAAAGCGGCAAGTCCAATGGGCAAAAAGTACTTGGGACAGCAACGAATACCGCTCGTATTTGCACGCGCACTTACGCAGCCGTACTCAAAAGAGACAGCTTGGCGCCCGCGAGCAGTGATTTGCTTTCTGTGTCTGCTGGAGGGCGATCTACAGAGGGTCCAGTTTACATTTCGTCACATACATCAGGACTCGCTTGTGGAATCGGAAGTTTATTGGCACCGTGTTTCGGATTATTCCAGTCAAGGGCGCACCCAAAGGGGGGGGGGGGGCTGCAGTAGTTGAAGTGAAAGTTGAAAAACAGAGATTTTCTAGACACGACGATATCAGAAGTTCTATGTGATTTCTCCTTCAGCCGAAATCAGCCAGTGAAATCGGCTGATGACTAGTACATCAAAATTTTGAAAAATAAATTAATAAAATTAAAAAAACCAAGAAGATAGGACACTGATTGAGTCACGGAACATGTAGTTGTGTTTGTATGTATGTAAATGCAGTCACAAACATTTTTATGTTTCAGTTGTACTTACGACATGATTTTTATAACATAATTTTTAAAATCAAGCATAAATTATATATAGCCTCAGGGTCAACCCACCCCCCCTCCCCCCCACAAGGAAAAACTCTGGGTGCGCACCTGATTCCAGTGAGGTCTTAGCGCCCCGGGCAGCTGCGCGGCTGGCCCGCCCCGTATTCCGGCCCTCCATTCAAGTCATAAAATAATGTAGTAATCGGTTGACCCACATTAAATTCAAGCAGGCAGTTAGTAGAAACTGCGAGTCATAGCAGGGAACTTGCAACACAGTGGACAACGGGCTCCCGTATCAAATGTTGCGGGTTGTCGCACTGAGCGATCTTGGCGGCTCGTTCTGAACGCACTCTCCACGCGCCACGCTTGAATTCAGCTTGTTTCCTGCTAGAAACGGCGTCGCTCCCCTTCGATCTGGATTTTCGAGCGTCGCTACACACGCTGGGAGTGCGGCCATTGATTGCGGCGCTACGCGACGCTGCGAGGCGCTGCAAGTTAGACGTCACGACGGGGAGGAGAGGGGGACGTTGCGGGAGTTGGCTGCGTTCAGTCCTGCGAGTGCTGCCGGGTGTGGGAACTGGACATGGTGCCGGTCCAGCGTCGGCTGTGGCTCTAGTCCTCCATCCTGCTTCCTTTCCTTCTCTCCTCCCTACGTCCTTTCTGCCCAGTTTGCCGTCGACGTATTTCGGCGCCTTCAGCAGCAACAGCCGTCATCCGTCGGGCTTCTGTTGCTGGGCTACAGTTCCGGCAAGGTAGGCAACCTGCAGTAGTCAGTCTATCTCTTGCACGATGATCATGCAGACAACAGCCACTCACTTGTCTTGTCTTGTCTTGTCTTGTCGTGTCTTATCTTGTCTTGTCTTGTCACTGTTGTCTCTATCGCCAGAATCATTTCTGCTACCTCACACACCATCAATGTACCGGCACTCGTTTCCGTTGGCATCGTCTGTGACTTTATTTCCATCGGCTCGTTGCCTCTTATCACTAGAGCATTAGGATCAATATTAAAGATTGGCTTTTCCTTGAAAGCCAGGATTCGTGACAGCCTTGCACTGAACACTGCGCCAGCTTTTTTTAGGTTGTCCATTCCGTCCATTTTTAGATCAACGTATTCAATTTATTGTAGCAACCAAATGCACAGTAACAGTTACATAAGACTGTTACACACGTAGCTCCGACATGTTTCGGTAGAAGCGTTCCATCTTCAGGGAGCACAATGTGCCGGGTTTAAAACCAGTTGCCAGTGACAAGCTGTTATTTACACGGTTCCACAGCCTGCAGTGGGCTCTGCTGTTGATGTCCTGTATGGATAAACGGCACAACTTGTACTGTTTTTAAAATCTTTTGGTTCAAATACGATTAAACGTTTCGCACACAACAGATATGGTTTGCAGAAATCATATTTTAACGATAGGACTTTAAAAACAGTACAAGTTGTACCTGTTATAGATAAATGACGTCAACAACGGAGCCTGCTGCAGGCTGTGCATTGCCAGCTTAGAACAGAATTGGGCTGCTTAGTCTGCTGGCAGTATCATCATCATCATCATCATCATCATCATCATCATCATGGACGTCAACAGCTGTAGGACTCTGGGTCCTGCCCTGTGGAAACTGAATCTTGAAGATGCCGTTGGTCTCTCCATCTTGTTTTTGGTCGGCCTGTGTCGCATTTGCCTTTTGGTTGGCATTCCAGTGCCATCCTGAGTATTCGTGCATGTTCCGTCCTTTTGACGTGTTGCAGCCAATTATTTTAGTAGCTCTGAATTTCATCTGCTACTTGTTCAACTTCCAGTTTTTCTCCACTTGCTGTGTTCCTTTGACGGTCTGACCTGTCAGTGCTAAAAGTGACCTCGGAAATTTCATGTCTGCTGTCTCGAACTGTTGACATTCTTTTTTATTTAAAACCCAGACTTCGCCGCCACATTTCAGTGCTGCTGTGGATGTAATAATGTGAAGTGTTAATTTGGTGCTTTGGCGCATGTTGTTACCGAAGTGTCTTATGATAGTGCCAGGTATTGTACTGCATGGGAGCGATATAACTGCTGCGCTTCGGTTTACATTGCTTTATGTTGTGGTACTGTTGGCATCGCGAGACAAACTTATGCCTATGTGTGTAGAACTGTTGCCAACTGACGCACAAGGAAAGGCTCTTTAAATTCGAGAAAGGACAGCTGGCGGTGCGTGATGCCAGTGGACAAACCTCAGCCTGTCTGATGAGGAAGTTCTGTTGCGGCGAGCAGGTGTTCATTTGTGCAGCCAGAGCAGTGCTGGTTGCTACGCTGTCATGTTCGTTGTTTTAAAGTATTCTATTTCGCAGTGCTTAAATTAAAATGGACTGCATATCTGTGGTTCTGAGATAGCCCGAATTAATTAGTTCAGTGATGATTGTTTGCACTGTTTGTGTGTAAGGTCCTGTTTCTAAAAAAACCTTAATTAGAATTGGAAGTTCAGTTGAGACTGTGTGACACGTACCTTTAACTCACGCGACTGCACCCACATAGTGCAGTGGAATTGTATTGATTCCTCCTTTGTTTTGTAATTAGTTAACAATGCGTGAGAGGGCGCAGACCAAACTGTGGACGTTTGTTACCTCTTGAAGCTGAAGACTCGAGAAGTTTGCTCATATAAAGTAGGGCAGGCATCAGTAAAATTTTAAGTTGCTTTGTGATGTAACTCGGCGTATGATGCATATCTTTAATACTGCGCAAGTAATGGCTGTTCGTGCATGTGATTATATACGCTGTGAGTAGGTTCTGCTTCCGTAAGAACTACCGTAAAGAGTTCGACATATTAAGCAGCAGTACTGCTGCTACGCGCCCGCTGTTGTGCAGGTGAATTCTACAGCATTTAGGGGTGGAAAAACTGAAATTAGTGTTTTGTTGTACGTTTGTATTGAATTACATATGTCGTTGATGTAGCTGTTGTGTTGCTTGCTGTTTGTGTACTGCAGAATTACGGAATACAGACTGCAAGGCCCTTGTTGAATTCTTCGAACGAGATGCAAACCGTTTGTAGCTACTAACGGTCGCCGAAATGTGTGACTGATTTGTTTGTTAGTAAAGATGTGTTTTGCCTGAGTGCGCCTGTACCTGTGGTCTCTCGAACTGTTGCGAAATGCGGTGTTGGGTTCTGTACAACGTTCTGTCGACTGGGCTTGGCTTTCGGGAAATTCCAGTCGGTGACTTAGCAGCGTACGTGAGATTTGCTCTATTTTATACATTTTTACCCGATTTGGAAAATACAGTCTAGGAGATGTGCATAAATATTTGTTGAGTTATTGCGAATTTCATAAAGATCGGCCTAATGTTGGGGGGAGGCACAAATTTATTTCTGTCCCCACTTTCCACATTTACTGTTCGATTTGAGTGAAGTTCCGCCCAGAAGCTCTGCAGACACTGCTGTTGAGTAGTGGTGACTTGCACGAGGGTCAGCGCAGGGAAGGCCTTGCTTTCCTGAGGGCGAAAATGAACTAACGTTTACGCGTGACCCGTGAAGCCTTGTGACATTCTGAAACTATAGAATGCGCCGGGAAATGCTGTGTACTGCGTCTCGGAGTGCGCCATGTGCAGTATGGTTATTCCGTCATGTGATCTGTGTAGTCAGTTTTGTTCAACTTCTAGCGGTTCGTCCTTGCACAATGTGTCGTTCTGCTGAGCTTGGTGTTGTTAGAGCACGTTTGTGCTTTGGCCACCGGCAGACTGTGGATTGGGAAGGTCCTTTACATCCCGGCTAGCCTTCTAACGTTTCATAATTCAAATTTTACTGTGCGGTTGTAGTCATCAGCACCACGGCCATCCCTTTGTTGTTGTTGTTTTTATTGTTGTTGTTGTTGCTGCTGCTGTTGTTGTTGCTGTTGTTGTTGTTGTTGTTGCTGCTGCTGCTGCTGCTGCTGCTGCTGCTGCTGCTCTGCAACTCATTTTGTTACGTACGTGTTCCGGCACACGTTGAGTGCCATCAACACACGGCTTAATAAAACGGAAACTCGAGCCTGTGGGCCCATGCATTGTGCATGCGTCTAGTCTTATGTTGTTTTATGTTGCCTTTAAGGGATTAGTGCATCTGAGTGCAGCATGTAGAATGCATTGACTATGTAATGCGCTGTGTCTTGAATTACAAACGTCAACTATTTTTAAAATAAAATTATTTAAGGTTAACCCTTTAAAGTGTAAGATTAACCAGAATTATACTGAAAGGTTCAGTCCGTACCGCGAAGTAAACACCCGCCGTCTTGGTTATAAAAACCAGTCAGTTAATGCTGTAGGGAAATAATCGCTGTTTGTTCTGAGATCCACACAAAACACATAAATACACTGTGTGGGCAGAACGTAGAATTTGTGAATGTTACGTGCGTAAAGTAACTACGGGGCCTTAAAGGGCTAAATGTTTATTCTCAGTCACATTTTCATAAATGTGGAATTATGCTGGTATATTTGTTAATATCCTTTTGTTACTGAACAGTAAAGTTTCTAGTGTCTTCATTTCCCCTGCACGCCTTGTTAATCTCCAGCCTGTGTTTACACCCAACTTCGCCAAACATTTTCTAATACAAATTGTACGCTCTTCGTACCTCGCCCTCCATTTACCTTCGGTTTTGTGTAGGCTGTACGTAGAACGGCTCAGTCTGTTAATCACGGGCGTCTCACCGCCAAGGCCTGGGTTCGATTCTACGTCTGTTCATGTGTGATTAGTGGTGGACAAAGTGGCACTGGACAGGTTTCTCTCCCAGTTTTCGGGCTTTCCCCTGTCAGTAGCATTCCACCAGTGCTCCACACTCATTAGCTTATCACCAGCGGTACATAACCTTTGCAACTGGCAGCGTCATTAAATAACACACTTAAAACATAGGCGTGAAATTATACAAGGTTTTATTTTAACTTTAACCAAAAATAATGCCCGTGTATTTGAAAAGGTTTTAATACCGTAATTCTAAACGCGTAGCTCTGTCCGTCCACTGCACCAACTACAGGCTGTATGTTGCACTCAAATGAACCGATCTGTTTACAGTATGTTGCACTCAGATGAACCGATCTGTTTACAATCAGCATCATAGAAAACCTGTCCGTGTAAAATAATTTTCGTTTTATTTTATTTTATTTTATTTTATTTTATTTTATTTTATGTGATCGTAGCGTTTAAGCTTTGCCGCTCTGTGTGCCCAGTTAAGCGAACTAAGGACGGATTGCAGTTAACTGCTTGTCGTGTTGTCTGCGTGCTGCCTTACACACAGCAGTGACCCCACCTTTGGCAGTTGGCTCCATGTACTCCCTGTGGTCTGCACCTGCCAAGTCACTCTAACTCCTCCCTCTGCGTGATGACCCATGCTGACACCTTCCCCGTTTCAGTCCAATTTTGTTTGTATCTGTCATGAAGGACGTGATATTTATCACTTCTGGCCGGCACACGTGGGCCACACGTGGGATTTATTTTTATTTGGCTTTGGTATATGCCGGTCTGTGGAAATGAAGTATTAATTATTGAATTCCATAACCACTACTTGTGTCTGCGGCTGGTCGTCTGTTGTTATGTGTCGCTCGTATAATTGCAGTGCGAAAGGTCCCGGCCGCCTGCCTGTCTGTCGGCGGACTCACGCCACGCTGTGTTCTGCCCATTTATAGCGTTGACATGGCAAATTTAAATGTTTCCACATTCACTTGTGCTTTAGATTTACCTTTCTGATTTACCGTGCGTGTTGTGTTGCCACAGGCGTCATGTGTGGACACGCCGTGCGTCCAGGTCTGTATGATATCTATCGATTGTTTTCTAGTCGTATGGGCACCGTTTTGAGGCGCAATGTTCTCCTGCGCCGTTCGTATCGCAGTCACCTTTATGATTTTATGTAGTGTGTTTCCGTGGAATTGTTATGGGACGTTACGTCATGTTGCTGTTGACATTCAGCGCTCCACTTCGCGCTCTTGACAGTAGTGCCCAGTGTTTGACCCCACAGTGTTTGCTAGTGTCCAGTTTTTCAGCTCATGGTGCGTGTGTTAGTACCCACCGTTCCAACTGACAGCGCATGCTAAAGTAAACTGCTGCAACTCGTAATGTTTATATTAGTGCCCGTGTCAAAGTTCACAACGTTGATGTCGGTGCGTGTCCTCTTTTCCACTTCACATTGTATCGGTCTTGGTTTTTTCAGTCCACAGTGTTTATATTCGTGTCCACTTTTCCAGTTCACATTATTTGAATACAAGCGCGCCCCCAGAATTTTTCCTTGGCCGGGGGGGGGGGGCTGACCCTGAGGCTGTATATAATTTATGTTTGATTTTAAAAATTATGTTATAAAATCATGCTGTAAGCACAACATAACATAGCCTACAACTGCATTTGTGCACATACGAATATAACTACATGTTCCATGACTCAGTCACAGTGTCCTATCGCCTTGTTTTTCTAAGTGTATTAATTTATTTTTCGAAATTCTAATGTACTGGTGATCAGCCGATTTCAGTGGCTGATTTCGGCTGAAAGGTAAATCACGTAAAACTTTTGAAATCATAATACCTACAAAGCTGTATTTTTTAAATTTCAGTTTTTGGGAGTTTGGCGGGGGGGGGGGGGCCGCCGACTTGCAGCCCCCCTCTCCCCTTGGCTGCGCCTTTGTTTTAATGTCCAGTGTTCCAGTTCACAATGTCTCTATCCGTGTCCAGTGTTCCAGTCTCTGGTGCCATTCAGTCACACATATCAATTCCCACAGCTGTTGCCCTGTCGCACAGCTGTATCACCCCGCCAGTTGTTGTATCGTCCAGAAACACGGCTGCATCATACGCACGAGTGATGGCACATGTCTGTCTTCTCTGTAAGGTAGGCTCCTTGCTTATCTTTCTGCCACTTTTTAAACTTCGCGTCGCGGCGTGCCGGATGCATTATAAATTCCGACTGAACTGTCCATGTGCATCAACCTTAATGACATTTAATGCCATTTCAAACGCTGTGTTTTATATCCTGGCAATTTAGGGGACACATTTTGCTACGGTGTGTCTGTCGTGTTGCGTTTATTTAGAGGTTACATTTTGCTACGGTGTGTCTGTCGTGTTGCAGTTATTTAGAGGTTATATTTTGCTACGGTGTGTCTGTCGTATTGCAATTATTTAGAGGTTATATTTTGCTACGGTGTGTCTGTCGTATTGCAGTTATTTAGAGGTTATATTTTGCTACGGTGTGTCTGTCGTGTTGCATTTGTTTAGAGGTTATACTTTGCTACGGTTTGTCTGTCGTGTTGCATTTGTTTAGAGGTTATACTTTGCTACGGCGTGTCTGTCGTGTTGCATTTGTTTAGAGGTTATACTTTGCTACGGTTTGTCTGTCGTGTTGTATTTGTTTAGAGGTTATATTTTGCTACGGTATGTCTGTCGTGTTGTATTTGTTTAGAGGTTATATTTTGCTACGGGGTATGGTATCTGTCGTGCTGCAGTTATTTACAAGGAGCCTTTTGCTACAGTATGTATGTTGTATTGTAGTTATTTAGAGGTTATGTTTTGCTGCAATATATCTCGTGTCACAATTACTTGGAGATTAACTTTAGAAAAAGGAAAGAAGTATTAGCAAACAGCTACACTGTGACCACATGCAGCACCTTACAAGAGTGCGCCTCCCATGAAAATGTGAAATCGAGCTTTAATACAGCCGATAATGTAACAGGAGAGTGCTTACGGTCAGTCCGTTAAGTGTGTCCGCTATCGGCACACAGAGAACTTGGCAGCGACTTATTTTGTGGCGCTACCCAAGGGGCAGTCAATAAGCAATTACACATGCATCTACAGACAAGAGACTTCCCTTTATAAACTCATCGGATCGTTTCGACTCGTGTTAAATAACATGCAATGTAATGAGTACCTCTGCACTGCTTCGAGCGACATATATGGTCTCAGGCTGAAGGACTGTATCGATATATCGATACGTTTATACTGCACGACTTACACAAACCCGTTGGTATCGTTGCAGCTCTAGGTTTCAAGGTTAAAACTAATTTTCTTCGCACAGTTCCCCGTGTTGGCATGACGACGGAACGCCCGCACGTGAACCTGCTGTACAGGCACGCTGCAGTCCGCTGTGGGCATCAGTGAATGTGGGCCCACACCTACAGACTTCTTTCTTTAAGCCTTCGTTTGGTAAGGTTATACTGTATAGCGTCGAAGATACGGTGACTGTGAGAGGGTGGCTCATTGCTGGACACATACTGATGGGGTTTGACCGGGTACTCGGAGAGAGGGCTGTCCCGGTCCCGATGTGTCGGCCATAAATCCCGCACGGACTGACCTGGGATCGAACCCCAGCCCTTGCGCCGAGAGGTCGGCAACTAACAGCTTGAGCCGCGACACTGCCTTCTGCAGGATTCATCTGGGCGCTGAGTACTGCCCTTCGCCTCGCGTACTGCATATTTCGCTTCCAGACATCCCGTGTACAAGATCAAGAGGCGTTCACGTACTTCTGTTGCGGTCTGCTCCTGCACTCAGTTCAGACGGCCTGAAGCAAATATGTTGACGTGTGCAGTAAGCCGACGGGGCGTGTTGTCGTGCCGCTGTTTACGAGCCACGCGGGCAGGCCAATTACCGAAAAACTTACCGCGATTGATTTTTCTTTGTAGTTCCGATATATATAAGGGTGCGCGATCGTGCACTGGAGTGGCGCCACTAGCGGAGGGCTGTCGTGCGACACACAAGAGAGGCGTCAGGTTCAGCTGTGGCCTCACAATGACAAAACGGATTTCTTGTTTGTTATTCTTAGGTCGGGGTCAGGTCATGTCTTTAGAGCTGCGTGCCCTAAGGAGGTGTCTGTCGGCCTTTCTGGCACCGCGAACCACTTACAAAATCTTCAGCACACGCAAGAGGGCGTGGTATAACCACGTGATACTAATGCTTTGTACGCAAGCCTACTGTAAAACTTCACCGACACATAAAGAAAAGTCTGCGCGTGCTTTAGGAAAAGGAAAACCGAAGATTCATAGAGAAAACGTTCCTGCGAACCTAACACATAACGATAATTAGAACAGGAACGTATAAAACTCATCACTGTGCAATGCTGACAACACCACAGCACAATCCAACAGTCATTTGCACCTCATGGTCGGCGCTCCACTGTCTTCACAATTATATCTACCTTACACTTCATTTTATCTTTGCACCATCCTTACACTTTTGTACAATTCTTTTATATTGTATAAACA
Organism: Coptotermes formosanus; assembly: GCA_013340265.1. Taxonomy (NCBI): domain Eukaryota; kingdom Metazoa; phylum Arthropoda; class Insecta; order Blattodea; family Rhinotermitidae; genus Coptotermes; species Coptotermes formosanus. Next base: position 636,640 of record BLKM01000334.1, on the reverse strand, counting down.
TTTGCTACGTGTGTCTGTAAAGGAAAAGGCCTGTCCCTCCAGCTGCGTACAGTTTGCCTGTGCCTGTGTACGTACAGACTGATGATGGCGTCATAAGGCCGAAACGGCGGTAGCTCAAAAATAAAATAACTGAAAGAAAAGTTGGCTGTGACTGTTTGCTTCTTTGAGGAAGAACAGAACTGTGTCTCGTACTTGAACGCCAACTGGGGTGATGAACATTAAGTTTGCAAAATCTCACTGACTCTGCGGACCGCTTTCACAAAATCATCTCATCTCGCGGATTCCGTAAGGTACAGCTCGCCGTCACATTTCGACTTCGAATATTAACCAATAAGAAACATGCTTAAAAGGATGAAGTCGTTGTTAAGTCAGTGTAACTGACAGACTAACCTTGATCTGGAAAAACTTGAAGAAAACACTTCCTGATCTGCTGAGCAGAATCTGCAGTGCGTTAATTCTAACAACCAGACGTGCCTGAGGAAGATATCGTGACACACAGTAACGGAGTAACTGTGACCTGTCTGCTCACTCTACTCACTAACAGCTGTACAGGCAAGGCAAAAGTGGCTTAAGATGTTGCCCACTGCGCCACCAGTACACAGTTGCTACTGGACACGACGCTGCTGCTGAAAGCTAGTTCATTGCTTTGTTCCGTGCCTTATTGCCTAGATGTGAACTTACTGCATGTGTTATTCCTCTGTCAGACTCAGTTTGCGTGCTTTGTTATTGCGTACACATTTACATCAGACTTAATGTGCATACAGGATTTTGGTGGGGAGACCTGAGGGATGGCGACCACTTGGGAGACCCAGGCGTAGATGGGAGGATAATATTAAAACGGATCTTCAAGAAACGAGATGGGGGCATGGACTGGATTGAGCTGGCTCAGGATAGGGGCAGGTGGCGGGCTCTTGTGAATGCGGTAATGAACCTCCGGGTTCCATAAAATGCGGAGAATTTCTTGACTAGCTGAGAAACTGTTAGCTTCTCAAGAAGGCCTCTGCTCCATGAAGTTAGTTAGTTAGTTAGTTAGTTAGTTCATGTTTTAATAATCTAAGCGAGTTTTGCTGTGCTTGTAGCCGTCGTGTTTGCCCACAGACACTCGTATTTCAGCAGTAGGATGGGAGGGCGTGTAGTGCATTGATGTGGCGCAGGATAGGACAGGTGGCGGGCTGGAATTGCTGAATGTTAAACCTGGTGATGCACAAAGTAGCCACTGGTCTTTAGAGGGTTAATGTCTGTCAGTGTGTATGCTGCAGTATTTTGGCTTCACACTATTGACCTGAAAACCTAACAGAGCTGAAGTCTGACCCAGTTCCTTAGGTGTTACGTATTCGAAAACGTGCAAGGCAGCTGTGTGTGAAACTTGCAAGGCAAACAGCTGCAGCGGGACCGGCCACTGTTGTCTTGCAGCAGCGCGACAACACACGAGATAACTCTAGACTGCGGGCTGTATCCGGGGCTATTTCTTTGTGAAGCGCATTGGTGTCGCTTGTATAGCCATTGTGAGACAGACATGGCAAACACACTGGTGTGTGCGGACCGCAGTGGGCTCAGAGATTTGAGTTTGAGCCCCAACATTTTAAAAATGAGTACAAAGATCTAATGGTACAAATAATACCGGGATACCACAAATGATATAATCATTATTTTGGATCCAAAACTGAATCTAAGACAAAATCTAAATCAGATCACCCAGTCGGTACTGTTCTTGTATGTCACGTCTAATCTGAAGGTTTTTTAGAAAGTTTGTACTGTTTTGTGTGCTGACGCCACTTTTATTGTGAATGGCAGATGTGCGTCTGTTGATAGTGATAAAGGGGAGTTCTTGTTCCGCTACATCACTGCTGACAGACAGTTGCCCACACAAATACGTGCTACCGAACACCGCAGAGATTTGGGAGATAAATTGAATGGTTTGTGGAAATGAAACAACAGGCTGTTAGCGACATGAAAATGTCAAACGGCAAACAGAGTTTCGTTCAGCAGTTTGATAAGCGATCCAGGGAGACGTTTCTGCTGCACCAACGGGTGGAATTTTGTTTTCTAGAGCTTATGCAGGGGCTATAATTGATGCGCGCACGCACAGTGTCGGTGTGTTTCTTATCAAGACATCGGAATCTGTTGTCATCGTGGACTCTTATGACATTCCAAATAACTTCCATGGCTTGAGACAGTTCTATCGTGGTGAGTGTTGTGGGAAATAGGAATGTAGATTACAGGGTTTAGACCGATCTTTAATGTTTAGTGAAGGTATAGTCTAGGTCAGCGGTTTGGCAACTCAAAAGAGTGCGCGGGCCAGACGGGTAATTTTGAAATTTAAGGCGGGCCTCACGTCATTTTAAACAGTAATGGGCGTAAGTATTTTGATTAAAATAAAACGCACCAATAAGAATACTTTCTATACAAGTTTATTTGTTACCAACTGCTGCACAGTACTTGTATGTACTTTATACTTTACAGTTTATGCTTTATACTTTACAGTTTATGCTTTATACTTTACAGTTTATGCTTTATACTTTACATTTTATGCTTTATACTTGGCAGTTTATGCTTTATACTTTGCAGTTTATGCTTTATACTTTGCAGTTTATGCTTTATACTTTACAGTTTATGCTTTATACTTTGCAGTTTATGCTTTATACTTTGCAGTGTATGCTTTATACTTTACAGTTTATGCTTTATACTTTGCAGTTTATGCTTTATACTTTACAGTTTATTCTTTATACTTTACAGTTTGTGCTTTATACTTTGCAGTTTATGCTTTATACTTTACAACATGGAGTTGTGTTGCTGTTACTGAACTTAAACCCCGTTACCTTGCCATCTCTGCTGACGTACGCTGTACGTTACTGTCCAGGGATAGCAATTCTCTTTGAGCCTCAAGATTCGTCACGAAAAACGCTTGAATAAAACAGTGCTTCTCCGCCGAGCCGGGCCACTTTCTGCAATTGCAATAGAACCAATATAAGGGCTGTATAAAACGAAGTGGCAGGCCGCGTGTGACAGACCTCTGGTGTAGGTCGTTTCTTAGTTTCTGGCCGCCGAAGGCCCTAGGCGAGCTGGCGGTCTGGCCTATAGTGTTTGTGAGGTGCTCTGTTTAGCCCGTGAATCCGCTGTCGCTGTACAAAACTCGCTCCTAGCCTTGCACTTGATGATGATTCCGACCGACAGGAACTGATAGATAACCCACGGTTTGATTGTTGTTAACGCGGTTCTGCCAGTCGTGAAGTGTTTCAGGAAGACAGCATGCGGCTGGCGACAGATGGCTGCACTGCCGACGTGACTGATGACATTCCATGCTGCCAGTCCTTCGCCATAATCGATAGCAGCTATTATTGCCTTCTTGCCGAACAATCTGAAGTTAACCGGAGACACATACGGAGACAGTTTGCTGCGGCAGTCTGTGTCAGACGATGGACGATACAAGGCTGTCGCAGCAGTGACCGAAGAATGCTATCTTATGGGATGTGGCGTCGTGTAGACTGGTAGAAATATGCCGACGTTTCGGAGGAACGTGATAAGTTCATCTTTAGGTTATAAGCATATTCGTTCGAAATAGCGGCATGTTTCTACCAGACTACGCGATGTCACATTCCACAAGACTCCATTCTTCATGAAGGTGGCAGCTACAGCCGTCTTTAAGCTTATGTTGCACATAGAGCTACAGACGAAGCGTTTAGTTTGGCGAGACTGTAGGTGTCAGGTTAGCGCTCTCGGACAGCATTTGTTGGTCTGTGTTGGTACCCCTGGTGCCCCATTTGGAAAAGGAGGTACCTTCCAAATCATTAATAACCCCATTCACATTCTGTAATACATACCGGGTGTCCTAGAAGTCACTTTACCGAGATTATATGCACATGCCAGGGGAACACGGTTTTGCTTAAGAATCCGTGATAATGCCGTGTCAAATGTGCATTGAACATGGTGGAAAACAGTTTGAACAGTTTCTGTAAGTCTTTATTTACACTTTCGGCTTGTGGTTAGATGTATATAAAACCCTGTTTAGCAGAAAATGACTACAATTCGGTAAAGCACCTTTAGGACACCCTGTATAAGTACACTTCACCTGAATTACAAAAGCTTACAGAACCAAAAAAGTGCGTTGAAACAAATAGCGGCGTCAGAACACCAAATGTGTGTCTGTTCAACTGCCAGCCACACACACCAACCTCACCTAGCTATTCTGTACGCGTTCTGTCGGCAGCTGACGGTCTGTAGGAAGGTAACGCAGTATGAAGCCCCGCTGGCAACACGAAACAGCGTCACTTCGCGACTGCAGTAAAATCTGACGGCACTACGTCTGTTTGCCGCCATCAGCTGTTTATTCACGGTTTCAGAGGTGCGAAAAATAGTTACAGAACTGCAGGCGATACGGACATCTTGTGCCTGCCATTCGGACGGATATGCCAGACGCAGCTTAGGGTTCGTATCTGACCTTGCCCATTTTTGCCGTGACCATTCGTTGGAAGGGCCGTGCCATGGCTCAGGCAGTTAGTCACTGGCCCGTCACCGCGGCGGCTTTGGTTTGATCCCAGGTCAGTCGGCGTGAGATTTGTGCTGGATGTTGAGGCACTCGGATTTGTTTTCTTCCCAGTGCGTCGGTTCGCCCGTGTGGGTACTACTCCAGCAATGCTCCGTACTCATCTTGCTCTACCGCCGACGCTGCAGTATTAGCAACTGACCGTGCTGTTACACGAGAACAAATCAGTTTCATTTTCCGGCCATTTTGGTTGTGAACATGTGGCGGCACCTCTGCTGTACGATCGGGATACAGACTTTGGCGAACCGCACGACCGGGAATCGATAACTGCAAGCCTACAGACACAATGAAATAGTTCGGATGTCAGTACGAGTGCCTGCTTATCGGTTCGATGGCGAGTGATGTGTTGTCTAAAGGCGACGTTGCACACGTGACTGAGGCGAGACGAAACAGACTTCGAAATGCGTGGCTTCACTCATGTCAAAGACTTTGTGTTCTGTCATTTTGAAAAACTAGAAAAAATATAAAAAGTATAAAACTTTGTGTTCTCAACACTGTTTGTTTGAATTTCCGAATGAGTATAACAAACATGACGTCAATCATTTAGCCTGGTATTTGTTTTGTGTAAGTCTGTTTGGCGTCTTTCATGAGGTAACTTGGGGCAGCGGGGACCAAACAAGAGCCATCTGACAACCTCAAAACACTGCACGTTCCGCAAACCGATGTTTGACTGTAATTGTCTTATTTGTTCAGAAAAATGTTACTCTGTATTAAACGAATATAAGACTAAAATTACTCTTAATTAATTAATTAATTAATTAATAGTCAACATGTATATCACAGTGAGTTATAATTCAGTTTTAGGACTTATATCACTTCCTGACAATAGAAGAACGCCAATGAGAAGCTTGCCCTCCTCCTCCTTCATTGATATTCTTTAAGAAATGCGCAGAATTACGTTATGTAAAGTGATGACTGAAATACGTACATTTGCACTAAGTTTTGTTAGAACGTGCATAGAACTGGAAGAGTATTGCAGCAGCACTTCATTTAACAACATGAAGACGAAACTTACCTGCTATACAAGGACTCAGTCCGTACCGCGCAGTAAACACACTCCCTATCGGTTATAAAAACCAGTCAGTTAATGCAGTATAGGGAAATAATCGCTGTTTGTTCTGAGATCCACACAAAACACATAAACACACTGTGTGGGCAGAACGTAGCATTGCTGAATGTCAAACCTGGCGGTACGTACAGTAACCACTGGGCTGTACAGGGTTAAAACTAAACATTAAATATAATACACATAGTACGGTGCCCGATGTCTTAGCCCGTTTGCTGTGTTGTAAGCCAGTTTGTGTGCAGTATTGAAGGAGCAATGATGGAGTTCTTTGTAGCTGATGTGCCGGCACAACAGCTGTAAGGGCCGTTACAGCGACGGAAGAGGAACGTAAAGCAGAATACACAACAACACACAATCGGAAACACAGACAAAAGGGATTAAGAACAGACGATGTCAGATAACAGCGTGAGTAATATTAACCACCCACTTAACAAGCTGTCTAAGTAACTAAATGTTGTCATGCAGCAGGGCCCGCCCGAAAGTTCATTACCTCGCTCACAACAGCCCTCCACTTGTCCATATCCTGGGCCAGACCAATCCCGTCGAAGCCTCCCCCAAACCTATCTTTCAACCCGTTTTAATATTATCCTCCCTCTACGCCTGCACCTCCCAGGTGGCCTATTTCCCTCAGGCTTCCCCACCAAAACCCCGTGTACACATCTTCTCTCCCCCTTACGTGCTACCTGCCCAACCACGGCTAATATTAATGTAATTATGTTAATATGAAAGCCAAGACTGTGGCGAGCAAATGAAATAACGCGTTACAATTAATAATAACTCTAAGAGCTACGTGAGTTCAGCATGAACTCAGACAGCAGTGCGTGCTTGTATTAATATGCGAACAGAACTCATGCCAAGACACAGCCTGTTATGCTGAACGGCGCAGCTGTTGTGCTTCCCGCGGACAGCGAAATTCGCAGGACCCACTAGATGTCACCACCGTCCCACCCTTTGGTTGCCCCTTACGGCCCTGTAGCATTACCTTACGTCGTCTAATGCTGTTGCTGCACGTAAGCATAGACACCGTAGTGCCTTGCTTTCTCTTTACGCGAACACGACGTTCCCTGCTTCTTCCTTCGGCCCAGACCGCCCTGTGGCAGACCCAGTACTCGAGCGGCACCGGACTGTTGCAGGGACAGCTGTGCTGTCATGTGTTTCTGCCTAGTTCAAAGTAAAGAGATTACGGGTTGGGGCAGGTACTTGGATCGGGCTGCACTGGCTGTAGGCCTGTACTCTGTCCGTTTCATATCCTCTCCAGTTCCTCTCTTCGCTAATCTTGTTACTGTTCGTATTTGTAGCTGCCGACAGTACGTCACACGAACAACCAAGCGTTGGTATTGATAAGTATTGCAGGTATTACCGTCATCACAGTTTTCGGCCTACTTACAAATTCTCGTCAGTTGTCAGGCGCTGTCGCGTCACAAGGCGCACAGTAACAGGTTCAGCCCGCATAGCAGCGCCGCAAGTACGGCCCGCTGGTGGGCCTCCCTGTCACGTCGAAGTGGCATGTCAGTTTGCAGTGCAGCCTGCCCTGGTGTATCCGTGCGCCGCCTGTTGCAGCGCGCTGTTTATCTGACCAACACGCCAAGTAGCAGCTACCGCCGTCCGTAGTGATTTGCATTCTCGCATTTTCTGCCAGTTATTCGGCAGCCTGACGAATGTTAATCGGGATTTACAGAACGCCAACGTCGGCCGTTCGTGGCGCAGAACTAAACGAGAGGTAAGCCCGGCGTCGGCCCCTTCCCGCCACGTGCACCCCACCCTCAGCACTTCGCGTTTCATGCGCTTCTCGCAATCAGCGACGATCATTTCGCTAGATGGCGCCAACAGATCGGTGTCTGTAATTGCGACTGCGGCTGTTTGCTGTGGGATACGAACTCAGCCGATTGTATCTGTTCGTGCTGTTGGCGTCAGAAGTCCTGTACTTGCAAAACTCAGTGCAGAAGAGCAAATTCTCGTGGACCCAGAAAAGGATCCGAAATTCGGACTCCGAACTGTCCGAGATCGCAGCACTTCAGGTCTTGAGGCCTCTGTTGTTGTTGTTGTTGTTGTTGTTGTTGTTGTTGTTGTTGTTGTTGTTGTTGTTGTTGTTGTTGTTGTTGTTGTTGTTGTTGTTGTTGTTGAGATCTGCGACCTGCTGTGATTTCATGCAGCAAAGAATGGTGAACTGTTACCGAGGGCTCGGCACAAACTGTCGGGTCCATCTTCAAGAGTAAAGCAGTCCAAGTTGTTGTTTTTACTATTACTGTAAGTATTGTCGTCAGCACTGGGGCGAGAACATAGGCTGAGGGTGTTCAAGAATAGGGTGCTGACAGGACTGGATTAATCTGGCTTAGGACAGGGACAAGGGACAGGCTGTTGTGAAAAACGCGGGGGCATTCTTGGCTAGCCGAGGGACTCTTTGCTTCTTAGGAAGGACTGTGCTGCATGGGTTTGGTGGCCGTGCGGTCTGTCCCTTTCCTTCACGTATCTGCCAGGTTCTTATCTGAACTTGTGGCCGAAGGGCTGATAGCATAGTGCTGTAGCGCCGCCTTGTCACGCACCCTACATGGTGTGATGTGTTTCAGCAGTGAGCGTGTAAGCCGTCGGCATGATTGACCCAAGTTCGTCGGAAGAGGACAGCGAGGAGGAACAGCAGGAAGATCTGCAGGCCCTGCAGCCCCGCCGTCCCCGCCACACGGAGCCCAGTACTGGCAACCTCGAGGTGCCGCTGAGTGTGCCCAGCCATCACGCAAGGTACAGCTGGACATCACATGCATCACTTTCCGTCTAAGCACTAAGATGAACCAGAAATACATTTAAATATTCAGTCCGTACCGCGCAGTAAACACACTCCGTCTCAGTTATAAAAACCAGTCAGTTAATGTTGTATAGGGAAATAATCGCTGTTTGTTCTGAGATCCACACAAAACACATAAACACACTTTGTGGGCAGAACGTAGCATTTGTGAATGTTAAACCGGTGGTACGTACAGTAACCGCTGGGCTTTAAATGGCTACAGTCCGTACCGCGCAGTAAACACACTCCGTCTCAGTTATAAAAACCAGCCAGTTAATGCTGTATAGGGAAATAATCGCTGTTTGTTCTGAGATCCACACAAAACACATAAACACACTGTGTGGGCAGAACGTAGAATTTGTGAATGTTAAACCTGGCGGTACGTACAGTGACCGCTGGGCTTTAAAAGCACCGTTAAGAAACAAAACTTTCTTCAGGCCCAGGATTCAGAGCAACGTTGGGATCGAGTGCTTCCTTTGGGTTCGTAATATGCATAACAGCCCTTGTCATTAGAATACTGACCTCTTATTATTTCGCATAATTTATTAGTGAGACAGTTGTGCACGAAAAAAAAAACAGATGTTGTGTTCGATACAGAACAGGTGAGGCCTTGTCTTGTACGTTCGAAAAATAACAGGGCACGAGAAAAGTTTTGTCCTCGGCAGTGGTGGCGCAGGGGAAAGTGAGGACGTTTAATGTTTATGTCTAGTAACCGACGTGCTCTGGTTAAAACACCTCGGGCTGAAGTGCAGTTACCTGCTTTGCCTGCGAGTTAGTACCATTTCGTGTCTGGTTAGAGCTGTGCATACATTGTGCCATTACGCCTGTTCTGAACAGAACATCGAACAAACAGTGACAAAGGGAAGATGACAGCTGAAGTCACAGAGACATGTCTGTGACACGATCTGTGTGTCTGACCCACAAAGTTAGCCCGGAGGTAAGGGACTTCGTCCAGGGTGTCAAGGTTAAAACTGTTCTGCTTAGTCAAATACAATACTAGAATTAGAGGACCGTGTACAGGATTTGTATTGCAGACAGTACTGACAGTCAATTTGCCACCAGCAGGCCTACTGTCAAGAGAGAAAGGCAGGCCTGGTCTTTGTGTGTGTATGGGGGGGGGGGCCCAGGGGGGGGGGGGGGGGGGAGGCAGCCTGTGTTTACTGTACACGTGTTGAGCAGCACGTTACATCGTGTATGAACGGGCAATAAGACAGGAATATCAAAAACACTAATCACCAACAAATGCACAAAGAGAGTTTTATCATCAATTGTAACACACTCCTACATGTTTCGACCCTGCTGGGTCATCTTCAGGGAGAACTTTTTGGTTGCCGTTACACTAATGTTCCACTTTACAGTTGAGTGAGAATGTGCTGTTGACTGTGTACTGCGTTGTTTTTGGAGGCATGAACTGTCCGCTGTCCGGGCCTGACCGCAGGGAGTTCACGCCTCTTTGTGCATTTGTTGGTGATTAGTGTTTTTGTATAATATAGTGCACGGACACGGAACACATTAAACAGGACTATCAGTTTCAGGTTAGTGCGTGCAGCCACTATATGCGTAGGCTTACTGACGTACGAATGGGGCTCTTCTGGCAAGAGAATGGCAGAAGAAGAACTCGAAAAGTAGCAATAACTTTCGAAGTTCTCTGGGGACGATACTAAATCCCGGCCTTGCCTAGTGGTGCCGACCCCAGTGGCCGCGCGGTCTAAGGCGTGCGTCTGCGGCCGGTCGCTTGCTGGCATTCAGCGTTCGAATGCCGCCGGTGGCAAGGCTGTCTGTCTCTTGTGAGTGTTTGTGTTGTCAGGTAGAGGTCTCTGCGACCGGCTGATCACTCGTCCAGAGGAGTCCTACCGACTGCGGTGTGTGTCTTGAGTGTGATCAAGTGAAAACAAACAACCTCGACACCTACTGTGAGTAGGTAGAAGAGGGAAGGACTACGATACGATTGTCTAGTTATTATTTGTTTACCGCATTATTCCACTATCTGAATACCTGCCACATGAGGTATACGGTGCAGCCCATCACGTGCAGTCGGTATCTAGTGCACTCGACTGACGAGAACAGCTCTGACCTTGACAACGTGCGTACGGTCTTGTCAAAAACATGAGTCTGTGGTGGTCATTACTGCTCCTGTCACATTCCACTGGTCGCCATTTGTTGTGTGTTCAGTTTATTTATACCAGACGGCGGGCCAAATGTGTGTGCAACTCTGACCAGGGGCAATACGACAGAAAACACTAGTATTAACGCGCTCGTGCAAGACCTAATGGCCAGGAGTTGTAAAGCGCACATGCAACATTCGTCGTACGTCGCCAGGCAGATGTCAACTGTGGTCGCTAAAAGAAGCCAGGGTGAGAATGTGTGTTTGGAGAGAGGTCACAGGTCACCTGTCCGTACGGACTGGCATTAGCTGATGACTGCACTTGTGACAGGTGTGAGGGAAGCAACTGTAACGTGTATTTATAATCGATCGATCGTCTCTCGAAGCCTACTGTCTGTCGGCAGGTCTGAATCAACAGACTAAAGCAGTCACTCCAAGCTGTAGAACCCACCGCCTTCTCTTCTGTTCTACGCGTTTCAGTTCGGTAGAAAACTGCCAAATTGGAGCTGAATTTCTGAACCGTATAGCCAGACCCATTTTGTAAAATATAAAGACCAATACGGTGCTGAAGTGAACAATAAAGCAAAGTGATTTAATGCAGGTATTCCTCGTGTGGCACTGTGCGTAGCACCGTTGTTTCGCTTCAACTGCAACGAAATGTGTCGACCGACCGACCGACCGACCGAGCATTCGACGAAAGTTTCCGTTACTCGGACTGACGTTTTCGCTGACAGCTGGAGAGATATTTAGCAGCCAGACTGTCCGGGTTTCATATTGCTTCTTGTGAGGAACGCGCTACGCTCTGCGTTGCGACGCGAGGGTCGTGATCCTAACTGTAGATGAGGATTTGTGCTACTCACGTCGTGTTGCGGAGGATTCGGGTCTGCTGGGATCTGAAGACGCTTTGTCGTCGGACGAGTGGTTTCGCGCTTAGAAGTGTCAAGGCCAAGCAAGTGCGTGTTACGGCGAAGGCACAAGCACGCACAACTATATATATATCTGCTGTCACAACTGTCTCAACGCACCATAATTTGAGGCGACTCCAACCCCTTGTTATGTGCACTTACCCGCGAAACAGAGATGTAGCTATATAAATTTCCCTGCCTGTCTGCTTGCGGCCGAAACACGCTATGCGTTGTATATCACAGTCCATGACAGGAGGCGCTGCATTCAGATACAGCTAGCAAACTGCGGAATGTATGGAGAATAGGTTCAGGTGTGAACAGTCACGCAGACAGTGCAGGTGTGAACAGTCACGCAGACAGTGCAGGTGTGAAGAGTCACACAGACAGTGCAAGGTGTGAAGAGTCACAGAGACTGTACAGGTGTGAAGAGTCACACAGACAGTACAGGTGTGAAGAGTCACACAGACAGTGCAGGTGTGAAGAGTCACACAGACAGTGTAGGTGTGAAGAGTCACAGAGACTGTGCAGGTATGAAGAGTCACACAGACAGTGCAGGTGTGAAGAGTCACAGAGACTGTACAGGTGTGAAGAGTCACACAGACAGTGCAGGTGTGAAGAGTCACACAGATAGTGCAGGTGTGAAGAGTCACAGAGACTGTACAGGTGTGAAGAGTCACAGAGACTGTACAGGTGTGAAGAGTCACACAGATAGTGCAGGTGTGAAGAGTCACAGAGTCAGTACAAATCAGCTAAGGAAGATCGTGCACATTTCACTGCTTTGACGAAAACAACACAATGCGACTGCGTGCTGTTCTTACGATGTCTTTACTTTATCGAAATAAAATGCGTATGACACAGTCCATTGGAAGCTGCAGATGAATCACTTCTGCCCAATGATATTGTCGGTGCGCGCGCGCGCGTGTGTCTGTGTAAGTATCATTAAGGTATATAAGTGTAACGTCTGCCTGAACAAGTCGATAGGCCTAAGCCTTGGCAGAAAGAGTAGGATTTATTGACGACTAAGTACCACTAGTAGATTATACTGAGGCACAGCTCCGGGTCTTCTGGGATTCCTGTCACGATGAACCGTCTTCCTGAGAATTCCGTAAAAGTTTACTTGAGAGGCACTTGCGTGTTACAGTGCAAGACTTCTGTTCCTGCTGGTTCAGAAATTCGTTAAACCAAGCAGCCAATAAATGTCCATATCACTGGACGCACGGTGGCTGTGCAACAACAAGCGTAATGCGGCGGAATATTGTGCACAAAGAGATTGCAGCTCTTCCCCAGTTTGTGTTGCTGTTTGTAGGTGTGCCCTATCAATCGTTACTGACAATACAACTTTTCCATTCGCCTGTCAATAACTGGCATCCCGCTCACAGACCCAAATATACATTCATTTCAGTGGAATGTATTTTTGTGCCTCATAAAGCCGCAGAGACTGAATAAAACGCACTGTCTGTTCCGATTGTTGGCACAGCAAATGGGAAACAGCATGCAACAGTTGCCATATTTCACGTCATGTTTCGTTATGCTCTGTTCGTGGAAAAGTAAGTTACATGAATGACAAACGTCGGTTTCCGGAGGAGCTTCATTTCCTGTCAAAGTGCAGTGTATGATAACGACTGATAGTGTAATGTACGGGCTACAAAATGCAGTGCGTCATAACGGCTGATAGCGTAGTGTACGGTCTACAAAATGTAGTGTGTGATAACGTCTGATAGCCAGTGTATGGGCTACAAAATGTAGTGTGTGATAACGTCTGATAGCCAGTGTAGGTCTACAAAATGTAGTGTGTGATAACGTCTGATAGCCAGTGTAGGCCTACAAAATGTAGTGTGTGATAACGTCTGATAGCCAGTGTAGGCCTACAAAATGTAGTGTGTGATAACGTCTGATAGCCAGTGTACGGGCTACAAAATGTAGTGTGTGATAACGTCTGATAGCCAGTGTACGGTCTACAAAATGTAGTGTGTGATAACGTCTGATAGCCAGTGTAGGCCTACAAAATGTAGTGTGTGATAACGTCTGATAGCCAGTGTACGGTCTACAAAATGTAGTGTGTGATAACGTCTGATAGCCAGTGTAGGCCTACAAAATGTAGTATGTGATAACGGCTGATAGCCAGTGTAGGCCTACAAAATGTAGTGTGTGATAACGGCTGATAGCCAGTGTACGGTCTACAAAATGTAGTGTGTGATAACGGCTGATAGCGTAGTGTACGGGCTACAAAATATAGTGTGTGATAACGGCTGATAGCGTAGTGTAAGGTCTACAAAATGTAGTGTGTGATAACGGCTGCTAGCGTAGTGTAAGGTCTACAAAATGTAGTGTGTCATAACGGCTGATAGCGTAGTGTACGGTCTACAGAATGCAGTGCGTGACAGTATGGCCCATGGTGCAGTACGTAACACAGCTCGTGTCGTCACACCGTGTGTGATCTGGTCAGGTGGTCAGTTTGGGCCCACGACAGGACACGACACAGAGGCAGTGCGGCACCCACCGTCTCTTCCCTTTCTGCCTCAGTTCTTTACCTAATTCTTTTTTTGTTACGTGACACGTCGGTCCATTCCGTTACTATTGAATTTTTCTTTTTCTTCCACGTTTCCTTCCCGGTCGGTCAAGTTTGGCCTGCAGCAGGAAGTGTCGGCTTGCCTAAAGAAGTGTTTGTCTGTCTCGGGGAGTTCAGCCGGTACAGCTGGCGCACTGCATGCTTGATGCTGGCTAACCTTATGGGAACTAGGCGAGAGGATGGGGCTGTCTGTTCTGCCGACTGTAAAGTTATTCTCACAGCCTTATGTGTTTTTATTGTCATCATATCGTTGCAATCATCGTCATGCCCTGAATAAAATATAAAAACCTTTCAAATCACCTGTTGCCTGAAGTTACCCCTGTGTGTTGCACCTGTCCTGTCTTCCCACTTCATTTGCTGTCCGGTAAGCCACCTGTCTGTTGCTGTTGCTGGTACTTACGCTTGCAGCCAACGGGTTAGCAGCGCCATGGACGTTCACAAGCAACTGATGTAAGCCAATCTCTTCTGTCCGTCCTGGTTGTTCGCTGTCTTTCTTGAATCAAAAAGACAGTGAAGACAAAGCATGTTGCCGGGTGTGCCCACTCGAATTTCACAAAGCACGCGGTAACTAACGTACAAAGTGTACTGGGTATTTCAGGTCCGACTAACACGCCGTAAATTCCTCATACTTAATTGTGTCTTACCCACACAAGAACGGTCTGTAGTGAAAGCTGCACAGGGGTCGGTTCGACATTCTGCACTGCTGGCCGTACTGTGTGTAGCCACCAGAGGGTGACGCGCGAAACGTGTAGGCGTTATTCATGCCAGCACTTCAGTTGTACTTTGATGTTCAGTCGCAAGGTGTCTATTTAAAGCATGAAGACTTGCCATTTTATTGAGACGTTATTGGAGAGTACAAACACATACACCCACGCGCCAACGCCATAGCGTTACCGTATATTTTCTTATCAACATTGAATTTTCCTTATCAAAGTTGCCGTATCGCGCAGCGCTGGAAACGGCGTGCCCACGCGGCAGCTTACCTTACACGCGCGTATCGCAGGTAATGTAACTTACACTTCAGTTCTTGTGCTGCTCTGATTCTCCCTCCGCTCTGCTTCTTTTTACGTCTCTCCAGCCCCACTGACCAATGCCGACCAGCCCAAAGCGCCTTTTGCTGTGAAACGCTATCACGTAGTTATCAGAATCAACAGTCATGTGAAGGGAATTGCTAGAAGACTGAAGCGGAATGTAGGGCAGACGCAAGAACTTAAAGGAAATGTTGGAGGGCGTTGGTGTGTGGGACAGCTTGTGGGGCTTCAGCAACACTTGTCACGTGACACTGTTGCCTGTGCTGACTTCTGCGCTCAATAAATTGCAATGCAAGACAAATTATGGTACATGCGTTGAGTTGTATTTTATTACGGGTAGAGGTTTGTTGGCCGCGGTGGCGCAGTTGGTTGAGGCACTGCGCTACAAACCGGAAGGTCGCGGGTTCGATTCCCGATGGTGTCGCTGGAATTTTTCATTGACATAGTCCTTCTGGCCGCACTATGGCCCTGGGGTCGACTCAGCCTCTAACAGAAATGAGTACCAGGAGTACTGCGTAGGGCTGCCAACCTTACCATCTTCATGTGCCGATTGTCTAGAAATCTGGGAGCCTCAACCTCAACCTCTGTCCAGGTCTGTAATTTTGGATTGCAGAGGTCGGTTGAAATATTAACTGAAAGAACACGCACGGTATGAGTAACGTAAAATTAAAGAAAAAACTGTCGCATGTATTTGGAGAGGAAGAGTTCAAGGTTCAATACCTGGAGCCTGGCTAAACAAGGTGTTATTTCTCTGACAAAGTGTAGCATAGTTAACAAAGAAACACTTGGATAGACAGAATTGTGAGCGCTTTCGTTTGTTTCTGAGTCGTCTTCCTTTTCTGCCTGCCGTGACCCTGCCGTGACCCTGACCTACACGAACCCTCGCATTTCAGCTCCATATCTCGTCCATTGTGCATCACTTATGTCGTTCCGAATCATGTGTCAAAGTATCGCACACAACCATAACCTGACAAAGAGAGAATCCAAACCTAACTTGCTTACCTGATATGTTGGTCATGTGAAATGAAGTTCCGCTGTTCTGTTGGCTGAGGTAGGGCAGGTGTTCCAGTAACAGTGTCACAGTGGCTGGGGCTTTGGACCTTCGCAGCTATGGCCTTCTCTGTTAACAGGTGTGAGAGTTGACTGCGTGGTGGGCAGTTCTTTCCCGAAGCGTCGAAGGCACGTACCGCCTCTCGTCGTAAGAATTATGAGTCAATTCACGGACTCATGGCCCTGAAGATAAGGGCGGTACGTGCCTTCGAAGCTTCGGGAAGAAATTGCCCAACCACACAGCGCATCAGCCCAGAGTACCTGCTTACTCAATACGAAAACAGGTTTGCAACTAATAAAACATTTCAGAACTTTGTAATTTCCAGTGGGTAAAGCAGCAATATTTTCGCTACACTGGCCTGTATTCCGTTACAGTATGCTCTGTCTCTTCGACTTGTTACACAAGCGACAAGAAGGTTAGCTGTTATCATCGTCGCTATACTTACAGCTGAACGCACGCTGTGGATGACACCCCACACTGTCTTCTGTCTCTATGTGTCACGCACACACACACACACGCGCGCGCGCGCACAAATTCAGCTACCGTAGCCTTCACCAAAAGAGCTGTACAAGTTGTGCATCACACAGATTAATAATCTCGAGAAAAAATTGATTTACAGGCTTTCCCTCTTTTTGAATAAAGGATGGAAGCCATTTTCTCCGTTTCTGTGGTATAGCTGCGCTACACTAGCTATACCGAAAAATTCGTCACTGATACATGAAAATAACTGTTAAACGTTGCCTGAAATTGCATTCAGTAACTTGGTTTCTTGAAACAAGTTTCTCATACTCAAATAATGCCATAATCACATGGCTGCAATTTCTGTAGCGCCCCTTTATTGATCGCCACCCCATCTCTTCACAACTCACCCCCGCACAACCCCTATGCCACTGTCTGTGGCCCCGATTTCGACCCCTCAAAACACCCCGCCCTGTGCTCAGTCAGTCAGTCAGTCAGACAGGCTACGGCACATCAGCTTTAGTCCGCAGCGGGCCAGCTGACCCCAATTGCGTTACAGCTACCGCTACTTCAGCGCGGTGCTGTGCCCGCCTCAGCCGCGTCAACACGTTCTGTGTACTTCCCCTGTGTATGCCGCGGGGTTGGCACAGATCGTTACACAGGCTGCCTTCGTGTTCATGTTTGTGCAAGCGTCGGAAATACCTACATAACGTGGCTTCTCTGTTTATGCGCGTCCTGTGACGTCACGAATTACGTCATCGTGGGCCGAACTTCGGGACCAAACCTGGAGGAAATGTTCACAGTGTGTTGTGGTTGGCACAGTACTGGAAACGTCAGGCCACGGCCTAGTGCCTTTGGGGGCTGGAACAGTGGGACGAAGGGAGGGTCTTGAGGTACTCTTCTTCTTCTTCTTCTTCTTTTTCTTCTTCTTCTTCTTCTTCTTCTTCTGCATACGGTCCTTACAGTTTAACCAGTGCCTCCTTCAGAATGACAGCCCATACGGATCTGTCTTCTGCTTTCTTCCTCCATCTCTTGGCACCCATCGATTTCAGATCATTCTCAGTAAAGTCCACCCACCTTAATTTTGGTCTTCCTGCTTTCCTTCTTCCATCCGGTTTCCCCAGAAGTACTTCCCTTACGGCCGTACCGTCACACCGTCACACCGTCTCACCAGATGCCAGTCCATGCCAGTCCTCTTCGTTTATTGTTGTTACAGTGTTTGGCTTAGCCTTATGGTGCACCGCCCGGTGCTTGATGTACCGCGCTGTCACGTACAGCCTGAGCTACCCAACTTTCGCAGTTAACCAGCACGTATTTTTAGTCTGTTCTGCTCTTTCTTAGTCGGCAGGGCAATCGAGCCTTCTGTCGCTCGAAGTGTCCACCCGGCCCACGCATTCGGTGTCTTGACGTGTGTGACTACAACAGTGTGCCGCGGGGAAGAACGGGCGCAGCGTAATGCACGGATACTGCCCGCCAACGACAGTCTGTCGTCGGGTTCCATACAAGGCAGAAACGTTCTTGACTACCTGAGTGACTGGGACTACGTATCATGCGTTCAGTTATTTAAGCGAACGAGGAGATTCGTTTTGACTTCAAAGTAGAAAGTTCGAAAGGGCCCGAACGTGTCAGTGTGGGTCTGCACGATAGGGCCCGAACGTGTCAGTGTGGGTCTGCACGACAGGGCCCGAACGTGTCAGTGTGGGTCTGCACGACAGGGCCCGAACGTGTCAGTGTGGGTCTGCACGTCTGCCAGGTACGTAAGACCGTCTGACCAGAGCAGTGCGCACGGCATTGCTACGTGATAACTCTGCAGGGACAAGCGCTTGGGGCTGATGCGTGGCTCAGAGGGGGCGTAGAGCGAATGCAGTGTTAGGCTGAAAGGGGGACAGTCGCGAGCGTCACCACCATTGTCTGTGGGAGGTTCTGTCGGTGACGTTACCGTAGGCGTTGTTGGAGGGCTGGGGAGAACCAGTGGCTATAGCAACCGGCACATAAACTGGCGGGTGGTGGCGCATAGTGAGTGGCTATAGTAGCCAGGACATAAATTGGTGGGTGGAGGCGCATAGTGAGTGGCTATAGTAGCCAGGACATAAATTGGTGGGTGGAGGGGCACAGTGAGTGGCTATAGTAGCCAGGACATAAATTGGTGGGTGGAGGCGCATAGTGAGTGGCTACAGTAGCCAGGACATAAATTGGTGGGTGGAGGGGCACAGTGAGTGGCTATAGTAGCCAGGACATAAATTGGTGGGTGGAGGCGCATAGTGAGTGGCTATAGTAGCCAGGACATAAATTGGTGGGTGGAGGGGCACAGTGAGTGGCTATAGTAGCCAGGACATAAATTGGTGGGTGGAGGGGCACAGTGAGTGGCTATAGTAGCCAGGACATACATTGGGGGTGGTGGCGCATAGTGAGTGGCTATAGTAACCGTCACATAAATTGGCGCCTATGAGGTTACCTGGTCGCCGCTTTGTCGAATGTGTATCACTGGGTACCACTTGGCCACGTGACAGCCACTCGGAAAGTTCTGTTACTTCGTAACTGTCTGGAAGACTTAACCGACACTTAAAGGTAAAGTCCTGGAATACGCTGAAGGACAAAGTATCCCAGCACAACACCGTCCAGTAACTTGTACTGGCAGGGTCACCTGCACCCTCCCAACCTGAGTCCACAGCACGAACCTTTCGGTGCCGCAGGTCTCTGCGCCTGCCGCCGTTCCAACGAACAAATTCCAAGCCCTGCCGCAGAGCCTAACACTACGCATAGCTTCACGCACTTTTGGGAACTCTTCACCCTGAACGTGAAGACACTACGACCCTGCTAAACGTCCGGTGTCCCTGTCCCAACGAATCTCTCAGAAGACTCAATTCTTAAGACACACCTGCACGAGAACCTGAACCCTCTCATTGCATGAGATCTGTGCTCTTCTGGGGTGTTACGCAGCGTCGAGTGGTAATCCTTTACCGACGTTTCAGGACAACGTATCGATCTGCGTCATTGGACTTGCTGACCCTTGAAGATGGGACCGATACGTTGTCCCGAAACGTCGGTAAAGGATTAGCACTCGACGCTGCGTATCAGCCCAGAAAAGTGCAGATTTCACGAACATCCCGGCGGAAGCCTGAAATCTCTCATTGCTTATTCCTTAGTGCAGGAAGTCTCAGCTTGTATGCACTTTGCATTCCATCTCAGATCCTCTCGAAATTTCATGAGCCCCCCACAGTACAGCTATGCTTTTTTTTTTTTTTGCAAGAAATGCGTTTTTACAACTTCTTATATTGCAGTATTGCATGAATCATCAAATGAAGTTCTTACTTTTAGGGTATAGCATCCTGCCAGGTCGACTGTCACGTCCCAACATGGGGACAGTCCCACCAGTTGAGAAGCACTGCCTTCCTTTTACCAAAACAAATTATGCTGCAATATCTGCACAGCGTTAAGGTCTTCTGCTCTTTGTCAGTATACCGAGTAGGCTACGGCCTGGATTATCCCGGGTTCGGTCCCCTGGAGGGGCAAGAGATTCTTGTCTTTTCCAAAACGTCCCGACCAGCTGTAGGTCCCATCCATCCTCCTACTGAACGCCTACGGGGGTCAATGCCCGAAGGTAAAGTGGCAGGGGCGTGACTCTGACCACACCTCTGTCTGCTTCCGAGATTAAGAACGAGTGGAGTTATACCTCTGCTGTCTTTATATGCTGCATGGCATGGGCAGGGACAACAACTTTTCTTCTTGTGCCCTTGTGGGACGTCAGACTTGTGTGTTGATAATGTTTAATGAATCCTGATTTCAGGTCTCTGTCGCCTTCCAGCGCCGTCTCCGAGACGCTCAGTGTTGTATCGAGAACCAACTCTTCGCCGCGACCCACCAGTCCCAGTCCCTCAGTCGTCAGTGAGAAAGCAGAGGCTGACCTCCAGGTAGCGGGCCCGTATTTTATGTGACAAATATTGCTTGTTGCTTCCCGCCACTCCTCCACCGTGGCCGGTCAGCTGAGTGGGCTGCGTGAACACGATAAATGGGCCGACAGTTAAGTGGCAACCGAGAGCTGTCAGATAAAATAATGACCATCTGTTGCCAATGTGTATTGTGTTTGGCAGAGTGCAGTGTTACTGCCATCAGTAACCGAGTAACACTTGTGCCTGAACACTGTAGTGTGTAAGTGTATGGGTGGAATGGTTATTGGGTACCTTTCGTTCTCCTACGTGCCAAACTAGCGACTTTTAAACATTCCCGTCTCTCAGTGCATGACATGAACATGCAGTCTTTTAAACTGCTTTGGCAGATCCAGATTAAGTCTGATGTGCAAGATGTGTGTTAGTGTGACGCTGTATCAGACATTTCGAAGACTATGGTTCTTCGAAACGTCCGATACAGCGTCACTTCGACAATAAATGTTTTGTTTCTGTCAGTTTGTCAAATAAATGACTCAGGGAAAAAGTTTTGTTGTTTGTAAGTTGAGGTGAATGACCTCGAACATTTCTTGCCATAGATCTGGTCGAGTTACGTGTTGTACACGGTAGGCAGGGCTGAAGGAACCCCCTTATCTGATCAGCTGGTTGGAATGACAGATGAAATACCGCTGCGTCTGATTGAGTAGATACCGATACTGTCACACAAGAAATGGTCTGCGGTGTGGCAGCAGATTGGAAACACTAACGCCGCAGCGACGAGCGTATGCGCCACCCTTTGCCGTCTCTTTCTGTTCTCTGAACAGCAGCAGTATGTACAGCGCCTTTGCTGAAACATCGTTTCACATCGTTACTGTCTGGGTGGCGGTGTGAGTGTCAGGAAGATGGCGCTGGTCCGTTCCAAAAGGGGCTATGTGGCCCTAACATTTCAGCACTGTTTGACATTAATAGGATATTAATGCCGTATATCAAGGAGGAAATAATCCATCAGTGAGAAGATAATTGTAAATAACTGTAAAAGACTCGACCTGCGTATCTCATGATTGGTTGTATTAAAACTTTGCACACGGGTGAATGGAGCCATTCTTAGAAAACCAGATTCGTTTCCTTTTTAGCTGAAAAAATGAAGTGAATATAGTTTGTTTTATGACATGCTGCACATGAAGAATTGCAAAGCAGGTTAAAAACTGGTCTGCCCCATTAAACACACAATTTTGAAAGTCATTCATTAGAGGTTAAAGGAATGTAATGGAAAGGAAACATGAATAGTTCCAAAATCTTCACGTTGTTGTGTGGTATAAATTACTTGTATTTTAAAATTTCGTGATGTTTTGTCATGACATTTAATTCTGTGGCAGTATGTCTGATGTATATTTGGGGAGGCACCCACCTTGAGTTCAAGACATTCCTGAAGCTCTTAATTTTTTTCTCATTCTGACTGAATTCTGTTTCTTAACACTTGTTGTCCATCATTGTTATTGATACAAAGTAAACAATTGTAATCACCGTACATATTTTTTAATGCATTTATATAGAAACTTTTCTTTGAAAGTCTGTAGAACCACAACCGTAGGAAAGAAGAGTTTAGTATTATAGGCAGTGACCACACTGTTTTTTGCATAAATGTAAAGCAGATTTAAGGGATCTGGTCTTTTGTTATAAACTTGCAGGACAAGCAGGAACGGGAAGAAGAAGAACGTAAACGAAGAATTCAACTGTATGTGTTCATATCACGATGCATTACTTACCCTTTCAATGCAAAGCAGCCAACGGACATGACACGACGGCATACCAAAATTACAAAACAGCAACTGGAAACTATCCAGGGGCGTTTTCAGGTCAGTTAATGCGATTTCTGTATTTATCCTGCGATATAGATAACTTGAGGGGACTAAATGTTGGTTACAGCCTAAATAAAGCATCCATATGATACATTATAATAAAAATGAACGTGGAACATAAACTTGCCACTGAGTCTGCGCGTCCATTATGTATGAAATTGTTTGTGATTTAAATTTCAGAGCTTCCTGAAGGGTGACACACAGATTATGGCAGATGAGGCTTTCCAAAATGCAGTACAGAGTTACTTCGAAGTTTTTCTAAAATCTGAGAGGGTGATGAAGATGGTGCAGTCAGGTGCATGTTCTCAACATGATTTCCGAGAAGTGTTCAGAAATAATATTGAGAAGCGTGTTAGGTAGGTATAGCGACACTTCCTACATGTTAGTGCCACTAACATCCATATGATGTGTTGGTCTCCATTTTTCCAGTTTATTCTTAACTTCGGAAGTTATCATTACAGGTTCATATAATGTAGCTTCTTTATCTAATTTTTTAAGCTTTAGTTGTCTTTATTGCTTGATACTGCTTGAGCATGCTCCTATGTTGCAGAGGTCAGAAAGTGGAGGGAACATTCTGAAGTAGATTAATCCATACTTCTGTATTCGCTGACGTACCATTGTGCTGTTGAAAAAATATGCACTGTTAGTGAACTGTGGTACAACCATTAGAATGCAGTTCTGTTACACTGTGCCAGACATGTTTCAAACAGTTTGGGTCAGCGGGCCTTTGTAAGGTTTTTGTTTACTTTCTTTTCACAAGTTTATTGGCAGTGTACATCAGTGATTGTAGAACATCATTAAAGCTGTATGCGTTGAAGTTTACATGGTCAAAAAATTCAATAAAACCTTCTTGGGCAGACAGCTGTGTGAAAATATAAAATATGCCGACATTTGAGGGACAGAGTCGGTTCCTGAAACTTCAGAATATTTTTACATTTTGATGCAGCTGTCTGCATGGGAAGACTTTATTGAATCATTAAAGCTGTGAGAAAACTCAGCAGAAACCTAAGGAAGCCTCCGGTGATTATGCAGATGGTTTAACCCTTTAATGACGAAACGTATCTGTTTTATATAAGGACTCAGTGCGTACCGAGCTGTAAACACTCTCCACTTCGGTTATAAAAACCAATCTCTTAATGTTTTATAAGGCAAAAGTTGCTGTTTGCTCTGAGATCTGTACAAAACACATAAACGCAATGTGGGCACCATGTAGAATTTTTGAATGTTAAACCTGGTCATGTGTAAAGTTACCGCTAGGCTTTAAAAGGTTAAGATGTGGCAGGCATGATCTAACAGAGCAACCACAACATAAATATTGTGGTTGTTTTCTTAGACGGTGAGCAGTGCTTGTGTATTTAGACAGATTGGTAGTTATTCGGATTTAAGTAGTATTTAAATCTTGACTTCACTAAACAAGACACAATTAATTAATTAATTAATGGTCTTTCCCTCTACATTTTGCAAAAGTATTGGTGTCCTCCTCCTCCTCATCCTTGTCCTGATTCTCCTCTACTGCTCCTGCTGCAGCTGCTGCTGCTATTACTACTACTGTTACTACTACTACTACTAATAATAATAATAATAATAATAACAACAATAATAATAATACCAACATAAAACACTTCTGAAAGAGGCAGATGTTTTTCGCATGAAGCTAGTTCGCGTAAGTCCACACTTATGTCACCCTGGTGGGGAGCATGCTTGTAATTGCAGTATTAATTAATGCAGAATGACTAGTCTGAAACTTTGTATACTAGTAATGAAATTCATTCTTAAAAACCCCATTTTTATTTGAACTTTATACTAGGTTTGAAATTGTAATAAATACAATTTATTTTCTGAAACACTGCAGTTCAGGTTTTTGAAAACATCTTAAAAACTGCAGGCTGGGAAGCAGAGCCTGGACATTTAGGCACTGGCCACTCATGGTCAATAATACGTACACTGGGTGTGTGTTTTTGTAGTGATGTGTGTTGTGTGTAACTTGATGGCTGCTGCTTCTACTACAGTCCAGGTGTGCCACTGCATATTCTGCTTTCTGTGTTGTTGCAGGTCACTGCCAGAGATTGATGGGCTCAGCAAGGAAACCGTACTTACGTCTTGGATGGCGAAATTTGACTGCATTTTTAAAGGTATACATCAACTCGTTCATATTTTTATTATATTTATGGATTTTGATAGGTAGTTGATAATTACCCTGTCTGTGAACAATGTATTTAATACTGTCTGAAACAACATGTCAAATTACTTACTTTTAAGAAACTTGAAAATTTACAGGGAGGGTCCTGTGACTACTGAAATGACAAATGTTACATTACCTGGGAGAAATTATCTAAGTCTCCCATAAGTATTCTTCCAGCATTCCCCCTGGGCATTCCTGGTGAGGGCAGAATACATTTCCATGCTGTTAATTGGTTTGCCAATCTGCCATTTCTACTGTTATTTATGTAATGAGGTATCCATGTAGTCATTACTGTGAGCACTGGGCCTGTTATGTTGGGATGCAAGCCAAGCCCAGTTTCTGGTCATAGGCCAGCATGTAACTAAAGTACACCATAAAAGGTAAAATTGTCCCTGTGCATGCCATGAAGGTGTATGGGGGAGTGGAGGTATAGATTCACACATTTTTAACCTTCGCACTAGATGGAGTGGAGTGTTCAAATTCGTGCCTCATCTGCTTTACCCCCAGCAAAAGACCCCCCTCCTCCCTCACAGTTTGTATTGAATGGTAACCTGGACATCGTGGCAACGCAAAACAGTCTCTTGCTCCTGTCAGGAATTGAACCCCAGATTGTCCAGCACAGAGCCTGGTCACTATAATGACCAAGCTATCCTGGCTCCTCAAAATGCAGATACATTATGAAAATGAAAGCGTGAAATAGTTTTTATTTAAAGATAATTGTCTATTATGCCACTTCAGAATCAGAGCCTGTTTTATCTGTATTCATAAATTAAATCTTGTTTAAAGACAGCTGGCATTGGAACAGGGCCAGTTGTTGGACACTGATCCACATGAAAATTTGTGATTAATCCGTAGAAACATTCCCTGAAAATTATAATTGATTAAAACACTAGTGCAGTGTATATAATGTAACAAGTTTCAGGTAAATGAATTGATGCCATTCGCCTACATGTTTCGGCCTTTACAGGGACATCTTGAGGTGCAACAATTAATATTTGTGGTAGTTACTGAAGTTATAAAAGGCAGCTGACTGTTTCACACCCATGGACCTTCTCTCTATGTCAGCAATGTTGGCAGATATATGTGCAGTGGACTAAATTAGTTCTTCCAAAATTGATTCTGTTGTGCGTCCTCAGTTGGTTTTGTAATCAGTTACAATCTCTGATATAAGTATGCGATGATAAGCAACAGTAAAATATTTCCTGCAGTTTTATGTGTTTTATCAATTTTGGCCTCTCTCTATTAATAATCTTTTGTATTTTATGTTTGTATTGTAACTAGTTAAGCCCTTTTGCTTCATTCTCCAAATCAGTCCTTGATATCAAGTTGATGCCTGTCTCTCCTGTTTGTCCACTGTGCTGTCATCGGTGTTACCAGTGTCATCTGGCTTGTCTTCAACAGCATTCTTTGTCATATGTATCATTTTACTGGGGTTGTTTTCCTCAGAGGCATGTTGGGTATGGTGAGGAGTTGCACCTTCCAACCTTCCCACTACAACAGTGTATATGTAGATGACCTCCGTTCAGATTGGGTAGTGGCAGCAAGTTTAGCTTTTATAATACCATCCTGAAGCTACTGCACTGGTTGGCAGCAAGAGAAATGAACCAAAATTCATCACAAGTGGAGTCAGTTGTGTTTTACTGAGGCACTCAACCAGTTTCATTGCATCAGTTGAGAAGTTACATTATATTTGTGCAGTTGTTGTGATAAGTCCTCTTCTAGTAGGTGACGAGGACTCGAAGAGGCCATCCAGGATGCAGCAGCAGTCCCTGAACAGCGAGCTGATCCTCTCTAAGGAGCAGCTGTATGATATGTTCCAGCAGATCCTTGGAATCAAGAAGTTTGAGCACCAGCTGCTGTTCAATGCCTTGCAGGTGTGTGGACTGCACTTGAAACATCTTGTTACAACATGGGCATGTGGTTATGTTACACTGTGCAGACACAAGAACTGTAACACTGCAGGACCACGTGCCACATATGGCCTTATGCTTCACTGATTGTGCTGTTTTGTTAACCAAGGTTCTGCACATTCCTGTTGCATGATATAGGTTGTTTATACAGAAAGGATGAATGGCTAAAGTAGTCCATTGTCTATCCACTTTTCTTCCTAAAAATAAAAAATTCATGCTTAAGAAATCACTGTGCACACTCTGTGGATGTGTCTGCATCTGTGTCTGCTTCTGTGTCTGTGTCCTCCATTTCAGCATTTGAATGACGTGACCATTTAGTAGCGCGTTGTTGCAGGACAGCCCAACACTGCACTTCTTCTAATTTTCTACAATTAGTAATAATACAGTCGGTGTGCAACCTTCTGAGGCAGGAGCAAAGCTAGCACCACTGCTCAAATTGTGTATGGTAATAGGGCTTGGAAAGATATGTAGCTTTGTTAAGGAGGTATTTCTTTAGAATCTGACTTAATACATGTTGTGGCAGTAACTGTTCAGCCACTGAAACGGGGAGTGTGAAATTTGGTATGTTGACACATCATGAACATTTCTTATGAAATATTGTTTGTAAGTCAATAATTACAAACATGGCAGTGATGCAGAACTCTGAGGTTACGTCCATTAAATGTAGCATATGCAGAGTCTACTCTTACGTAGCACATTCTTACTAACAGCTTATTATATAAGTTCTTGAGAAAAATACCATGTAGCAACAGTGATGCTAACAGTTCGTTTGTGATCGATCTGTAACAACATGCTGATGGCTGTCTGAAGCATGCTTGTCCCCTCATGCTGACAGCAACATTTGTCCTGTTCCAGTTGGATTCTGCAGACGAACAGGCTGCTGCGATAAGAAGAGAGCTGGATGGCAGGATGCAAAAAGTTGCAGAAATGGAAAAGGTAAAAATGGGAAGAGCACACAGCTGTTATTTCATACAAAACAGAGGACAAATGCTTGCCATGTGTATAAGTACAAAACTGTAACTAGTACTTATGGAGGTCATCAGCAGTAGGCATGCAGTATAACATAATTGAACAGACATGACAGTCCAAAAAATATTTTACATATATTCTTGTAAAGCTCAAGATTTTTCAGTTGAAGTAAATTTGTCAACAGTGGAAGGAGTTAGACAGCAGATGCTCCTTTAATGCAGGTTTGAATGCTTTTATAGCATGATACGAACTTCCACTGTAGACAGAAGGTTGGTGAATAACTTGATATCTGTACATTATAGTCCTTTCTGTCGAATTTGTTTATTGAGGTCAGATCTGGCATGTTTATGTCTTGTGTTTAAATTCTGTACATGTGAATTTTTTTTAAATGTTTCCTATTTTGTACAATAAGTGACAGTAACTAGAGTACAGACTCACTTGTAAGTAGAAGTATGTTAAACTGTCTAAATAACTTTCTAGTGTCACAGATGTGCACTCAGCCATCCTGGTGTCAGTACCTCTGTGAGTCCCTGCTG
Organism: Coptotermes formosanus; assembly: GCA_013340265.1. Lineage (NCBI taxonomy): Eukaryota > Metazoa > Arthropoda > Insecta > Blattodea > Rhinotermitidae > Coptotermes > Coptotermes formosanus. The sequence goes on along the minus strand of BLKM01000334.1, from coordinate 608,793 downwards.
TGTTTCTGTTTCACCTTTGTCATTTTAAGGGAGGTTAAAGAATATAAGTAACCACATTAATGCCATGCGTAAGTGTCATGATTTTACAGAAGATGCTTCTATAAGTAATGACGTGTAAGTTTTGGTGATATAGTAGTGGTGTTATAATCTGATTTTTCTTCATGACTTCCTTTGCAGAATCGGAAGCTGATGCCAAAATTTGTCCTGAAAGAAATGGAATCTCTGTATATTGAAGAACTGAAGTCGTCCATCAACTTACTGATGGCAAATCTTGAATCTTTACCAGTTTCAAAAGGTTCGATGGATTCTAAATACGGGCTTCAAAAGTTGAAGAGGTATAACCACAGGTAAGCTACATTTGTATAAATATTGTCATGTGTTTTTATATAGGCTGTTTGTGTCAGTGCTGATTTTGGCTGAAATAATGTTACAATATGTACATAATAATTTTTAGTATAAACGTATATTGTAAAAGATGTTTGTGTTGATACAGAGAGGAGTTGTACTGACATGTGCTAGGCACTTGGTTGAAATGTTAACAAAACTTAGTAAATTGTTGTTGAAACTTGGTTCATTATTGACAACTGCGTAAATTAATTGTGGGAATCACATTTTTAGGAGCTGCAGGTGGTGTTGGTGTATTCTTGTAAGCTAATATTCAAGTTGATGTTTGGTTATTTTTTACTTTATATTCTGCAGTAGTGGCTTTTTACCATTTCTGATGATTATCAAATAAGTGATGATTATCAAATAAGTGATGCCTAGCAGACAAGTTAATTCATTTATAATTGCATCACAGCTAAGTAAATGGTGCCATATAGTATCATTTCTTTTTGCTAGAACAAAATACTGATTCAAACACGAGACAAAATTTCACTCGCTGTGAAGAGGGGCACTGATGTAGCTGCCCATTGGTCCCTGTGTGCCACGTTAGATGAGATCGGTGTGTAGGCCCACATGTCTGCAGCAGACAGATACGTTACAGATTTCATGTACATTAACATAAAAATGGCACTGCACTCATTAAGCATGAATTCTGGATGTGACTAATGCATAACATGCCGTAGCTTTAATTAACAAATGGCTTTATGAATCCATTCTAATAATGGTTACATAACACCCTTGAACTTGTGTAACTTGAGGTTCTGGCAGCAGTGTTGGTGAATATTCAAGCCTTTCAACCATGTAGATCAGTGTATAGTTACCGAAGTCTTGCGTATAGACCGTGTAGATGGAGACAGCAAACTCCTCTGAAGCATAAGTAACTGAATACCAAACTTCATGGAGACACAGCCCATAAGACTTAAATTTTCTCCTCTAAACCTGTTAGGTGGTGAATCACAAATATGTAAACAGGATTTGATAAGCAATTTTCTGGAAGCCAGCTTTGTTCCTTTGTATGTTCATTTGCACTGTCACAGTGCTCATGTTATAAAGACAGTAGTGGTCAAGTCACCTGTTCCTACAACAGATGGTGCAGGGTTGACAGTTATTGAAGTAATAATTAACCAGCTGTGAAGAGCAGAGGCCTTCTTGATAAGCTGATAATATTAGTCACTGCACACAGTCAGACAAATCCGTACCTTTGATGGAAGCTGATAGTTTGTTATCACTTGCACAGGAATGCAATACCACTTCCTACATTAAGAAGGATAAATTCAGTCCACAGTTTCACATCATATTCTTTTAAGCTGTATTGTATGACAGTCCTGTCTATGACAAGGTCTTTCAGGTTATCTGTTCCTTTGAGATTTACAATCTAAAATATTGCTTGAATTTTTCATCTTCTGTGCTTGCTACATGCTCTACTCAACACAGTCCCCTTGACTGGATCACCCTGCTTGTATCTTGTGGAGAGTATGCATTATGAACTTCCTTGTTACGGACTGAAGAAAAAGTGCAGAAGTAACAGCATATGCTTCCTTTGTAATTTCAAACATGAGTTTAATTACACTGTTGCCAGCATTTGTGTCCATTGTACAATCACGTATGTTGGAACATTATCTATCCCCAGTGTCTTTGTCTTATTTGGTATATATGAATGAGCATCCAAACTGACACAGGGTGACCAGACGTGATCATCTTTTTACTGTATGAGTTCTGTTGTCCTGACAAATGAAACTTGGAGTTGGAATGCCCCATTTTGTGTTGAGAAAGCATTTTAAGCAGCTTTAAATGTCTGCAAAAATCCTGAAAAATCCAATAGAATTACCACCCACTTGTGTTGACATTTCCAAGCTTGAAGTGTGTTTGTGTTTGACTGCGTAGTAGTTTACATGTGCTGTTTATAATGTGTGTGTGTGTGTGTGGCTGTTTTTATATGTGTGTTCTTATGGTGTTCCTGTTTAATGTCATAGCAAACGATGTCCATGTGTGGGTTCCCCATTTCTCATCCTCAACAAGCACCAAAACTGAACTCAGTAGATGTCACACTGAAACTTTGTATGCAGTTCAAACTGTACTCATACAAAGAAATAATTTTTAAATTGCCCAGTTATTCTGCCAATGAATGTCAGTGTTCCTGAATATTGTGGCCATATTAAATGTACGTAGTGTCTGCCTCCGTGGACATATTCTTGTAAATGTATCAGTTTCAGACTTTTGGACCCATCTTTATCAATCTGCCTGGATTCCAACTGTTTCTTTTCCTGGTGCTCCAAGATAATTGGAGAAAGTTTATTTCTTACCAACAGTTTTTTTCACGTATGTGTGTTGTAATATTATGAGGCATACACATTGCAACACTCTTCAACATGACCCTCGGTATCACTAATGCTAATGTTGGCTGCACATGTGTTTGGCCACCATTACTATTCTGTCTGGGGCATTCCTGTGCCAGCAGTCCGTGTTTTGCGGCATTCATTAGTAAAAGCTAAAACACCTTATTAGTATTAGAACTTTAAAATCTGTTAAGACTGTTACTGACTAATAATCCCTCATGTTTATTAGATACGGCCACGTTTTGGACTTACGATGTTGCAGATGCCACTAAATGAGCATTGAAACGTGCATGCCTCATAACTTTACAGCATATGTGTGTGTTAGTGGCTGTTAGTAATAAAGAAACATTCTCTAATATTTGAAGCCACACAGTATGCAGAACATAAAATTCGAAGATAATGTGGAAACATGAAATAAAAAAAATAAATTTTATTTACTTTGATTATTTCAGTCGGGGAGAGGGAAAATTTAATGACATAATGGTACTGGATTCAGAATTTGAGTTCCCTGAAATTTTGGTAATAAATAACTTTAAAGCGTATAGAAAATTCGAGGGTTTCTTGGCGGTGAAGACTTAATTCAGGATTAGGTTTATTGTACTGTCTAATACGGTAGGTGTTTCACAGTGTTTTGAAGGCATATGTACCTTCATCCCCAGTCCTCCTTGAGGATGGAGGTAATCTTTTGCTCTGTAATGGTGGTAATCAACTACCTGACTACATGATGACATAACCCAGAAGTTAACCCTCAGAAACTTTGAAGTTTTGCATAGTCTGTACAATGGATAGCTTTCATTTGATACTGTTGTATGTGGTGGGATGATATGCGATGATTTATAATGTATTATAACGTATCTCATAATGTATTTCTGAATTCCTGAATATTTGAAGTGAGTCAGAACTCTATAGATGAAAGGTAAAAATACTGATGATGCTGCAGACCCAAATATGTCCAGGCTGCAGCAAACAAGTCCCCTTTCACTACTTGTTTTTATTTATCTCTGCCCATTGTAGTTATGGGACCAAATGTCATGGTGCAATTGTGTTAACTACATTATCATAACCTGACTGCCATCAGCATGGTGGAGTTTTCCATAACACAACAAATCCAGTTACCGATAGAATACAGTGCAACAATTGTAGCTCACAAAATGTTAGCTGACAGTTGCTGCTATTGACCATTTGAATTTGAATTTTTTTACATTCGATAAATTCAAGTACAGTTTGATACCACTGGATATAGAACAAGTCAAGTACATAGCACAATTCAGTTGGCCTGTAGTCTCTGAGAAGGTATAGTCCACATGGGAAGATTTGTGCACGTTGGGATAGAATTGCATAAATCATGATTACAGGATATTAGCCACATCAAAATTGTCCCTTCTGATTTTATCCACACAAACTGGTGCAGACTAAAACAACACCTAAATGAAGAAGGTCAAATTGCCATATTTGTCCATTCTTTATAAACCAGTCCATCTGTTCCACAAATTTATTTATTCCAAAACTGAAGAGGGCATAAAGATGATGATGCTTGTATGAAGTGTAATATTGTACAAATGCAATGCTGAAGGTAATTGGGGCACAAAATTTATTTCGATTCAAATAAGGAAAAGGAGTTCCATCTGCATTATTTATGAGTGTGTACATCTGTTTCCCACACAGCAAAAGATCAGATTTTGAGGACTTAGCTGGAAGGGGCAGTATCTTTTGGGGTATGCACTGATCATGTGATCAGGCAGTGATGTGAGAGGTGCAGGGCGGGCATAAGTTCTTGCTGCAGCATTACTGTCTGTGGCACTGTGTGTGGCAACTGTTGGAACGTTCACCCAGAAGTGTTATAAACTAAAACATATAAAATCATGTGGAACTGTAGTGCATTTTTTAAACTTGCAGGCTCCGTCTTAATCACATACAGTGTGAGTTGTTTTATTCAGGCACATTCAGCTGGGGGGTCTGTGTCTGTCTTCTGCAGTATTCAAAATAACAAAGCACTTTGTGTTTGCATAACGTTCTGACAATACTGTACATCCCCATCACTTGACTAATCTTGCAACTATTCAAAAGATGTTCCCAGTTTCAACCGATTGCCTCTTACGGGTAACACTATACACAGTGCACAGTGTCCATAAAATACATTTAGTGTTTCAGAGTGGTGTATGCTCATAACCATGATACATAAGTGATTCAATGTGTTTTTCCTAATTTTTATAAGCTCACTTCATCAAAGGATATGTTTGGCAGTTGAACACAAATTTTACGTTTTAGTCAGTGACTTTGTGGTTACAAATAGATTGTGTTGGTTACTAATATCTTCAGAAAACTTTGATTCGCGATACCTAACGAAGCTGCATAACCAGTATTGGTTCTTCGAAATAATAAATGAATGCTAGTCCATTCATGGTCTCATATGTACGTTACCTGTTACATAATTTGCCCCTGGCATGGTTTCAGCTGTTACTGTCTATGTTGTGTGTGCTGCTAACCTGTACTTCATTCCAGGCCTACCTGTTGCAAGTGTGGGAAGGAGAGAGAGAGATGCAGCATGTCCGTGTGTATGATGTGGCAGTGCATTTCCTCCATTTCCCAGACCCTCTGTTTGTTTCATAGAAATACAACAATAATTTATGTGCATTTGCATTGTGGTGGACTTGTGAATGCTGTATTTACTTTTGTATTGACTGCCTGATATGTTCTGTTTGCTGGGTTGATTATAGATTCGTTTATGTTTTAGATATGCAAATTATGTTTGATATTAGAAGCATGACTTGTAATATTTTTATTGCAACAGTTGGCGATATGTCATGATAGTTCTATTTTCAACAAAATTACTTACGTGAAGGATATGAATCATCGTTTTGACAGTAGCTTATTGCATTGTTGTGATTTAAACTGAGAAGGTCGGATTATGGTTGTTCAGTGGTACATATTAATAGTAAAAAGCTGGAGATTTCTAAATTAAGTTTGGTGTTATGTTCAGTGAACATGACGCTCTATATTGTATGTAGGGGTGAGATTAATGGGTTGCGCAGTAATGTTATGCATCGTGACCACCCTCACTACTAATAGAAAGTGTTTAAATTGTACCCATTGGAGAAATTTTTCAAATTTTTGGATGATTAGCAGTATGTTTGTTTCTTTTTGTTGGTTGTCAACTAATACATGGTACTCTCTCTTTTGCTGTCCGTAGTCGAAGGAGAAGCTCTGTCTTAAGGCAGGTAGTGCTTTGGCAACATTTCTTTATTTTATTTATTTATCTATTTTGCATTTTATCCATTCCTCTTTACTGCAAGTCACTGAAGCACTGTTTCTTTTAATGCATTCAGATTATTAGCACTAGTTACTCTCACATTTTGCTACTTACATTATAATACACCATTTATTTATTTTGCACTTCTAATGGAGTTACTTTGTCTTGTCAAGCAAAGGCTGCATATGGACTCAGCAGCTTCCTTTTAATTAAGTTATATTCTGGGGCCTTCAATTGCTTTAACGTTCAACACTTAACATGGTAAGGTTTTAGAAATATTTCAGTTTTATTTTTCTTATTTGTGGTGTGAAAATCCTATGTTCTGCATCCAGAAGGAAAGCTTTGTTTTACTTCCATGTGTTGTCCAAAATGTTGTGTAAGTGCATAAGTGTGAAGTGTGTGTCGGCTCCGTGTCACCTTAGCCTGGCAGCAGTCTGATGTCAGAGCTGAATTCTGCTTCAATTAATGACTTTATGTAATGACAGATCTCAAGGCTCGATGGCAAAGCTGGAAGGGGACTCTGCCGACAGTGACACTCAGCTCACCAAGCTGGACGTGGTTCTGACTTTCCAGCTAGAGGTGAGAACTGATCTGCTTCACATAGTTTGTAAGTATTATGCATAGTCCAGATGCTGTAATTAAGAGTGAGAAGTAAAGTAAATGTGAAATTTTCCCTACACACCATGAAGGTATGTAGAAGGAGAAGAGGTGTAGCTCCACTCATTCTTAACCTTGTTGCCAGATGGAGGTAAGTGGTCATTTCCACCCCTGGCCACTTTACGCCCGAGAAAAGAGCTAAACCCATTGCACAGGAGTCTGGGTGGACCCCGGAACCAGTCTTGACATTTCTGGGAAGAGAAAAACGTCTTTGCTCCTGTTGGAATTAGAACCCTGTATCTTTCAGCCTGTAGCCTAGTCACTATACCGACTGAGCTGCTGTGGCTTCCTGTATTTAATAGTTTTTATACAAAATTCCATTACATATCACTATTACATAATCAGTACCTTTCACTGAACAATTTCTCAGGTTCAAAATATTCAGCAAGAGTAGTATTTTTGAATACATATAAGTATCTTATTAACATTTTCAAGAGGTTTGTAAATTATTTACTCAAATCTCAAGAATGCTAGATAGATATGCAGACACACTCTGTGTAATTAAACATGGCTGCATGTCACCACATTTAGCACTGTACAGCAGGAATAATAATAATAATCACCACCACCACCACCACCACCACCACCACCATCATCATCATCAGTTGCTGTGAGCCATCTGGCAGTAAAACTACTGTCTGTGTGACAGCTGAGTTCCACACCTATTGTTTGTTTTTTGTATTCCCAGTTACCAGTTTAACAAAACACACAACCACCCATATTCTGTAGTTACATATTTATGGTGTTTAGTTTTGTGGTCTCAGGGCAAATATAATAAAATACATAATTCAACATACATGAAATTTTCGTTGTTATTTTTGCCCAAGAAGATGTGAATATTATTCCTCACAGGACTGTGTTCATTTGTACTTTGATTGTATTGCTGTCTCTCTTTTTCTTTTTTGAAAGTTTCATAGCATATATCTCATTTTGTAGGTCTTTCTTATTGTCTAATGCTTCTTGATATATCTTCCATATACTTAGATCTCAATTCCTTTTTTGTTTCTGTACACTGCTGCAGTGCCTTCATACAGTTTTCTGTTCGTAAGTAAACTGCTACATTGTGACTGCAGCCTCTGGCACGGTGTCTGCACAATCATTTGAAATTATGCAGCTGTATCTGTCCTGCAGGTAGTTGTAATGGAAGTGAAAGGGTTGAAGTCTCTGGCTCCAAACAGAATCGTATATTGCACCATGGAAGTGGAGGGTGGAGAGAAGTTGCAGACAGATCAGGCTGAAGCTTCAAAACCAATGTGAGCATTATTCAGTTCCTGATGTTCCAGGCTGAAGGTTATACAGTTTCAGAATGTAAACAGTGAACAAGACAACTGTAATTAATTTGTGCTGAAGAATCAAGTGTCTGAAATTCAGTAGAATTGTTGTCAAATCAGTTGAATGAGTCCATAATGTGTTGCAGAAGACAGGATTAACTGCTCATCTGCATGGTCTTTCTTTTATCATCTCACTGAGTAACGCAGCCTTATCACATGGAACGTCTGCGTCCGCCGGGACATCCTGTGACAGGTGCAGTGCTCAGGACAGCGATAAAGAAATGCATTGTACATGACAGAACCAAACTAACACATAGCATGTTTTGCTGTATTGAATTTGCAGATTTTAAAACTACTACAGTGAGGCTGCAGCTTCAGTCATGGAAGTAACATAATGTGAATCAAGGTCACTCTGTCTGTAGCATATTTGGTAAAATCTGTAAGATACCCACAGAGGTCAGTAATGGTAGAGCATGTTGACTGCATACACACAGCTCAAATTCTGGCCACTCATTCCTGAAAAATAATATTAGCCATGTATATGTCCAGACACAGGAGGGATATCTCTTCGTTTTTTCCTCCCCATTATAGCACATCACACAATAAAACTGGGCATCACTGAATTTAAAGCCCTTGTTAAGACTGCAGAATATCTGTAACTGTAAACCTGACATCAGCCAAATCTGCTTCTCAGGTGGGATACTCAGGGTGACTTCTCAACAACACATCCACTACCAGCAGTTAAAGTGAAGCTGTATACTGAGAATCCTGGCATGCTGGCACTGGAAGACAAGGAGCTGGGCAAAGTGATACTCAGGCCAACGCCATTGTCATCAAAGGTACTGTGCACTTGTTTGTTTACTGTATAATATTAAAACATATGGCCTGTAAGTTTGTCTCTAGGACATTGTACTTGGTCTGTTATGTTAGAGAAGAACATAGGCTGAGGGTGTTCAAGAAGGGGGCGCTGAGGAAGCTGTTTGGGCCTAAGACAGACAAAGTAACAGGAGACTGGAGAAAATTGCATAATGAGGAGGTTTGTGATGTGTACTGCTCACGGAGGTTTGTGATGTGTACTGCTCACGGAGGTTTGTGATGTGTACTGCTCACCAAATGTCATTTGGGTGCTCAAGTCAAGGAGGATGAGATGGGCAGGGCATGTGTGGCAGATATGGGGGAGAACAGAAATGCATGTAGGTTACTTCTGGGGCACCCTGAATGGCAAGAGACCACTTTGAACATGTTAGCATAGGGGGGAAAGTAATATTAAAATGGCGCTTGGCCCTTAAAGTGACATGGGATGGCATGGACTAGAGTGCTGTGGCTCACAGTGTGCACAAGTGGCAGGCTCTTGTAAACACGGTGCTGTACCTTTGGATTCCATAAAATGCAATAGCTGCTATACCACTGGGATCACAAGGACAATGCTGCACCATGGAATTAGTTACAATTTTCAGTATGTTGCGCATAGTGTTGTACGTAAGAACACTTTGGTGAAAAGACAGTATGTATTTTGTTATGAAACTGACATCCTGATTTAGACGGATTTGTTGGTTTCGCCCAGTAAACGTTTCTTTAAAATTTCCAGCTTTCATTTGGTATGTAATATGGGCTGCTGATGTTACTTGCCCCATTTGTTATGGGCCTGCATCTTTCATCACTTATAGAACTTCAGTGTATGTAGGATTATGAGTTTATCTGACAATTATTGGTTACATCTTCCTCTCAGAGAATTAATTGTAGTAACGCGGCTACCCACATGCATGGCAGAGTAGCAACAGGAAGTGACAAGTGATAGTTGTCAGATAAGATAAGGACCTTGTACATAAGAGTCAGAAAATTAAATTAAACTGTTGAGTGTGTCAATTGTTTACACTCACCAAGCACAGTAATGAGACTGTCCTGCACAGACTTTAGGTCTGAGAGCTGCAGATTGAAATTCCATGTGTATTGTGACCAGTCTGTGAAATCTGTGGTGGGGTTAAATATTTGCTGTAATTTGGAAAAAATTAATTCTAAATTAATCCATTGATGATAGAGGACATTTAAATAAATTCTGCTTACGGAGTGATGAGCATCTAATCATAAACAGCATAATTACATATTTTCCATAAAATTTAATTCTGTAGAAAACAAAGGTAAACTACATAATTTGAAATAAGATTTATCACACTTTTGTTATAAAGTATTCTGTGTGCATTTATCTCCATGATGAACTGATCAAGTCTTTACTTTAGCTGGCAGGAAGCACCTGCCCAGTATGTAATAAAGTTCGTCTCACGTGTGCCTACTTGCAGGCCCCTGAATGGCACAAAATGGTCGTGCCAAAGAACTGTGCAGATCAAGATTTGCGGATAAAAATAGCGTGCAGAATGGACAAGCCTCTGAACATGAAACACTGTGGGTAAGCAAATGGTGAATTGTAGAGTAAGCAATAACCTTCCGTGCTGGTACGTGTAATTGCAGGTTGGATACACGTTATTTTGTTGAGGTCACAGTCTGCTGGGAGCCAAAGTAGCTCAGTTGTTGTAGTTACTAGGCTGTGGGCTGGACAATGCAGGTTTCCATTTCTGGCAGGAACAGGAGATTTTTTCCTTGTCCAAAATGTCTGGATCAGCTGTGGGGTCCACCCAGCCTTATCTTGAATGGGTACCGAGGGCCTATTCCCTGAAGGTAAAGCAGCCTGTGTGTGAGGCTGACCACTTACCCCCATGTGGTGTCAAAGATGAGCGCAAGTGGAGCTATACCTGTACTCCCCCCATATGCCTTTATAACATGTACAGGCAGCTTGACATTTACCTTTGACATTCTTCTGTGCTGTGGTGCTCTGCAGTCTGATACGACAGGTTTCTGTGAAGTGTTCTTTCCTATGTGTCTGACCGCATGACATGACCACCATGAGAACCTTAAACCTTGAATAATTGTAAAATTTTTCTCTTCTAAAATAACTGGGACAGCATTCTGATGGTAGTCATGTGTTAACTTCAGTTCTCCACCCTGGTCATACCGTATTTATACATGGTTTTCTTCAGAGAAACTGTCAGTGACGTGTTACATTAATTAAAATTCTGTATTGTAACTTAATTAGATGCAGTGTATTTCCAGTGGTCCATTTATTCAGTTTTTGATAATTGTCTTTCAAGAACTGGTCTTAAAATCGAGAGAAAACCTGTAGTTCTGCTTATCTCCTGGGTGAAGGGCATTTACGACAAGTTGTAACATGACTAATTGTTGTGGTGTGCTCCAGTGGCGTAAACCTTGTGTCAAGGTCTATGAAAATTGGTTAACTTATTCAGTTGTTAAAATGACAGGAAACACACACGGCATGGTGTTGTCTAAACCTAGCTTATTACTTTTTAAGGAAGGCAAGTAGGCTGGAAATAGTTGTGTGAAATGTGGTAGTTGTAAAATGTTCTGCAGTTCTCATTGGCAGCAAAGGGTACAGGTGTGGGTAAAATATGAACTATGAGTGAAACATGGATGCACAGATGTTCAAGTCTTCTGGGATGTGTCATCGGGCTGTAAGGATCATACTGCTTTGTCTTCATTTTCAGTCATTTTTGACTGCTTGACCCTGAAGATGAAGGCAGTGTGATCCCTTGGAACATCAACAACACAGCATCACATCCCAGAAGACTCAAATATTCAGCAGCACTGCTATGAGAGCCTCAAACCTTGCATGAATACACAAAGACTTTAATGTGTATGAAATATTATGTATTGGCAATCATATGTGTTTCAGTTATCTTTATGCAGTTGGAAAAGCAGTGTGGAAAAAATGGAAGAAGAGGTACTATGTTCTCGTGCAAGTGTCTCAATATACATTTGCTATGTGCAACTACAAGGAGAAAAAATCTGAGCCTTCAGAAATGATGCAGTTGGATGGCTATACAGTGGACTACATTGAGCCTGCCAGTGGTGAGTCTCATAACAGTATGCACTGTGTGTCTGTGTGTGGCAGTTTTATGAAACACATCAGTAAGTTCAGTGCTGGCACATACATTGGGGTCTGGTATAATGAGAAAGACAAAGGTAGCGTTGTCCCTGTGCTTGCCTTGAAGGCAGATCAGGCGAGCAGGTACAGTACATAACTCCACTCGTTCTTCACCCCAGCATGGGATGGTGGTGAGTGACCACCTCCACACCACTGCCACTTTAACCACAGGGAAGGAACCATGGGTACCTATTGAGCAGGGATCCGGGTGGGCCTCGTACATGCTCTGGACATTCTGGAGAGAAAAGAACTCTCATGATCCTACAAGGAATCAAACCCTAGATTGTCCAGCCATGGCCTAATTGCTATACCAGCTATACCATCTTGATACCTGAAGTCATAAACAGAGAATTCTGAGATATCTTCTCTAAACACCATTTGCCGGTTTTATTGTCGTGTTATGACATGTTCACTGAAATTATGTGTTTTATGTGCACATTTGGTTTAATCCTTATAAACAGGTGGTTTTCAGATGCTCTAATTCCATATAAATAACCAATACTGGCATTTTGTTTGCACCTTCAAGTATTGAATAAACGCAAATATTTATTTTGTCTGTGTGAAATAGATGGCAATAATCTGAGTGGATGACTTTCACAGAGATAAGGATGTTCACATACATGTACCACATTCCTGGCTTATGAATTTATCATAGTAAGTGTTTTGTGTGCTACACTGCTGTTGGGTTCTTGTTCCTTTGCTTCTGTTTCTGGCACACAAGAGAAGTTAAAAAGCCTTCCACTTTTTGGAAGTTTCGTGGCTTGCTATATTTCAGTATCAGTCGTCCTGTCATCACTTCAAGTTGTTTGTTAATAAGTTGCAGTATTCCTCCTGTTTTCTTTGTGAAAATTACATAATCATTAAAAACTGTTGTGTCTATTATGTGGATAAATAACATTTTGTACTTATCAGTGGTTTTTTTTTTTTTTTGCTGTCTTTGAAAAACTTGACTCTGTAGGTTATACTAAACCCATTTTATTGCATTCGTTGACACATGAAAACTTCATCCCAGGTACATGAAATGTGTTTTGTTAAAACACTAAACTTGTTAACGTACTCCCACTTTGCTGTACTCTCTTGTTTTGAAAGGTATAATAAAAAACATACTTCAGTGAGGCTTAGTTATGATAAGAGCAAGTGCAATCACAGGTTGTTCTTCTCCCCCCTCCTCCTCATAATCATCAATTTTTTTGTTGTGCTCCCTCTTCACATTCCATCTCCTTGTCCATCTGCTGGTTTCTCCACACACACACACACACACACACACACACACACACACACACACACACATTGTGTGTTGCCCTTTCTGGCCCCTGTCCACTCTGGCAAAGGCTTACGTTCCTTTTTTGATGTTGGGGTATCCATAGAGCAACTTCTATTACCAGCAGTGCTTATCTGTATCCTGCGCAACATAAATCCAGGCCACATCGTCCCATCATGTTTCTTTAGGATTCTGTTTACTGTTATCTTTCTGTCTGTTCTGGGACTTAAGAGTGATCCCTTTCCTTCACGTTTGCCCACCAAAATCCTTTAAACATTTCCCTTGTGACCTACACATGCCATGTGCCCCACCCATCCCATCCTTCTTGACTTGATGACCCGGGTGATACTTGGTGAGCAATATAAATCATGAAGCTCCTCATTATGCAGTTCTCTCCAGTTTCCTGTTACTACCTGTCTCTTAGGTCCAGTAGCGGGAATAACAACAGCAACAATAATGATTTAGTTCAGTTTGCTTCATATCAGAGTGCTGCAGTACAAGAATATGAGGTTATAAACCGTTGTTAAGACATTTTTATTTCTTGCAGCAAATCTCATGGTTGGAATGGGTAAGTTCCTCTGAGGTATAAAGAGGTATTTTTACTGACTGTGTATATTTAATATTACACATACATTAAATGTATTCTTAGTTTCACTTACCTAATGCTTCTAATAAATAAACATCTGTGTGGAAATGGCTGGCAGGATTAGTTTTACTCCTAGTTTACATGAGTCATATATAATTTTTAACGGCGAATGCAGTTATTGAAGAAGTGGATTCATGTACAGTACACTTCTTTTTCATGTTTGGTGAGGTTTGTGTTTGGCACATGGAGGTCCTGTTCCAAGTGCCTTGTGTTTATAGTATGTGTGTATGCATTTGTATGAAACTTTGGCATGTTGTCCATAACAAATAACTAGTGAGAATGAAAATTTGCCAGAAAGGTGAAGTACATAGGATTTGTTCAGTAATTCTGTACAAGACGGCCCTTGTAATGCCTGCCGTTGTTCTAATCAACTTTTGCTGTCTGTTGAGTTTCCACAGGGCGCACAATACAGTTGTGTGCAGATAACCAAAATACAAACTCACTGGTGTGACTGTGCATGTCGTACAGCTTGCTGCTGTTACACGAGACTTGAGGTTGCCACAGTTGTTATGCTGAGGGCTCAGGTCTTCTTGGAAGTGATGCTGTGTCGATGGGGTAGCATGTCCCAATGTTTTACGTGATATAATGCCCTCACCACCAAGAGTCGGGTGGTCCAAGATTTCTCTTTCACACCTTGACCCTTGAAGATATTTTCTAACATTCATCCACACCGGGAGGAGACACTAACCTGCCGACATGGTGTAACATCGGAGAACACTTGAACCCTCATGCCGCACTTGCTTCAGGGATTTTACATTCACTGTGTTTTGTATGTTATTGTCAATTTGTAGGCCATGGAATTCAGTTGTTCATATTTCAACTCTTTGTGTTATTATATGCTTCCTGTAGTTTGAATGAGCTCTGTTAACGGTGCATCATGCTCCCACTGTTCATTATATAATTACTGTGAAGTATCTCTGCAGCTGGCAAGTAAATGCCATGCTGATTTCTGCAAGTGCTCACTCACGCAAGAAAGCTACTTGTTTCCCTGCCAAATTAGCCTGTCCCATAAAACAAGAATTTGCTTGTGTGATGACTGTGTAGAAAAGTTACCATGTGTTGCCTGTAAAAGTTACCATGTGTTGCCTGTAAAAGTTACCATGTGTTGCCTGTAAAAGTTACCATGTGTTGCCTGTAAAGTTACCATGTGTTGCTGGTAAAAGTTACCATGTGTTGCCTGTAAAATTTGCCATGTGTTGCCTGTAAAAGTTACCATGTGTTGCCTGTAAATTTACCATGTGTTGCCTGTAAAAGTTACCATGTGTTGCCTGTAAAATTTACCGTGTGTTGCCTGTAAAAGCCAGGAGGCCTATCTTCATAACGGGTTGCGACAGAAGATTTGCTGTCACATTGCATGTTCAGCTACAGTTAGTAACACAAAGCTGTGAAGACTGAGCTATAGGAGAGCTGTCCAGAGTGAGAGGGGAAATGAGGCTTTTAGGCCCCACCACCCAAGTGCCTTGACCTCCTACAGAGCGTAACCTGCCTTACATTCTTACGTGTATTGACATATTTGCAAATTATGTAAAATGTTTAAAAGCATGTAATAAGTTCTAAAACTATGATTGTGATATGCCTGACATGAATATATTTGAAAATATTTTGTGTGGATACAAGCTTGATGTTATGTCTCATTTCATATTATCTCAGCTGCCATATTCCAAAAAGGAAAATTATGCATTTAAATTTAATATAAATGTTTTTTATTTGTAATTCTGTGTAAATATAAACCTTGGTGTTTCCCATGGTTAACATTTTAGTGTTCTGAAGAGGGCCATGTAGGTCCAAATACGTTGGAGGGTAATAAAATTCAGTTGTGATTTAGAGCTCCTTTGTACTTTGGTGGTTGTATCATTACTCAATGTCGATTTGCACCCAGTCAAAATTGTAATATTGTAAGATTCCCTTTGCATGTAAGGTATTTATTTTTTTGTACTACATTTTACTTTGTTTTTGTACTTTTTTGTTTACAGATTTGGAAGGAGGTCGTTTCTTCTTCAATGCTGTAAAGGAAGGTGACAGTATTTTGTACGCAAGTGATGATGAAAATGAATGTCACTTGTGGGTGATGGCAATGTATCGAGCCACTGGACAGTCACACAAACCCACACCACCCGTAACTCCAGCTGGGAAGAATTCCACAATTTCCAAAATACAGGGTGGTAAGAAGCATACTTACAATCAAAGGCTGATTTGGTAGGTGTCAGATATTGCCATAGATAGGGGAGTTCAGTGTAAGTGTTTAACCATACAGTCTCAGGATGGTGGGAATTTGTATGCAGTTGTCAGCTTATGCGCACGGCTTTGACCTTGGCACTGGTGGCACAGGGGGATGTCAGAATGTTAGGTGTTTATGTACAGTAAGTTATGTAATCCAGTTAAAAATACATTGGGCTGAGGTGCAGCTGTGTCTTATACATGCAAGGTAATACTGTTATTGTCTGTTGTGTTCTGTATGGCTAGAGTTGTGTATAAATTTGAATTCAGGCTTGTTATAAAGTGAACACTTACGAAATGGGAACCAGTGGAAAGTGATAGATGCAATGACAGACACTTTTTTTGACAGGACCTGTATTCTTTCTCCGCAAGAATAACCAGGCAATACGGGACCCTCTTCATGCTTTCAAGAGCAAAGTCGTTCTCGTGTGTTGACAACAATGTGTGTGTGTGTGTGTGTGTGTGTGCGCGCGCGCTCGCGCAGTAGGAGACGGTTTGTGTGTGAATCACTGTCAGTTCTGTGAGAACCAAATGCAACATTGTGCTTACTTTCAGTTCACAGTGTATGTTAGCATATTTGATATCACCTATGATGGGAAACAAAGTACAGGAGAAATATATATGACAATTGAAGGACTGTCGGTTGAATTTACAGTGTGTGTTACACTAGTGTAATTTGTGCCTCTGGTATGCTGGTAAATACCACATTTGGAGTACGTTCCTGTCACTGCTTCAGTTTCTAATGGTTGTAATTAAATGTGCAAACTTCTCTTATTTTCCAGATGCTGACAGGGCAAGGAAACATGGGATGGAGGAATTCATTTCTGCTGACCCTTGTAAATTTGACCATGCATCCCTCTTCAAAATGCTACAAACACAGACGCTGGATTACAGACTGAATGATCCATACTGTTCCCTGGTACGGTTATATGTGGAGACTAGCAGTCCTTGAAAGTGTTGCACTGACTTGCTTCTTCTAAATGCATCATTCATTTTACAGCATATAGAAATATACTGTTGACTGTACAGTACTGAATAACTGAAGAACTAGCAGCTTTGCAAGAAGGACTGTCCTCCATGTAGGCCTAGTTACTGAGTTGTTTGGTTGGTTGGTTGGTTGGTTGGTTTTCTGTTTGAGAACAGTCAAGTGGAACTGAGAATGTCCAATTTAAAATGCAGCACTCTGTGCACACCTCATAGCTAAGCAAGGTGCAGTGATATTCCAGCAGTCTGGAATCCAGTGTTTTGGCACTGCTGACAGTTTGGCATAAAAACTGGCAAATGCTAATGAGTGAGCTTTGACAAAGAAATGAGTCACAGTGGCAGCAGCTGAACTGAGCTGTGCTGAGTGGAACTGAGTCAGCTCATCACCATCCAACATGATTCCACTCTGCCGTGTTTCTGTCTTCATGATCAGAAGTGCTTGTAATTTCTCGGCTATTTTCTGACTTGCATTTCCAATAGTCAAACGCATCCAATTGTATAATGGTGTGAAAGGCAAGTGAAGGTGGTAGTGGTAGTAATGGTGTGAAAATTAAAGCAAGTGCCACACGCATTGACAGAAAAATTACAGGTTTCAAAGACATTCATGTCACTCTGACACCACCTCAGGCCTGATGGTGTTGTATTATTGGGAACTTACTGTAGTATTAAGTGACGCCTGTAGATATGCATAGGATGTCATGACACATGTCTGTCTGTCCTTGTAACCATCATGCCTCACAGCTACTGCCCATCAAATCTAATCACTTCAATTTCATGAAACAGAGTTATTTTTCTTGTTTGATGAATGATTTGAAATAAATGTCAGTTTGGTGAGTAATCTCATGTTCCAGTTTTGTTCCATTTCAGCAGTTTAATAGCTGTCAGAGTTACAGGAGACAGTTTGAACAATTTCCAAATGAAAGATGTGAAATCAGCCCATATTGAAGGCAGATGTACACATGTGACACCCCTTGTGCTGTGAGCAATGTAGTTGCACAGTTACATAGCACATTGTCTAATTAAAACAGCTCTTATGGTACTTCTGCAGTTTTCATCTGAATCATTTCCAAAATCTTGAATTAAAAATCTTTCAGACTAAAATATGAGGTAGTGCCTACCACTTACTGGCGACGTGTGTTCATTTATCAACATAGTGTACTTAATTTTTATTATTTTCAATTAAGTGAAAGTTTTTTATATTGGGACATGTATTTTACATTGATAACTGTAAACATTGTGACTGCATTGCAGACATAATTCATTATATACTTTCAGATTGTTTCCACATTTGTAAACAGCAGTAACATTCTAGGATGGGGCCAGTGTCAGTGGACAAGTAGAGCCTGATGTTTTAAAAGATTGTGCTGCCTTCTGCTTCAAAGATGAAGCAGTTCTTCTTGGACTACTTGACCATTGACGATGAAGGCACCACAATGTTTCAAAATGTCAGGAACACAAACCTCTCGACACAGTGTCACATGCCAGAAGATTTTAGTCCTCAGCAGCACTGCTGTGAGAACCTCAGGCCTCATGTACATGTAATAACATTGGTGTTCCGTTTGGTAATGTTCTGTTATGTCTGCGCAGGGCTGGTTTAGTCCAGGGCAGGTGTTTGTACTGGACGAGTACTGTGCAAGATATGGAGTACGTGGATGTTACCGCCACCTTTGTTATCTTAGTGACTTACTGGATAGAGCTGAGAAGGGCATCATGATAGATCCAACACTAATCCATTACAGCTTTGCCTTCTGTGCCAGCCATGTACATGGGAACAGGTGGGTACCGTAATGTATAGCGTGTGTGTGTTTCTGTGTGTACATGTGTCTGAGGCATAGAGGGACGCATGGCAGAAGGTGCTTAGCTTATTGAATTGAATTAAATTTATTTACTTTCTGTGAATCCAAAACAAGTGAATATCTTGGATACAGAGCAAGTCAGGAAGACAGTACATAGATACATGTGGCAGTAGCTGGTACAGTACGACTGATTGAGCTGAAGCTTGACATTCGCTATTTACATTAAAGTATTCTTCTACAGAGTAGAAGCAGTGAGCATATAAGTAATATTTTACAGCTGGTTTAAATTGTTTAGGCTCATCACTTAGATTTTTTATACTTTGTGGGAGACTGTTAAATACTTCTCTGTCAGTTGATGGTAGACTCCTTTTTGATACAGTGATCAGTTGGATGAAGGTTGGCAAAAGTTACAGTTTTGTGTAGTATTATGTGGTAGACACCAGAATTTAATTTGAATTTATTTTTGTTGTTAACCACAAATAAGAGAAGTGGTAACATATTATGATCGAATAGGCAGAATTTTTAGATTCTTAAATAAATATGTATATCACTGTGTACCTCATATTACTCAAATACACTGATGTACACAGAAAATGCTAGATGTATTTTTTTACGTTGGAGGCATTCTTGCATTTAAAATGCTGACTCTGTATATTTCTAGTCATCAGCATCAGAACTGGTACACATACTGACGCAGTGAAGGCCTTGAGTGTGTGTAACTTTGTGATGTGTTTTTGTGTGAACAACTGTCACTTGTCCATTTGTATTTATAAGAAGGAATTTAATAATATTCAGTGAAATACATCTTATCAAACTGCAAATACATTCTGTGATAGGAATATATGTAGTACGTAACATTTTCTGTCTTAGCAATGTGTGTACATATACATGTGACTCATTGACAGATAACATTTGCTTCTCAGTTGATTAAGCTTTGTGGTCTGTATTGATATTATAAGTCATGCAGACACTAAAGTAACGACACATGCACAGAGTCTGATTACAGATTATCAGATACAAGTGACAGCATTTGGCTGTTGGATTTTAATGCACAACATAACATTACTATTTCCATGTTCTCCTGTTTCTAATCTTTTTTTTTTTTCTTCATCTTTATAAAAACACAAACTCTCTGGAGTGGAGCTATACGACATCAGATACGTTAGTTTGAAGCAACACAGTCTCTTCAGAAACTCCTACCTACTACTGTCTTTTCCATCATACTTCAGATGCATGTTTCACAAAATGTCCATTGTTTTTCATTGATTTCTTTCTTGTAACTCTTGTCCAGTCACCTGAATTAAACATAGTATATTGTATGATACTGTAACTTTGAGCAGCAGTGCATGGCAACCTATTGTCAGGTCCATGTCAGAAGTTTGTGTGATTACATTACTGTAGCCTGTGTTTCAAAATGCACTGTAAACCTGCAGCCAGTAGCTTGTGTCTTTTATTGTGACCCTGTAAGTACTTGTTGACTCGGGGCGGGTTGATGTTTTGTGTCTTCTTTCTGTGTGGCCTTCAATCTAGCATGATTCTAACTGTGTAATTGGTGTGAGAGCATAATCATATTCCTGATACTAATATTTTTATATTTTTATATTTTTATACCCTCCTTTTGTGTCTGTGGGTGACCTCCATTCCTATGTACCTGTAATCAAACACCGATGGTGCTTACATTTCTAGGGTAAAATTCAAGAGCTCATGTAATAATATATCCAGGCCATCCAGTTGCAAACTACCACATTTTAAAGAAATTTAAAATTCATTCATTCTTACGTTTGGTGCAAATGAAAACATATGTTTGATGTTGTTCGTACTAATTCACCTGCCATTATGAACTCGTGTATGTAATGTCATAATGCACAATTATTTCTGTCCTCATTGTTCACGTGTAAAACTATTTGCAGTAATGGTTATTTGGCTCCCTCATCAAATCCTGCTGATATCATTATTGTTTGTGTGTTACTTGTAAATGTTCAGCATCATGTATGATTCAGTGTCACCAGTGTACTCAGCGTGTGGCTGTAAAACAAATTATAATTTGGGGATAAAATTTGTTTTTCTGTTTTTATTACTTGGGTTGTCCAAAGTGCAATAGATCTGTCTGGATCCCAACCATGGGTACTTTATCAGAAAATAATACAGTAAATTTTCATGGTAACGCAGCAGTGCAATGGAACGTGCCTCCAAACTCAGTGCATTGTTCAAATTGAAATGGCCATGGAGAAAATGGTTGTTACTCTTCCCATCTCAGAAGTGTTTAAAATGTAGTTAGAAGGATCATTATCTGAGTAGAATCACAGTACATGTGAAAGAAACCTTGGTTTAATACCAACTTCAGAGTTAGTATTAATGTGTAACATGAGATATAGAACATCTAGGAGAAGTTTTCGTACTGTTGAGTTAGTCTTCAGCAATGTGTAAGCACAATTAGAAGAATAAGTCTGCTGTCCACATCAGGGTTCTTAGGCCTTCCTGTGGTAAACAACTTTGTACCATGTGGCAGGTGTCCACTTAATGGGAAGCATTGGCCCAGAGCTGTGTACTGAGTGCTGTCAGCTGAATTATTATAGGTACCCTGTTTTCTTTGTAGATAACAGAAGAGAATGGCCCATGTGTAAGTCTCGTGGCAACCCTCGCTCCCCTCTTTGTATGTGCCTGAGCAAGAGCTGGCTAAAGTATGTGTCTGCAGTTGGGGATTATGTGTGAGAAAGATACAAGATAAGGGGTCCACGTATGAGCACTCTGAAACAGTACATAATATTTTTTTTTTTTGTGAAATGACTACTGATATGTGACAGTTTATATTTACTTTTTTAAAAATAAGTGTCCTGTCATAAACCGTTGCATTTTTAAATAAAACAGAGATATTAAAAGTAAGGTAACAAACAATCTGATGCCATAACTTTGTTCTGACTCTGATGTATGCATGGCATGTGTGCAGCAGATGGTACACACCAGAATCCACACAGTTATCACTGACATTTAAGCATTTTTCCCACCATGGCACCAAGGCTTATATCCCAGTGCATAACAAGTCAGTGTCAAATCTCTGTAGCCAGGAGGTAACGGCATGCTTCACATGTGTGTCTCTTGCAAATCACTTGCCATCTAGCTGCTTCTTATGGGGTAAAAATATGTGGAAATCACTGGGCCCCATACTGCCAACCACACTTGTTACTGGGTATGGCACTATGGCAGAACAGCTGTGGACTACACTCCTTGCCGTCTCAATCTCATGCCCAGTAATTTCCACCTTTTTGAACCCCTCAAGAAGCACCTGGCTGGCCAGTGATTTGCGAAAGCTACCAACATGAAGTAAGCTGTCACCTCCTGGCTAAAGACAGTTGACACCAGTAGCTTCTACACTGTGATACTATTTTCATGCCACAGTCAGACAAATGCTCAACTGTCAATGATAACTACATTGAAGTCTGATGTGTACCATCTGCTACTCATGTGCCATGGAAACATGGAAGTGTGAATCAAGTTCTCATCATCGGAGGGTCTGTTACTTTATTTTTTTTAATTTACTTGCCTTAGTGTAACAATCAGACTGCAGGCGAGTTGCTCTGAAAGATGCAGACACCTACTGCAGCACCTGTCAAAAAGATCCCAGCTGGATAATATTTCAGTGAGATGGAATGAATAGTTTCAGAAAGTCTCCATGCTTGCAAAATGCTCCCAGAAGGCAATTCGAACCTGTTGCCTGCAACAATGTGACATGACTAATTTAGCCAGAGAAATGAATTTGAGTCTCACATCCATGCCATGGTATCATTTCCTTAATCATGCACAGTTCCTGTTGCTTGATCACACAGTAACTCTTTATTGATTTACTTATGTGTATTACAAGGGATGAATACAGTGTGTTTACAAATGTTGTTTTAAACAAGGAAGCTTTAGCTGCAGGTATGCATTGCAGTGTACCTAACGGCCAGTCCCCCACTCTAATGCCTAACCATCCTTTACTTAGCACGGAGGTGCTTGAAGATACCTCTGTGGCCAGGTTTGTAAACACTTGAACACTACTCTCTGCATTCTGCATGTGACTGCAGTGTGTTGTAGTGTTGTCAGGCTTTGTATGCACTTAGTGGTAGCCTCCACTATTTGGGCCCTTCTTGTAGGACTAAGAATAGATAATCACAAAATGATTTAATTTCATACATATGGTACAGATGTGGGATCTTCTATCCAGATTGTGTGGGACTTGCTGGGAGGGGGAAGGAGGGGTATGCACAGGGGTTTTCCTGTAATTTTTAGCACTGTACGTAAAGTTCACTAGAACAAATTTAAATGTTACGGCTTTCAGAATGAAAGTATATTGGATTACTTTATGTCAGTTACAAGGCATCATCAGAAGACATGGTATCAAGAACAAATCAGATCAAATTTCCAGCCCTGGAATTAACTTGATGCTAGTTTTAAATTTATTTGTTCTGGAACACATCCAGTTTTGGACATTCCAGATTCCAAGACACTAGGTAAAATTTCCATATCTGTACCTCTGTTTCTTACATCAGCCTTACAAGCACCACTTCTGCCTGATATCGCCACATATTGCTGCAGTTAAGAATTGTATGTCATATCACCAAACAGCTGGAATTGATGATTGTCAGGAATACTTGCAGTTTATAGTCTGTCTTGGATGTGTGTGCTGTACCAAAATTGATTTGATTCGTGTAGTTACATTGTAAGGCGTCACTTTACACAGGCTTCATCATTTGTGCCGTTCTGCATGTATTCTGTTATGTTTTCATGATGTTGAATGTGCTTATGGCTTCCCTCACTCACAAATATTAACATGAATATGCATCTGTTTTTAATTACATGCCACTGTAAAATTTATTCCAAAATTAATATATGAAATTGCAATAACATTTAAATGTGTCGTAAGAATATGAAATTATTATAAAAAATTTGTTTTTTGATATTTTGTATTCCAATACATTTTGCTTTATTGTCTCCTCAGGTAGATTCTGTTTATGCAGTTTAGTGCTGTACTATTCTCTGAGATCATGAAGTTGATTTTATGAACATTAATTAATTCATTCACATCAAAATGCCCATTTTTACCTACATTTAAATTCTGCATGCAAAACAAAATGTCTTGTAATATAAGTGTGTGTGTTTTAACTGACAGTATGTGGCTCAGAAATAAATTCAGCCATATTTATTGGGGTTTAAAAATATCATACTCCCATGCATAACTATTAAATAAAACACACACTTTTAAAATATTTGCTTGCTTTTATTACATTTTGTGTGTGTAGCTTTGTGCATGCGTGGCATGACAGAACGTTGCCAGGGGTGACCGTGAATGTGTGGAGGGAATAATGGAGTCTTGATTGTGCACTCACTGATAGTAGTACATTCATCGCTGACAGTAACATGCATTGTGATACAGACACTTAACATTTCTGATAGTAACATGCGCATTGCTGATAGTAGCACATGCATTGCTGACTATAACATATACTCTACTTTGTTGATAGTAACACGCTTTGCTGATAGTAACAAGTACATTACTGATAGCAAAATGTGCATTGCTGATAGTGACGTGCATTGTGATCGTAACACTGTTGCATGTAGAAAGCATAAGGGAGTAGTAGGATGGTTATGCACAAAGCTGGAAGGTTTTCTGGGAAAACCAGATTCTGCAGTAAAGTAACTCATATATATTATAGAATGTTGTTCAACAGCTGTACTTGACATGGGACTGTACACCTCACGTTCTTTTGTGGAAGGCAGAGCTGCCTTTCTATCTGCTCCTAATTACTGAGCTGATAGTGCATGTACATACACACGTGTGTGCATCTGTGTGTGTGCATGCCAGAAGAGAGGGGGAGAGAGAGAGCAAGCAAGAGAGAGAGGGGGAGGGAGGGAGAAAGTGTGTGTCTGTGTTGTGTGCGTGCGTGCATGTCAAACCACAACTGTGACCATCAAATAACAACTGTACTTGCACAGATTAATAGCAGTAATTGCTCAAGTTTTCATAATGATGTGTCTGATAGTATAACAGCAGCAACTGTACAGTCATACAAAATACATTGTAAAATGTGTTTTACTAATTTTAAAACCTCTTTTAGTGCATAGTGTAGTAACAAGTATATTACAGAATGTTAGTGACTAAAGTTTCAAAAACCTTCCAGGTTTGAGTGTGTGTGTGTGTGTGTGTGTGTGTGTGTGTGTGTGTGTGTGTGTGGGGCCATTAACAATGAAATATTTTAAAAACCAAACTGTAACAGCACTGTGACGATAGTGTTTCTAACATTACTCTTCTGTGTTCCTAAAGAACAAAATGTCACTCCTAGATGCTGATCACATGTTCTGTATCTTGACATGGAACATTTTCACTTCACATGCAAAGCGAAGCTATCACTGTTAGTGACACGCAGATGGGACATGCCGTGCACATGTATACACACACACACATACACACACACACCACAAATACTCACATGCATACAATTATAGCTGGAGGAGCCAGCACATGAACAGTAGAACTGATGCATGCATATATCTCCAGTAACTCCATTTATTCTAAGTATGATACTTCAGTTTGTTTCTTTGTCTGAATTGGTACTAATTCAGTAGTGTATGAAACGCCTACGAGTGATGAGATAGATTGCAAAAGGAAGAATTTCAATGTGCATGCAGACTTGGGCCTTTAACTGTAACAGTTTAATATGCAGCAAAATTATTATTGAAAGAGAAAATCTTGTTCATGGTAACTTTTACATGGTATCAGTGCGTTGTGAAGACTTCCGTACTTTCATGTCCTTTTTTTCTTTTACCTTGTAGCTGTGGTTTTGAATTGCGTGTAAAATATGGCTACACATGGCTTTCCTTGCAAAGAAGCCATACATGTGTCTTTCTAACATTTTTTAATGATTAAAATCTGCATTAAATAAGGAATTTTTGTTCAAGTACAAGGCATTTATTTTGATTGTAACAAACGACACTTTATCCAGTGGGTTGTTTTTGTAATATTAAGGTAAGACTGTCTTTGGGTTGCAAGTGATGAAGCTACGTTACAACAAGTGTGCTATGCGGCAGTCGTGGTTGTTAACCTCGAACATATGACATTTGTATGTATGTGATGGGGAAGATTATCCCGCACAGCAGTTGTGATTTAACTGTGGGCTGCTCCAAGGTGCTTACAGCTGAAAATAATTCTTTGAAGTACTAATGAACCAGTACCTATCCTGCCATAAAAATACAATTACTTAGATTCAATTTAGTGTGAAAATTTAAAGCCACTAATTTCTTACTTTTATTTTGTGACCTTGCAATAAAATAACAATTTTTGAATTCATTATGTCCATTGTTCATGACATTCATTAAAATATTTGAATGTGTACCCTCATAATTTCATTTCTTTTTGTATGTCTTCGATGAGTGCCTGTGAACTTCATCTCATTGCCCATCTATATAAATATTTCAGTTATAATCTCCACCTGTGTATATTTAAAATTTAATGTTGGGGCTTCTTAAGAAAATAGAGTCATAAATTAATTTTACTTTCGTTCTTATGTCTAAATGTGAAATTCGACCAAGGAGTCACAGTTCAATTCCCAGCAGGGCCAAGATTTTTCTTTTCTCAAAACATCCAGTCCAGTTCTGGGGTGTCCTCAGCCTTCTATTCAGTGTGTACCCGGGGGGGGGGGGGTGTAATGCGGCCAGTGCATGAAACTCAGCACACACCTCCATCTAGTGCGTGTACAGGTATAACTTGACCTTCTACATTCAAATACTGTTTTAATATTGACCGGTATTGTGTCTGTGGTAGTACCGAGCATTACCCTGTACTGGTAACATATTTTCTTTCTTTCTTTTCCTCCCTTCCTTCTTTCCTTCTTTCTTTCTTTCTTTCTTTCTTTCTTTCTTTCTTTCTTTCTTTCTTTCTTTTCCTCCCTTCCTTCTTTCCTTCTTTCTTTCGGAAGCCAAAAAGGAAGGAAATTTGTCTAAAAATCGGCTGCACCATATCTATTTTGCTTCATGGGTACTGTCACCTTTTTTTTTTGCTTTGCAGAAAGAAAGCAGTGATGTTCCATATTTTGGTTAGATTAATTAAGCAGACACAGTGCTGTCTGTGGGCAGGTATGAATATGATAATGTTATGCCGGCTGTTTATTCTGAGTGGCGAGAAACTTTGTTAAATACAGAAACTGGTTGGTTATCACGTGTAAAAAAGGACCTTTAGTTTCCTGGGCTAGGGAAGGTTATCTACAAAATGAAATTTTAAAAAATGTGGCATTAAATATGTTCTGTTGTTATTTCAGTAAAAGTTACAGAATTTTCTGAACTCAAAATTTACTGTCCTTTGTGTTATTAGCCATTTCAGTAAGACTGACCATATAGTATAAATGTCAATACAATTACATGAGTGTTGCCAAAATTATATTTTTTTGCGGTGGGAGTTACGGACTTGCATTTTGTGACTTTACCTTATTTCTGTTGTAAATGTAAACATGTTTAACTAAGCACCTTGTGGCAGTGGGGGCATAGCTTTGTGCTGTAGCTGCTGTAGCACCAGGAGGGTGAGAGCCCTGGCACACATCAGGCAGGATGCTGAGTGGGTCCCAGAGGCACTTCAGGTGCTGCAGAGTATAAAAAATCTGTTGTCCCTTTCTGGAATCAAACCCCAGTACCTTTTTCATCCAGCCTGTGACTTAGTCACAATACTAGTCAAGCTGTCCTGTCTCCTGTTACTAACAAACTGTTAAGACTGAGTTATTTGTATTATGTGCAGTATGTTTATGTTTACATAAGCTGAGTTTCAAATTCTGCCATCTTTGCGCCATAAACCCCTCAAGTGTAAGGCTTCGCAAGATACTGAGCCACACAACCACAGCTGCGCTGGCCACTTGCACCACAGTCTTATGTGACCATTAATGTGGATATTGAAAGTCTCTTATGATCACTTAATCTTAATTTGGGTCATCCCAGTGTGTTATTCTAAATACAGTGTTGTGTCTGACTGTGTTTATTATCGCTGCATTTAACTTTAGTCTGAAGATTTGGAAACCATGGATGAGGGGCCAAACTTGAATGCAGTGAGGATTTGGGTGTTCTGGAATGTGATGCTTAGTCGTTGAGTGACATTTTGCAGTATTGTAGTACCTTTGGTACATTGAAATACACACACCTGACACAGCCTCACATTCCAGAGTACCTGAATCCTCAGAATCTAAAATCTCATGAATGCAGTGATTTGCAGCTGTCTGTTGGTATGACTGAGGCTGCTTACACTTTCTTTCTGGCAGTGCTATAAACAAGGAGAGGCATGTGACACTAGGCTTTGTGTAGACACTTTTGTTCACATTTGGTTTATGTTGAATTTAGTGGCTTTGTTGCTCACTAATAATGAAACCAATATGTTTGCAGTGTGCATACCGCTGTGACTACTGGAAATACAAATGTAATGAATGCCGTCTTCCCAACTTATTTGTAATAAGTTGTGAAGACGGCATTCATTACATTTGTAAAAACAGTGTCAGTGAATGAATAGGAAAAGGTGTGCATTGTGAATTGCTATGAGAGGGATGTGAAAACTACCCACTCAATGGGAATTGCTAGAGGAAAAATTTTCAAACTGTCCAGTGGTGGAAATTAGTGCACAGTGGATGTGCAGACTGTCTATTTTGTGGGAATTACTAGGAGGGGGATGTGCAAACTGTCCAGTCTATGGGAATTACTACTTGAAGGGTATGCAAACTGTCCACTTGTTGGGAATTACTAGAGGAGGGGTGTGGGAACTGTCTAGTCATTGGGATTTGCTACACAGTGGGTGTGCAGACTTCAGTCCGTGGGAATTACTGCACAGTGGGTGTGCAGACTTCAGTCCATGGGAATTACTGCACAGTGGGTGTGCAAGGTGTCATGTCTGTGGGAATTACTAGATGATGAGTGTGCAAACTGTCCAGTTAGTGGGAATTACATAAGATCACAACTGCCATACTACATCTGATATCAGTGCTGTCAGTGGCTTGCCCTGTTATCACAGTTGAGGTTCAACTTCGTGCGAGAAGTAGTTAATTTATTAATTACATTTTTCTCATCTGACCTGAAATTCTGTCCCAAGCAGTAATATTGTAAGAGTTACCTATACATGATATAAATCCAGCAATCATTGTTATTTCTGCTGTCAAACTAGAAGTTTAGAGTTTCAAGATTCCTGAAGATACACAGATTTTGATTATTTTCTTTTCTTTTCAATAAAATTTTCTTTTCTTTGTCATGTTAGCAAGTGTTTGACTGAAAACAGAGTATGTATATTTTGTGGCATTGTAATTCTTCCTACAAAACATTCTTAAACTTTTATGCAAAAAAGAAAAGAATAAGTACATTATGACAGTGATTTAAGTAATGTTCAACTTACAGATTTAACATAAATGTCATGTAACATGTTTGTCTGTGATCAGTATACTTAACACGTAGCTTGTAACATGGAGCTCCTCCATTGTGCATCTTGTTGTCAGCTCTGTACTTTGAATTCACAGTGTATGCACTGCAATTTCAGACCAGATGGAGTGGGAACAGTTACACATGAAGAAAAAGAAAAGTTCCAAGAAATCAAAGAAAGGCTGAGAATATTGTTGGAAAATCAAATCACAAATTTCAGGTAATGTGGGCTGGAAGCCCATTTTAAGCTCTTCAGTATGTGCTGTATATTCAAGAAATAATTTGAGTACTGAATTTTATAGGCTGAATTTCGAAGGATGTTGGTATGTTGTGGGTATCTGTGTGAGGTTTGGTGGAAAGTTAGGTGTTTGCAGGTACAAAGCATTATGAGCAAGAGAAATGAGCACCTGCTAAAGGTCAAGAAGGATGAATGCTTTACTTAAACACTGTGACTCTCCATCCCAAACGCTAAGCATATTACTCATGAAACAGCAGTTTGTTGTAACCTATACAATTCGTCAAACTGAGACTTCAGCATTATTAGACAGTTGGATTGCGATAGTCCGTATGTCAAAATGTTGTGTCCACATAAAAACTGCTTGTCTTATAGTTTTGTAAAAACATAACTTGCTTATGTGTTGGTCTATTGCGGATCAGTCAAATTTTTTCTGTCTCCTGTCTCCAGCTGTGAGAATGTCGCATCTCGTGCGAAGAACTGCTGTCGTGTTGATTGAGGGCCACAAAAAGCAGACTGTCACTGAGATTGTCTACTGTTTTGAGTTATCTGCAGCACTATGTATAATTGCAAAGTCTGCATGGTAGAATTAAACATGGTGGCACCAGTAAATGGATGTGTCTCTGAATTAGTAGTTGGATGGCCATCCTCAGATGAGGAAACAAAAAAATATATCATGATGTTTGACAGTGTTGTGAACTTCTGGAACTCGCATATGTGAACAAGTGCGGAAGTTAAATAAATTTTTCATGATGCTTCCTATAGGAAGCACGTAAAATTCTAAAATGTTAATTTTAATATGAAATATTTTAATGTCATACACTTCACCTCAGTACATTATGACGTTGGATATTGCATCCATCGTTTATGGAATGTCTGAAATGCGTTGCTGTTAACATGTCATGCTGCCATTGTTCTCATTTTTGTTATCAGTTGCTGTTGTACTTGTGTTACAATGTGCTTAATGTTGCACAATTACAGTTTCTGATTTTGTTCATTTTCCTAGGTACTGCTTTCCATTTGGGAGACCCGAAGGTTCCTTGAAAGCAACGTTATCCTTATTAGAACGGGTGAGAAGTGGCATATTTAGCTGTAGTGCGGATTGTCCTTTGAAGTACTAAGTATTTGTGATGTTTAACTAAGTCTTCAAGCAACCTGAGTGACAGTGATAGTGTGCATATATTATGTACCTCAGAAAGTGATGGAGTATTGCCTAAGACTTGTTCCAAATGAGACAATGACCTGACATTGAAGTCACACCAGTTGACCTTCTTGGAGGTGAAATTTGAGGAGATCTGTGAAAGGCTATGTTGTCATAAAATTGGCGATCTGTACCAACTGCTTGGGGCAGAGTCCTCAAGACACTGATATTCTCTTAAATAGTCAGGTCTTCTGCCTTTGGTGCATAGGTATTTCAGACGAAAACCTTAAAAAAGTTTTGCTAGTTAGTGCATTGCAGATAACAGCACAGTTCCAGATCTGCCATACACAGTACATATTTCCCACCCATATTATGATGTGTGCCTACAGCTGCATGCTGTAGGGTCTGAATCTTTTTTGCACTTTAAAGTTCATCATTTGTCTCAGCCTTGTAGAATCTGAGGGAGTCGGGATAGTGGCCAGGCTACAGGCTGGGTGGCCCAGGATTCAGATCCTGGCAGGTGCAGTAGAATTATGCCTTCTCCAAAGCTCCCAGACTGGCTGTGGCACCCAATCAAGTGTTATATTCAATGGGTACTGGGGTACTATCCCTGGGTTAAAGTGACTCGGGTGTGATGTTGACCACTCACCTCCATCTAGTGGTAAGGTTAAGAATGAGTGGAGCTATACCTCTGCTCCACCTACTTACTTTCGTGGCGTACACAGGAACAAGTTTACCTTTCCCTTGTCGAATCTGAAGCGTTGTTTAAGATCCATTTCGTCATTATGCTTCACTGAATTGTAGCTCTTCACAAATTCCATCTTTCCAATATTTCATGTATTTCTAACCAAGATGTGTGAATGTTTCTGTTTTGACTCTCCTAAGAGTGTGTTTCTGTTGCAAATCTCATAAGCGGATGTCCTCTCCTTTTGAAATGTTGCTAGGAGATCACTGAGTGCCACAGTGAGGACGCTTATGTGTTGATTGAAAGTGTTTCAACTATAAAGGGTTCTGGTGCTGAAGATCAAAGTCTTGTGTGATGAAATACTCTGTCATTGGCCAATTATTTCCTGACATTGGAAGGATTCTTTGGAACATCAGTGACTAGTTACAATTTGACGAGTTGTGACGTGCCAGAAGACATGAATCATCAGCCACACTACTGTCAGAACCTCACATCTCCTATGGTTCTGGTGATGATATAATCACATCTAGGATTACATGGTGTTTGGACTTTGTATATTGCCTTGTGTTTCAAAAACAACTCTTTTGGCAACTGGATCTGTTCTCTGCCTGGAGTGTAAGGGTGGATGTGCACATACTGATTTGTGGCCAGTAGAGAGAGCTGTTTTGAGTTTCTGGCCCAGGAAACAAATAACCCAATATACTTCACGCACGGTTGTAACGTGTCCTGTACAGACAGCTCATATTGTGTAAGGGGAACACAAAGAAGTGTGACCACTTAACAGCACTGCAGTCTTTTGCCTTTGTCTTCAGGAACAGAAGTACGAGAACAGTCTCCTTGGACTGCTGGAACCTGAGGCACCACATCCTTCCAAACTCTGGAAACCACTTGCCCAGTGACAGAGTGTCACAGCCCAGAAGACTAGAGTCTTCATCATGCAGTCAGTTTAAGAGCAACACCAAAATGTTTCAGTCACATTAAGGCCTCACACTGACGTTTGTCCCTCCTGTAAAGAGAAAGGCAATATTGTTACCCTTATTACTCATAATGCTGCATGACATTTATGTTGTAATCAAGATGCAACTGTTGTTGGTCAGTGGTAACAAGTGCTTGATTCAGTGAGATCCCATGACCTTCTCACCAAAAGTTGCTGCTGAGATGTGCATGTGAATGGCTAGATGCCCATGTGGACAGCCGTGTGAGTTTGACGGAAGTTTTGTAGACATCTCTCTTTCACATGCATAAATACATGTACAGTTGGCACAATTATATATTTTATTTTTGTTACTTCTTCTTCTTCTAGAGGCTCTACGACTCTACGTCAGTTTTGGCCTGTTCAATTATCCCTTTCCGTTTATTTCTATCTTGTGCGAGTTTCTTCCAGTTTTGGACCTTCATCACTTTTAAGTCATTCCTGACGTCTTCCTCCCACCTTAGTTTTGGTCTTCCCATGTGTCTTGGAGCTACAGGTTTCCAATTTGTTATTTTTTTCACTGTCCTGTCATCAGGCATTCTTTCAATATGGCCTAGCCAACTGATTCTTTGGGCTTTGACCTATGTCACTATATTAGCATGGTTAATAAGCATATCTGACTCATCATTTGTTCTAATTCTCCATCTATCTTCGCTCACTTTAATTGGTCCAAATATTTTCCTTAATATTTTCCTTTCAAACACCATCAGTTTTTGTTCAGTTTTGTCTTTAAGTGTCCAAGTTTCACATGCATATGTAACTACTGGTCTGATTATTGTTCTATAGAGCTTTAATTTGACCTTTCTTGAAATCTGATTACTAATGAACATCATTTTATTTGCGAAGTATGCACGATCTCCTGCCGCTATTCCTTCTTGGATTTCTTGTTCGATTGAATTATCTTCATTTACTATTGATCCACGATACTTAAATGCTGTGGTTTTTTCCAATTGCATGTCTTCTATTTTAACCCTTTAAAGATGAAGCGTGTATGTTTTATATAAGGACTCAGTGCGTACCGCGCAGTAAACACTCTCCACTTCGGTTATAAAAACCAGTCTCTTAATGTTTTGTAAGGCAAAAGTTGCCGTTTGTTCTGAGGTCTGTACAAAACACATAAACGCAATGTGGAAACCACGTAGAATTTTTTAATGTTAAACCTGATCATATGTAAAGTTACCGCTAGGCTTTAAAAGGTTAATGTGAGTTTCAATAGATGTGTTCCTTGAACATTTCATATATTTTGTTTTCGCCATATTAACCACTAATCCTGATTCTGTTGCTTCATTGTTTAGTTTGATAAACGTATCCATCATCACATGTCATGTCCTTGCCATAATGAGCAGATCATCAGCGTAAGCACATATCTGTCTTAATCTCATGGATATGTTACCCCTAATGTCCAAGTTCTTCATGACGATATCTATTACCATGCTAAATAATAAGGCGGACAGTGGATCTCCGTGTCGAACACCTGTGTTTATGTCAATAGCTTCAGTTAGATCATTATTTACTCTTACTTGTGCTGTCGTATTCTGAAGTGTGAGGGTAATTAAATTTTGTAATTTTGTCGGTATTCTAAATTGTTTCAGACTTTTAATTACTGCAGTTCTGTACACTGTATCAAAAGCTTGAGTATAGTCAATGAATAGACTGTGTAGTTCAATATTATATTCATATGACTTTTCATATATTTGTCTCACTATGTGAATATTATCAATTGTGGATCTATTCAGTCTAAAACCTGTTTGGTTTTCACTGATTTTGTTTTCAACTATTTCTGATAGTTTGTTATACAGATAGCAGGAGAACACCTTGTATACCAAGTTTAAAAGAGTTATTGCTCTGGAGTTTTTGCACAGTTTAGGGTCTCCTTTCTTAAATACTGGGCAGATTATTCCTTTTAACCATTCGTCTGGTAAGGTCTCGTTTTCCCAGATTTTACAGATTAAGCAGTAAATTCTCTTTTTAAGACTAGTGCCACCATATTTTATGAATTCTGGGATGATGCTGTCTGGGCCAGGGAATTTATTACTTTTAAGTTTATCAATTATGTTCCTTATTTCTTTGTATGTAGGGCTTAACATTTTTACATCTTCCTCATGCTCCTGTGCTGTTATTTCAGTTTCTTGACTAATGTGTGTTATGTCTTGTTTCATCATCTGTTCAAAATATTGTTTCCATCTCTTTAATATTTCTTCCCTTTCGATTAATAATTTCCCTGCTTCATCTTTGCATATTTGTAATGACGAGGGTGGTCCTCTATTGAGGTCTTGTACATCCTTGTAAAATTTCTTGGTGTCGTTTTTCTTGTTTGCCATTTCAGTGTCTTTTAATTTTGTGTACATCGATGCCTTCTTTTTCTGCCTACAAATTTTGTTAGTTATTTTCCTTTTCTGCTCATAATTCTCTTGGTTACTTCTCGTTCTTCTTTGTAGACATTTCTCTCTTGCTTTGTTCTTCTGTTTAATTGCATCTCTGCATTCTTCATCCCACCATGCGTTTCTCTGTGTTACTTGGTTTGTAGTAATAATTTCTGTGGCTGCCTGTAGTGTTGCGTCTTTTATATTTGTCTGTTCTTCGTTTATGTTTTGTTGCACTTGTTTGTCTTGTAATTTATGATGTAATAACTGCCTATATTGATGCATTTTCTGTTTATTATGCAGATTTTCCGAATTCCATCTGGTTTGTTCCTTTTTTTTCATTTTGGAAATTATTAATCTTTGTTTTACCTTGATTTTCAGTAGCAAGTGATCACTATCACATTTTGGTCCTCTTATCGTTCTAACATCTTGAATCATTCCTACTTTCATTTTGTTTACCAGAACATGATCTATTTGATTCACCATTTGGCCGTCTGGACTAGTCCATGTTCCAATGTGTATTCTTTTATGTTGGAACTGTGTGCTGGCAATAGTCAGGTTGTTAGATATTGCATGGTTACATAGGTATTCTCCATTTAAATTGGATATAGGATGTATGGAATATTTTCCTACTACCCCTTTATATGCACTTTCTCTGCCTATTTTAGCATTGAAATCACCTGCTATTATTAACAAATCATTTCTTGGTACTTTGTCTTGGAGCTTTTGTAGGTCTTCATAAAATTGTTCTTTCAGTGCCTCATCTTTATCTTCAGTTGGGGCATATGCGCTTATTATTGTTATGTTATGAAGCTTTCCTCTAATCCTCAATCTACAGAAGCGCTCATTGTATGGCTGAAACCTCAAGACACTCCCATCTATATCCTTCCTCACAATAAAACCTGTTCCTGCATAACCAGTATTATCTTCTGCACAGCTGTAATATGTTATGTATTCATCTTTTTTAATTTTCCCATACTCTTCCCATCTAATTTCTTGTAGTGCTACTATCTGAAGATTTGTTTCCAGCATCTGTTCAGCTATTTCTTGCAGACGTCCAGGTTTTAGCATAGTTGTGATGTTCCAGGAACCTATCTGTATTTCCAATTTCTTTTTCCTTTTAACTCGCCCGTGTTGTCTTAATAAAATCTGTCCGGCATTCCTTAATTGAACTTTTGTAGCGGGATGAGTTTTACGAAAGGAGGTTGCTGGCCTTGTGTCCAACCTTTTAACCTAAGGAACGGGGTTTTTCTGTTGGGGTTTTCCTTCCCTTAGCTGGATGCCAGTCAAGGCTAAGGGATCCAGCTCCCTAGCAAGTGCTTTGATTATAGTGGCGGCACAGACTCGCCACTGTTGCATATCTTCATTGACTTATGAGACATTTTATAGGGTTGCCCCTGCTACCGGGCAATCCACCTCCTCTCTGATATGCCGCCCTTGTCCACGACTGCTTATTCGTCAGGAAAATCCTGCTTATTTCGCAGCTGCCCGCTATATATAGTGGGATTTCCAGTATCTGCGACCCACGGACACGCCTGGTAGCTTGGGCAAGCATCTGGGAAGGTGTCCCAGGGCCAGGATTTTTGTTACTTCGCTTTTCTTTTTGTGGGGTACCATAGTAGAGTGCCTGAGATGTGGCTTTATAACCAAGGAATCCTGATTCAAGTCATGGCACTGGTGTGAGATTTCTGTCTGCTCGATACAGTCCAGAAAGGCTCAGCCATATGTTCAGTGGGATGTGTTTTCTCCATGGTGCAGCAGCTGGGTGTCCAACTGACTACTCACCTCTATCTAACGCCAAAGTGATGGATGAGTGGAATTATGGAATTGTACCTCCACTCACCCCAAACCACTGTCTGTATGCCTTAATGGCATGCAGAGGGGCAAATTTACCTTTTAACGTTTATCGTTCAGTTAGTGACTACCCAGTCATTTATCACAGCCTTTCACTTTATCCCTATAATACAGGTCCCTTTATCTGCTCATCTGAATATATGTTGTGCTTTGCATCCTTGCAGGAGATTTTTATGTTTGAAATGAATGAATACAAAAGGAATGTCAGCATCATCCAGTAACATACTTCACATAATTTCATCTTGCAGTGTACAGTATGTTCCTACAGGTGCACACACATAATTATTTTTCCTGGGGGGGGGGGGCCCGCCCGGACCCTGAAGCTATGTGTAATGTTGGATTTTAAAAATTATGTTATAAAAATCATGTTGTAAGTGCAACATAACACTGTTTGCTACTGCATTTATATACATACGAATATAATTACATGTTCCTTGACTCCATCACAGTGTCCTGTCTTCTTGCTTTTTTAATGTTATTATTTTATTTTTCAAAATTCTAATGTACTGGTCATCAGCCGATTTCAATAGCTGATTTTGGTTGAAAAGTAAATCACGTATAAGTTTTGATATCATCGTCTCTACAGAAGCTGTGTTTTTTTAAATTTCTGTTGTGGGGGTTTTGGGGGGGAGGCTGCAGCCTGGCAGTCCCCCCCTGCCGGGGTGCACCCTCATGTTCCAAGGTAGTAGAGACCCTGTTTAGAAGTAAAGTCTGTTCATGTAATGTTGTGTGATGTTTACAGGTACTCATGAAGGATATAGTGACTCCCGTTCCGCCTGAAGAAGTGAGGGGCATGATCAAGAAGTGTCTGGAGACAGCAGCACTTGTGAATTACACCCGTCTGTCGGCAGAAGCCAGGATTGAAGGTAATTTGCCTTAAACTGAATCATATGCAAAACAGGCAGCTCACTTCAGTGTGTTGTCATACACCATTAGTATTCTGATGGAGCGCAGTGCACTACATGAAGCAGTAGCTGAAGAAGAAAGTCTTCAGTTTGATGCAGCTTTATATTGCTGTATTGCATTTATACTGAATCATGATGGCATGTTTTGGCTTGTTTATGTTATGTCATCTTCAGGTCTGTCATACGAAGATATATATGTGTATGTATATATAAAACAAATTTCTTATTTTGTACATACTGTGTGTGTTTGTTTGTTTGTTTGTTTGTGTGAAAGACTGAGATTACAAACTTGTATAGGTTTGTGGCAAACATTGATGTACAAAGTTGTATTGTTATTAATTAGTTGTTTGTAAAATGGTCTACAAAAAGGTGTAAAAAAGTTTACAGTCCAAGCTAAATGTTTATAATCTCTTTTTGTTTATTAGCAATTAATTGCAAAATAAGCGTGAGTGTGTCTTATATACTATTTGTTGTACTCTTGTTAAAAGTTATGGTTGCAGCTTAGAAGTGGAGATAAATGTACGTAGTTACCGCACTATTAGTAGAAAGAAACAGACGATGGGCACTTAGCTTGATTTCCATTTTTAAAACCATTTTGTAGAACATTAGAAAGTGGGTTAATTAATAACAGCACAACTGGATATGTCTGTATTTACCACAAGTGCACAGAAGTATGAGATCTCAGTCGCCCACACACAGTGTGTTTAAAACAAGAAATTCGTGTATACTTTACTGTGGGCCAGACCTGAAAGTAGCTTAAAGTGAACAAGCCAAAACATGTCTCTGATTCTGTATATTTTGATACAGCAGTAAAAGGTGTCAAAATGAATTAAACTTTTTTCCTTCAGTTAATACATTGTCAAATACTGGCAAGTGGACGTAGTGTAAACAGCGATACAGATTCAGTCGTAGGTTTAGAAAAATGAAATTGTGCACATTGCAAAGAATGAAAAGGCACAGAGGCATGAAGTTGTGACATTGGTAAGCATGCTAGGTGCTACCGGAAGTGTAGTTCTGGACATTAATCTATTGAAGTCACGTAGTCCTGCAACTCTAAATCACAGGTTTATTGTGAAGTAATGTAACATTGCCTTAATCATATTCTGCTGCTCTGAACACAAAGTTGTACAGGTTGGTTGCAGTAATGTATCATTTGTTGCAAAATTGTTGTTTTAAATTGTAGAACTGAGGCTACTGGATAATTTTGTAGGAAATACAGTGAAACTCATGACTTGTGTAAGCCAGAATTGCATTTTTAATTTTGGTTCAGGACAAATACTAACATACCATATTGCTGTCATTTAAGTCATTGTGAGGCCATATTTTTCAATTTAGATTTCATTGAGCTTTGTATTTCTGGCCACTAAAAATTTACCAGTGAGGTGAGATTGTGATACAAATGGTGAAGTATCATTGGACAACCTAGTTCAAAGTTATTTCTTCTTTCCACTGGTCCGAGCGAAGGTGGTGAAGGAACTGTGCAAGGTACGATATGTCCCGCAGATGTTGAGTGTCTTGGTAGTAATCATGCATGCCCACTTGCACTGGTAGTTGCTATTTGAAACTTAAGTCATTGTAGAGCCTTGAAAGAAAGTATATTTATGCCCTCTTATCATCTTCAGCATCATAACATCAACAGATTTGAGTTTTCCTGTATACAAAATGCAAATGTTGTAGTCCGTGACATGGTGTGCAGTCTTTGCAAAGGCCTTCTCTATGTTCCAAATGCAGTACAGGTCCCTGATGCTCTCGTGACTGCAATTTCATTTGATGCCCAGAAGAAAAGTACAGCCTTCCTGCCCTGGTGTTCAGGAAGCACATAAATACCAAACAGCATTATGTGCACACCTCATGTCGAATTTCACTGAAATTGAATAGCAAATTTGGAAAGGACAGGCGAAAATTGTTATATCCCTGAAGTAAAGTATGACTTTCGCTGCACTGATTTTCATGAAACTCAAAATTACTCAGCACCATAATGTGGAAATCTTGTATACTGACTTTTACTTTGCTCGATCAAATATGAAAAATACATGTATAAGTTCCTTTGTTGCCGCAAGTAAAATGAGACTCATTGGGCAGATTTGCACGAAATTCACACTTTTTCGACAATCTTATAAAGTGCTGTTATGCCCAGTTTCACAAAAATCCATCGAACAGTTTTGTTGCTGATAGGAGGCCATGTGTCACCATACGCGGTGTGGGGGGCGCCCCCCCCCCCAACTTCATAAAGAATGCCTCTTAATGTTTCAGTACAAGGCGTGGATCGTGTCACATTTCATGGGTGCCTGCACAGTAAGAAGTTGATTTTAATTTATATTTCATAATTTATGGCATATGATATTGAAGTGAAATCTTAATTCAAAATTTTGTTTATTTTGTTGTCTGACTTTATAACAGTTGGCTGATTTTGTTTCAAAGTAGTTTGCAGATTCCCCATCACACAACTATTTCTCTGCATGACCTGATTACCTCATGACATTTTGTAGTTGATGTGTCATACATGTGGTCATTATGTCATTTCACTTGCTCTTAACTGTTTCACCTACTCATTCTGAAGTTCTAACACTGAACTAAATACTAACTACAGTGTATGTGAAAGTAAATTCTAGCAGTGGATTGGTGTATGCAGAATGGATGTTGTAGCTTACAGAGTGTGTTGAGAGGTTGAGTTTGGCTGATAGATACAGTAGCGGTAGCTGTAATTGATGTGATATCAGGTGCAGTGGCTGTTTTGCACCTTTTGCACCTGTAATATCTCTCCTATTATGACACACTTCTTGCACTCCTCACAGCAGTAGCACTGTCAGTCACTTGCACTGAAATGGTAAATTGGTCAAAATTATGTGTGTATAAAACATTTTATGTCACTGCCAGGTTATAATTAATATCAGCATTAAAGTCAGTACTGCCAACTTCAAACCGATGAACCTTAACAATGTTATATTTGTTCGCATAGATACTGGTACTCCATGCATGTTTAGTTGAGCTGACGATCTTCTGGGAATACTTTATATGACATGGAAGGCATTACTGTTGGTTGGTTAACATAATGTCTGTATGTGCATAAAATTACAAGTACAGTGTGAATATATTAAAATTGGAAACACAAATTGTGCATAAAATGAACAGGAATACAAATACAAAGTGGAGAATTTTGAAGCTGTCATCAAAGACTCACAGGAAGTACCTTTGCAGTGAAGCACTGTGGTCTTGTTGACATTGTGTACAGTTGGCGTTGCTGACTGTAATATTACATGACAGTGTGTGGGCATGGTAAGTAGTGAATACATTTAAAATTGTGATTAATATCTTCAGTACAGTACACAGTTAAATGAAAATTCAGTACAAAAAAAAATTCAAGGGCTTTGGTGCCTATTTGTAACAGATGCATTGAAATGTGAGCTTCTGGTCACATCTCAAGCAAGTGACACTTTCCGTGCTGAGTGACTTCACATATCATGTCACATTATCTTTTATAGTTCCTTACTTGACAGAGTGAGGTGTTGTTTGTGATACTGGATTAGTAGTAAATTTATGTCTGTGATGGCAGACAGTTATAACAAAGCACAGGGTCTGTGTTTTCATCTGATGAATATCATTTGTTCCTTACTGCCACTGTTCTGCCATGCATGTGGATCATTGCCTGTAGGGGCCATATTATTATTATTATAACCAAGCAGACAGAAAGTGAGAAATTATATTTGTCGGATAAGCAAAGACGCTACACAATTCAGCTCTGAGATTTCATATTCCCACTGCAGCATGGATGATGATTTAAAGTCCTTTGGAACACAATGCCATGTTAATGTATGGGTAGAGTTGTCTCTGTGCATGCTGTGAAGACATACGGGGGCTGGATGTGTAGCTCCACTCATTCTTAACCTCTGCACTCAATTGGGGTGACTGATTGGCTTTACGATCTGGTGAACAGGTACATAAAATTCTAGTTAAAATATGCACTGATATAGTACACAGTAAAAATGCACTGTATTTAAAAGTGTGTGTACCCTGTTAAGTCATAGGACTGGTAAGCCAAAGAGCGGGCAGATGTTGCTTAGTTATGGATATCTCCATGGCAGATACTTGAGCTTGCGTATCAAAGCATTGTACAAAATTGTTAGGTCAGATGTACCCACTGTGGCATAGCAGTCCTGGCAGTTTTGTATGTTGCAAGCTGACAGTTGTTCCACATTTACTGTGTACTGTATCGTTACATGTTCGTCTGTAATTTTATACGCATGTAAACCTGGTGCCTCCCATTATTAATTTAAATTATCACCCTGAGGATGGCCAGGTAGGCTGAAATGTGTGGGTTGATTATAAAATACAGTTGTGACTTACAACTTCTACGTACTTTTTTGTTTATTCTGTCATTCATAGTAACAGACGTTTAAATGACTGTAGTGTCAATGTAAATGTAGTTCACAACTAAACACAATTTTACATTTTAAAATAAATCAAAACATCATGAAGATCAGGCGTACTAAACAGTGCAACTGGTATGTGAAGCTTTGCTAAGTTGTGTTCTGTGTAAAACTGCTTACAGATGACCTGAGTGGTGAGGTAATGGTGGCACCAAGTAAGAAACTGGAAGACCTCATCCACCTGGCAGAACTGTGTGTTGACCTTCTGCAGCAAAATGAGGAGCACTATGCAGAGGTAGGCCTGGTACAGTGTGTAGCAGTTGGTGTCAGCAGTCATGTGCTTAGCTGAAGTTTGAATGCAGAACGTAATTTCTATAAAGATCTTTTATGATCTATAACTGACTGCTGTGTGTTCATATGTCTGATGATTTTCTTATGTACATAATCACATGTAAATTCATCAAGTTTTAAACATTTATTTTCTGTTCGCTCACTTTCTACAATAAAAGTCCGTCTCCCTAAACAGACACAGGTATGTACATACATACATACATACATACATACATACATACATACATACATACATACATACATACATACATACATACATACATACATACATACATACATATGTATGTACGTACGTGTACGTATGTACCAGAGGTGTGTTCAGACACATCCCCTGTGCAGAGTGTAGTTATTAAGTTTAAAGAAGTTTGTTTAAATTTGAGTTTCCTTAGTTTGTGTGGTAAATAAAAGTAATGTCCTTTATGACTGGGTATGCAAGAAATGTTTGCCTTAAAAAATGGAAAATAAAATTACCTGGGTACACACACTCTAATGACATGTGCTTGCGCGCACTTATGACATGTAGGACGTACACAGTACAT
This sequence comes from Coptotermes formosanus, assembly GCA_013340265.1. Taxonomy (NCBI): domain Eukaryota; kingdom Metazoa; phylum Arthropoda; class Insecta; order Blattodea; family Rhinotermitidae; genus Coptotermes; species Coptotermes formosanus. Next base: position 566,174 of record BLKM01000334.1, on the reverse strand, counting down.
GGTTCGTGGAGCATGTTTTGAAAGCTACAGAACACAGAAAATTCTCATACAGAATGGCCTAGAAATTTATATACTGAGATTATGCTCATGTTCCGGGGAAACGCTACTTTATTTATGGCCAGCCATCAGCAAAATGTGAGACTGAGAGCTTACAGAAATTTTGCAAATTGTTGTCCACCACATTCAGCGCACTGTTCATGTCTTACAAACACTGATTTATACATAAATTAGTGTTTCCATAGAACCTGAGAATAATTTCAGTAAAGTGACTTTTAAGACAGTCTATATTTGTTGCAGTGTCTGTTTTAAGTGTTTTCTTGACCATACTTGTATAGTTACCACTTATTCTTTTGACTTTGTGTTTTAATAGCTGTGGCTTGTGTGTCCAGCAATGAATGGTGCATCTTCCAACAACAGGCAATAATAACTAAGCTGTTCTCTGCGTCGAAAGTTGGAAATCCTTAATACATGTCAGAGGAAAGTTTATTCACAGTAAATGTAAAGTTTTATTATTTGCAAGACATGCTCCATTTGATATATTTCCTTTCTTGGTTGGCTGAAAACAGTTTCAAGGAGTTAGTTCCATGTCACATGAAGCTGCAGTTGAATGAAACTAGTGCTTTGATTCCTAATATAAAAAAAAAGCATGCAAAATTCATGCACTGAATTCATGCAATGCATTTTGCCTGTTTTTGTATGAATAATCAAAGCACTAATGTCATGCAACTGGTAGAGTCATGTTGTGTAAGACTAATTGCATGAAACCATTTTCTGCAGTGTGTGCACCACCTGAGGCACACATGGTAGGGGTCACATATACATTCAAACAGACATATGATCAAGTTGAGAGTTCCGACTTGCTAGTGTCTCATTTATCGAGTTTGCTCGAATGTCAGCCTTCTCTCTGTTTTGTTTGCCAGCAAGTCTGGCGAGGGTTTCTTGTGTCTCTTGTCACAAGACAGGACTGAGTTAAATACCCACAGACTTAGAAGTGCAGGACTTGGTCACACCTGAAGTAATTAAGGTCATGTGAAAAACGGTGTACAACTGTTCGTTGTCATTGCAGAATTTGTCAAAAATCTAGTTTGCCTGTATATCTGATAAGTGACAGTGGTTGATAATGCAACACTCATACAAAACACTGTGCTTGCCGCAATGGTTTGGATACCTGTGGCTTGTCCTCATGTAGCTCAAACAACCAGCATGTTTGGTGTTTGGTGTTGTGGGATTCTTCCAATGTTGTATTTGCACCATGTGAACTGTAAAACTGTCGTGTTGTGTTAACATTGTAAGTGTTACTACTGATGTGGCAGCTGCGGAAACAGAAAGAATGTACAGTACAGTACTTCAGGTACTGAGGGCAGAGCAGTAAGGTCATCATGGGACTTCACCACTTGCAAATTAATCTTGTGGGCAAGATTTACTTGGATATTTCTTTGATTGGAATTAATTTATTTTATAAAAATTCACTAGGTGAGGTGTATGTTAACTGTTAAATAATAAAATAAAAATTCATTTCAAATCATGAAACTTGTTTCACGCTTTAAGGATTTAGATTGACTTGACTTAGATTTAAACATTCAGTCCGTACCACACAGTAAACACACTCCGTCTCATTTATAAAAACCGGTCAGTTAATGCTGTGTAGGAAGATAATCACGTTCTGTTCTGAGATCCACACAGAACCTACCGATGCAGTATATAGGCATAAAATAGGAATTTTTTATGCTGATCATGGTGGTGCATAAAGTAACTATTTGGCTTTGAAGGGTTAACCTTGTATATGTTGTTATAGCAGACCACTCAAGAAGGTACAGAATACCACAACTTGAATTGGTTGCATTGTTAACAGCCATCCTTTTGTTTCATGCGTATTGAAAAACAGCTGATTGGTGGTTGACTTGTTATCGTATAAGAATATGCAGGGTGGACAATGTATGTTTCCCTGTTGTCACAAAATGAATGTACAGAGTACACTCCTCCACCCAAGCCTTTCATCACAACCAACAACATAAACTTTTTGGCTCTAAAAGAGGCATCAGCTGTGAATTCCATGTCAGTATTAGCAATAGCAGTGGTAACATTTTAGTGTTTTTGTAGGAATATAAGTTACTAAGGAATTATTTAAAAATATTTACTTAAATATGCCTACGTGGGTCTTTCTTATTGTATTGTGCCTATACTTGCTATGTCAGTTGTTATATTTACAGTGCTTAATTATTTAAGTGTTAAATTCTTTAGCTATTAAATATTAAAAGTACTAACAAAAATTGTGATTAAACAGTGTTAAGTATCGTAACAGATGCAAAAAGAAACCGAGAAATGTAGATGTAATAGAGGAATATTATTTTATATGCAAATTGTTGCTAGTCACTTCCCATCAGGTGGCTTATTTTATAAAACTTTGATGTGCAGTGTGCATGTTAGTTAGATGTGATATGTTTCTAAAAACCAAAGGAAAACGTTTTCAGCTCCTGTTTTAAATGTGCTGAGTAAAAAAGCCTCATGTTAAGTGAAATACATTGAACTAAAAATATGTGGACCCCAACTTTTGGTGGATTGTAGTAGCAGTAAGCACTGCACTGCCTGCTGTCAGGTGCAGAGTCCGAGTTGTCACATAAAATAATACAAGTATGTCTGTGCAATAGGCAATACATTTACTCTGGATCCATGTAGGTGCATTGATTAATTATTTTTACTTAATTCTTAGTGCCTATACAAAGACTAAGATTTGAATATTAATGTTGTTGACCTTGGCATGGAATTCATTGTTATTGTATGAGAGCTTCTTAGAGCTGAAACCTGTGTGTTGTAAATATGTGGTAACAGGGTCAAAAAGCTTGAAATGGTGAGTGTATTCTGTGTATTTATTATAAAAGCCTCACAGAATGTTGAAGTACAACACTGTTGTAACTAATTGTGGATCTGGTCTCTCTTGTATTCTGTCATCACGTTGCTGTGTGATCAAAGGCTTACAGATCGGTGAGTGTTAGATGGAACATAGCCTATAACTTTCTGTTCTCCCATCAGACATCTTCTCTAAAGCATTACAAATTCATATTCAAAATACCATGTTTTTATTTTTAATTCTATCTATATCCATTTGCAGCTGATACTTATGTTTGCTACATGCAAACCTAGAGAGCATGATAATTGTCACAGGACATGTGACCTTATATGTGCATTTCTGTACATGAATATTTTCATCCAAGCAGGTGTGGTGCTTAATTATTGATGTGGCAATACAGTCACTGAATTACCAAAGTTTAGATTCTGTAGAAATATTTTCAATAAGCACAAAAAATGCAATAAATAAGATTCACGCTTGTGCTGTAGTGTAATTGAGGCCCTGTCTGTTCTGGGGTGTTGCACAGCATGAGTTGGTAGTTCATTACCAGCGTTTCGGGACAACGTATCAGTCTCATCTTTAAGGGCAGGCATTCCACAAAGACTACTTGACACTTGAAGATGGGCCTGATACATTGTCCTGAATCAGCAGTAATCAGCTACCAACCTATACCGCACAACATCCTCCAAGCCTCCAAAGTGAGGTATATCAGTCTCAAACATAAATGAGCACATTTCATTTTTAGTTGGAAACTAAAATGTAAACTAGTGCCTAAAATTTGCTTAAAAAGGAATGCTAATGTCTGCAGTAACTGCTAGGCACAACTTCTCCATTCGTATGGTATGTTGTTGCTATTGCTGGCACTTGACAGGAATTAGCGGTATGCTTAAAATGTCAAAAGGTAGCTCCTGGTATTGAAATTTTAATTTAAAGTTGTTGGTGTGATATTTATTTCAGTTATATGAAATTGATCCATTTCCCACCCAAATACATTTTAAACATAGTACAATTCTCTCCATACTTCATTAATACAGTATTTGTATTTGACAGTAAGTCAGAATTTCTTGACAACAATGGCATAGTCTCATAGCTTGATTCAAATTTGTGCAAACAAATTTGACGACGTCCTCTTTATTAAAATCAACAAACTTACAGGATGAATGATATGGCAGTTGTTAGGCCACCATGACAGTGCAAACCTCAGGACATCTGAGGGGGGGATAATATTCCTCTAGAAAATGTCCTCAGTGGCATGATGGTAAATATTAGCGCAGAAATTTGGAGGCTTTCGTTCTATGCCTGGCTGTTGAAACAAAATTCTTCTCTTGAACCGAAGGATGGGCTTAATCAGCCATTCTTATAAGTACAGAGATTTCACAGCATGAACTTTATGATGTCTCAGCAGCATCACGGGGAAGAAAACTGAGTTGATGACCAGGTACAGTCTAGTTTACTGTACAGTACAGTGTAGTTTATTGTCAATCTTGCAGTTATATTTTTGTCCTTCCAGTATTAAATCTCCAAATATATTGTAATTTAATATGCATTTACTGAAATTCTACAAATTATTTAAGGAGTGGTTGTGATATCATTTGCTACCCAGTGAATGACCTTTGATGATGGCGACAGTTGTCAGCCAAGGACAAATATTTCATTTATTAACGCAGTTGATATAGCTACATGTTTCAGCTAACTGTATGCTATCTTCAGGCCATAAGTAATTAATTAAAAAGTACTATACAACGTGTATAATAACTTACATTTTTAGGTAAAATCAAGATGAGCCCATCTTATGTAACACAATGAAGTCAATCTGGGTGCCGCACACAAGGGGACAGACAGTATGAAGCTAGTAATGACCTGTAGTTCACAGTTTGAATTTAGAAATGTGTTCTGCACAAAACACTTGCAATTTAAGAAGCTGTGCAAAAATTTGCAAATTATCCATTTATGTTTTTAATATTTTTTTTATATTTTCCCCCAGCAGTTTTATGACTAGTAATATCAGTAAATGTCAACTCTTTATGTTCAGTCAAATTGGCAGTTTCAATTGCCAAGTTCCCACTTCTTTGTTTAAAATATGGCATTAGGAAAGTACTTGACCAAACAAATTATTAAAATTGTTTTTTAGATGTTCTTGCTTTCCAGATGACATATTTAGTTTTGTGTGGTGAGCACTTCCCTTTAAAACACTGCTGTCCTTAACTGTAACCTTATCACATGCAGTACACTGGCGTTCTGTACTTGAGATATCCCCCTCTGTGTTGTTCATGTGGGCCGTTTCAACCCCTCCACAATCTGTACACTGCATTCTGCATTCTGCCATTCTTATTTTCATTTGTGTAAATGACTCTGGAAGGCAGGAATGTCTCTTCTAGTACTGGACTGACATCAGTAAAGGGAAATACTGCAAAATTTGAAATTTTAGCCGAAAATATTTGCAATGCTTAAAAATTTTGGTAAATATTTTTCACATGAGGAGGGCTAATTTCTATATTGCACTGATGGCTGCCCTTAAGAGAAGAATTTTGGGTCAATAAAAAAATGTACTCTGTAGTATTGCATTTCTGATCCTGCACAAATGGACAGTGAGTAACGGTAAAACCAGCAGAATAGGCAGACACAGGTACTGTAAGCCACATTTAAATTGTTGTTACCGTCCCATCTGTTAGGCCAAATGCCCATCTCCAGGGAGAACACAAAAATGTCAGTGAGAAGTAACCAGGTTTACATTGATGTAGAATTACAGATAAACTGTACGGTGACATGCATTTGTGTAGTATGTGATACATCTTTTGTCAGTTGCATGCATCGGTTTCCCGCTTCTGATTTTGTGCATTGTGAACTAATAGTCAACCCACATTCCACATAATTTTACATGATGAGAGTACACTTCAACTGTATACTATATGACTGTATATTAATGTATACTGTAACAGTGATTCCACATAAATGTAGACCTGGTACCTTCTAGTAAGATTGTGTTCTGCCCACAGACAGCCATGTGGTCTGAAACACATTGAAGACTAGCAAGATATTGTTGTGACTTACATCTTCTGCGTACTTCGTTGGTTGTACCGAGATTCAGTGATATATATAATCTGTGTTTCTTGGCCTTTCAATTGGTACACTTTATAGTATTTTTCTTTTAAAACTGTGTTATGTGACCGGAACTTTAAAGTACGTATTTGTACAAGTTACTTCCTATGTATACAGTATTGTTGTGCACCCCTGCATTAATTATTGTGCTTTTTATGTCCGTTTTTCATGTCGTGTATTATGTAAAGTGCATTTCACCTTGTTCCCCATTATGTGTCAAATTGTCTAAACTTCTTCTTTCTCTTCTCTTTGATTTTTGAGCAGGATAAAGTAAGTAATGTACCTTTAATTCTGCACAAACTATGCCTCTCTGCATGTTTTGGCCTACACACACTTGTACCCGTACATAAATCCTAACCCTCGTTTGATATATAGCATCGTTATTTTATGTGACAACTGTCAGCTGCCCCTTCCTGTTGGCTAGTTCATCATATTAACATAGCCCAATCAGCTGACCACCCATGTGTGTGACAGAGGAGTGGCGGTGATAGACAGTGATTGTCAGATAAAATAAAGATCCTGCAGAATGTCTTGGCAGAAGCTTGTCGGTGGTTCTCTTGGTAAGCGTACTTGTGTGATGTTGTTACATCGGGAAGAAAACCACCTGAACACCAGTATGACAGCCGTGTCGTTCATGCTTTCCACCCGCAAGATGGAGGCAGTGTGTTATCCCTAAACGTCAGAAAATTCTACCAAGCTAGACGGCGTCACATTCCATTTATCCATACTCACCACCATAAGTGCATTTTTTAAAATTAAATTTTGACAAGTAGTTCTTGACACAAAAAGTTCCTATTTCAAAATTCTTAACCATGCGTTGTATGTAATTTGTTCCAAAGTTACAAGAAAGTTGTGCATGAAACTGGTTTGTTTGCATTGCACAAGTCCCAACTGCCAGCAAGTAACTGTGGACCTAACATGCAGTAATGAGCACAAACTTTAGAACGCAAAATTAATTTGAGGTGGCGTGTTGTATATTTAATTGTAACTTTGTGACTGGTGGCTGATGTGGTTACCTTGAGAGCCACTGATAATGGAAGTGTGGCTTGGAATGCAGAGCATGACATTCACCACTGAGGTGTGTACTGATAAATCACTGCATCTGTCAGTATAGGGTGACCACATGTAAAGTAAGAAAAATGATACCAAGCAAGGGATATTAATGAAAGTGTTGAACATGATGCATTACAGGAAACTAAACATGTATGTCCCATTGAAAAGTGGCACATATTTGTGGTTGTGCAACAGAATTCTAACTTGTAACTTCATGCTTTTCACTGTGTGGGAGTGGTTTCAACCTTATGTCTAATACTTGATTCTCTCAGCCTTTAACACTCCCAAAACTTTTTTCCTGGAATTCTGAAACGTGCTACTGCACAGGAACATGTGGTCACTCTGTAGCATGTGAATAAGTGGGAAGTCTGTTGGACATCGTCAGATACACCCTGTACCTTACAAACTGACATATATACAGTGCTTACAGACATGTCTGTGCTGTTGTCACATGACTCTAGAGCTGAACACTGGAGCAGTATTGTTGTCCAATTTGTTATTTAATGCTAGTAGTGTTTATTTAAATAAAAACATTGTGCGAGGGTTCATTGTCTTGATCTGGACAAGATGAAGCAATGTATCAACTTCCAGTATCTGTCATGTTACGCTTACCTTCATGCTGGGTGTACGCTTCTTAAATTTGTTTGTTTCCTTTGCAACAGAAACCATTGTGGGCATCAGTTTTAAGAGTAAATAAGATGCCAAAATAGAATTTCATATAAATCAGTTTTAAATATTACCAATGTTTATTCAGCATTCTTCCTAATACAGGAGAGAAATAACAAGATCACGTAACATGATGGTCCTATGCAGGTTCAGGTTTTTGTTGCGGTGTAGCTGGTAATTCCATTCTTTTGGGCTACCGTACTGCGTCAGGGGGTAATCAGATCCCAGCATTTGAAGGCAATGTAGTGCCTTCAGAATGTAAAAATGTGATCAACCATTGATGCAGTGGAACAGAGTCGTCATCATTGCCACAGTCTGCTTTAACCTTTGGCTGTGATAATCCACATAGTTAGACCTTTGAATTTTTTTCATTGGTCTGCTGTAACTGGCAGTACTTCTGTAAGCTTAACTGTTACGATGTGAATCTTTGATTAAGTGCATATTTCATGACTTCATTGTGCAATCACTGACTTTGGCACAAAAGACCAGTTCATATGTTGCTCACACTGTAAGACAGTAAAGCACAGAAGTGAGCTGATTCATGTATTTGTAAGACAAAACTGTATGTGTGTGTGTTGAAATATAGCAGTGGCTAGCACTTCTTGCAGTGTGTGACAGGTTCCTGCTGCGCAGTTGATGCCCATCACACGTGCATATATATATATATGGCTTCTAATAGCCTGCAAATTATGAATAAGGTGGTAACAGTTGAAATAAACTTGAGGTTTATGAATCGCACTGTGATGCTTCCTCAGCATGTTCAATGAGTTAACCAGTTCAGTCACAGAAACCTCTGGTTTCATAAAGTGACATGTTTATTCTTCTGATAGAGTGATTCAAGTAATCATTGTGACTTTGACATAATGAAAAGAAGATTAGAATGAAAAACAGTCTTTAATATTAAGTTCCATAACTTTACATTTACTTAACCTAATTGAAGTCACTATCCATTAGAACGGAACTGTAAGCTACAGTAATGGGTGGCTTCACGTGTTGTATGTTGGTGTTCAGTCTGTTGCTAAGCTGTGAAGTGCTGTGTCTGAAGGTTATAGCAAACCTGTCCATTACTACCATTTGAACTAAAAATTCTGTTAATATACATACATACATACATACATACATACACACATACATTCCACATTTTGAAAGAGTTTCCCAAGTGTAAATGTACATGGATTCCCAAGATAACCATCTGGTACTCAGAATTTAAAATTCAGAATGTAAAATATAGAGAAGACTAGCACAGTTGATAGTGTATGGTGGTCCTTTCATCAGGAAATCTTACTGCACGTAATTCTAATTAAAGCAACAAATAGCTAATATTGTGAGTGAACATGGGAGTCATTTAATGACAACATTTTTTTGTTGAAGGATCTGATTTCCTTACTAGAAAGTGTGAGAACTCTTATTGGTTGTGCTGGTTTTAACTTCGTCAGAATGGTTTTTAAAAATATACCACTGATTATTGCTGTAAGTGTTTGAATACTGATGAGGAGTTAATTCTGGATAATGTCTATTATTTTGGTGGTGAAAATATAAAATGTGTAGGGTAAACATGTAATGGTGAATATCGGTTGGTTGCTGCAGCTTCGCTGTTTAAAAATCAAATATTAGTCTTCCATGCTGTGGATTTTGCGTGAAATAAAAAAAAAGTTCAGCTGTCTTGAGCCGGCTTCACTTTACAGAGCCGCAGCATCACAGTGACAGTAGCAGTAGTGAATTAACATCATCACAAATGCTCCAAGGAACAACATACCACAGGCAATGAACCTACCGGACAAAATTCTCCTCGTATGCCATTTCAAATTCTCGGTCATTATAGAACAGAGTGGTAGGGTCATTATGAGAGCATGTTGACAGGTCAGTGTTTATCTTTCATTGTTTCGTATTTTTTTAAGTTCAAAGTTTGTTATCCCATCTGTGTTCAGAGACATAACCATAAGCGTGTGGTCACGTGTTTATCCATAGCTGAAAGGAAATTGACTTTTTGTGACAATGCAGAGGAGCAGTCTGGAGTTACAGTTGATGTGTGACATTTAAATATCTTAATGCAGGCATTTGCGTGGTTCAGCGACCTTCTTGTTGAGCACGCAGAGATCTTCTGGTCACTCTTTGCTGTCGATATGGACCAGGTGCTAGCAGAGCAACCACCTGATACCTGGGACTCCTTTCCGTTGTTTCAAATCATGAATGATTATTTGAGAACAGATGGTAAGTGGTAGCTCTGAAAGTGTTCCTCTCCACACATTTATGTAGTTGTCAAGTTGTCATGTAATACAGGGCCTGGTGCAGGCAGTAAGGAGCAAGATCTGTGAAGTGAAGAACTATACAAGACAGACATGAGGTACGAATGTTATTTAGCACACAGTGTGAATATCAGTGTAATGGTGTGGGCTGAGGTGGACGTTAAGTAAAGCCATGCTGCTCATCTGACCCACTGGCCACACACGGTGTAGGAACAGTTCCTGACGAGTGGTGCACAAGGTCTGGAGTGACTGTAACGTTGCATGTCTGGAATAAGTTTCAGATTGTAAAGGAATCACGTTCAGTGTGTCATATGATAAATTTCAGTAGTAACAACGCTATCTTGTGTTAATCTGCATTTATATACAAACAATATTAGCAGCATTACTCTGCTCCTGCCATTGTGGATCTACTGTTGCTTCCCTCACTCCATATACCCAAGTGGTACATTTTTAATATTATCATTAACCTTCTGCTTTTTGCCTCTGTCAGCTGCTGCGTGTGCTAATGATCAGCACCAGCCACTCCATGTCAGTTGACATATCAGTGTGTGTCTTGAGTGGGTGAAATTATTATTGGAATGTTCATATGATATAAGTTACTGAATGTCTCTCAAATTACAGTAGAATAAATACAAGCACAGGCAAAAATCATGTTCCTATAACCACAGAGTTATTTATTCTATTATTCTGTTCTGAATAAGGATGAATTGCCATAGCACCACTCAGAATCTGTTATTATAATGTCCCTGTACTTGGGAAGCAGTCATAAAGCCTGTTCTTTCCCCCAGTGTAATATTGCTATTGTATTCGTATAAGCTGAAAGTAATGAGCAAGGTAACTGTAATTTATTCTGCAATCTAGTAACCATTGCTACCAGCATGGATTGTGTTCATTGTAGTGACCAATCGTGCGTGGCAGCCAGCATAGCACAGTTAGTATAGCGACGCACCATGGGCTGGGCAGTCCAGGGTTCTAACTTTGGTGGGGGGTGGGGGGGGAGATCTTTTTTGTACCCAAGGCCCCCGAGCCTCTTGTGCAATGGGTGCTTGGCCTGTTACGCAGAGGGTAAAGCGGCTGTGTTGTGGCACTGACCACCTCCCCCGCATCTGGCACCACAGCTGGAGAAAGAGTAGAGGTGTACCGCTATGCCTCTCTGGGCCTTTGTGATCTGTTACAGGGACGGCCAGTTGCACATGGTACAGTATGCTGGACTAGACATCGGTGCAGTGCAAAACACAGCTTTCTGAGTGGTACCTAGAAATTTGTCTCGTTGTGTGCACAAAACTGAGAACATGGCCATGGATGAAGACTGAACACTTCCCTCAGGAAAGAAATTATTTGTGTGAACCGTACTGAATAACAATATTTACTTGGTTATTAGACAACCTCAAGAATGGTCGGTTCCACCAGCACCTACGGGACACGTTTGCACCGCTGGTCGTACGATATGTCGATCTGATGGAGTCTTCCATTGCCCAGTCCATCCACAAAGGTTTTGAGAAAGAGAGGTGGGAAATAAAAGGGTAAGTAGTAACTGCTGTGTAGCATAATTATAATTTGTGGGTTATGAAGTTTTCCATTTAATGAAATGCTAAAATGCAATAGCAGATGTTTTATATGGGTGTGATCACATCAACCCATTTGTGCTGCCCTGTGTACACTGCACAGTCTTCAGTGGCTCACATGTCACCGGCTTATGTACCATACATACTATGCAAGTTTGTTTTAGGGTAGCTTAAAACTTAACACTCCTCCATCCTAGGCAGCAGTTGGACACTTCTGTCGAAAGGCAACTGCTCAAACACTCTGTACAAGATTACATTGCACATGTCACTGCATTAGTCATGGGCCACATTCGAAGGCTTCTGTGTGATTAGTGACAAGTGAGGAGTGAAAATATAAAAGTGGAAAAGACAGAATGGTAATTACAAGTCATCTGTTAGTCTTTTGCCCAGGAAGAACATAGATGATCTGGCAGATGGTGCTACTCTGTGCAGGCTGGCAAGGGCAGGGTATTTGTTCAGCCTCACTGCCAATCCACTGTTGTTATCCGTCCACATGAATATTCCACTAGCCTGACACTGCAAACTGATGCACCACGCATTGTACAGCGTGACATATTTATTACAGGAATGGCTGTGCCACTTCAGAAGACCTGTTCTGGAAACTGGATGCCTTGCAGTCCTTCATTCGTGACCTTCACTGGCCCGATGCTGAGTTCCGTCAACATTTAGAACAACGTCTCAAATTGATGGCATGTGATATGATAGAATCCTGCATTCAGAGGTATGCATTGCAGCAACAGTGGTGCTGAGAAGGCCAAGGGGAGGCCAGTTATCTTGCTGCAGCTGTGTTTCTTCTGGTTACATAATGGTAGTTAACAGTGACAAGTTGAAGTTGCACGCATGAAGAAGTTAAGAGCAGATTATATTTGTGGCTTGCCTGCTACCATTCAGTCCAGAATCTTTCATCTTCTCTTTTTCTGTCCAAGACTATAAAGATTAAAATATGGGTATACAGGCCTATAATGTTGCCTGTTATTTTATGTGGGTGTCAAACTTTATGCCTCATGTTTAGAGAAGAGCACAGGCTGAAGGTGTTCAAGAATAAGATGCTGAGGAAGATCTTGGGGCCTGAGAGGGAGGAAGTAACAGGATACTGGAGAAAACTGCATGATGACGGGCTTCATGATCTGTACTCCTCACCAAATATTATTAGGGTGACCAAGGAGGGTGGGGTGTGTGGGGCATGTAGCACATATGGGGGAAAAGAGTAGTGCATACAGGAATTTTGCACTTAAACCTAAGGGCAAGAGACTACTTGGAAGATCTAGACATAGGTTGAAGGTAATAGTAAAGTGGATGATAAATAGTTTTGGAGGGTATGGACTGGATTCATCTGGCTGAGGATAGGGACAGGTAGCTGGCTGTTGTGATCATGGTAACAAACAGGGTTCAATAAAATGTGGGGAATTCCTTGACTAGCTGAGGAATTAAACAGCTTTCATAAGTCTTGTGAACCAGTGGGAAGTGACTATCAGCCATTGTCAGAGGAAGTAATGTCCCTGTACTATTGGAGTATGCAGGACTGCTGGTTGTGTATGTACAGACAAAATACATGCATTTCTTTGTAACACTACTTCAGATGCTTTGTGAAGACTTGATGAGGAACTGAAGTGAATCTTCTGCTGCAGGACTGACAGCGCCTTCCAGCAGTGGTTGAAGAAAGGAGTCACCTTCATCTCCACTGACTACATTATTCCATCTGAAATGTGTGCCATGGTGAACGTGATACTGGACGCCAAGAATCAGTCGTTCAAACTGTGTGCAGTGGATGGAGTAGATGTGGTAATGAAAATGCGTCTGACATTATATCATGTCATACTGTAATCAAAATCGGGGTATTTTTGTAGTTAGTTCATACATTTGTAACACATATCCCACTCCCTTTACTTTACAAATACAGCTGCGGCAATTCAGACCGTAGGTGGAATTTTACTTGTATGAGATGTACGAAACTGAGACAGATTAGTGTTGTGAAATTTAGTGTTTCACTCTTGTAATTGAAGTTTTTCTTTTGTTAATAAATTTACCAAATTGTGACTAAGAATGTGCAAACAGAAAGTTAGCACTGTTTGAAAAATTTATGTTTTTGTATTTGGTTCAGCTTTTTATAGTACCTCGAACAAATGCGTCTTGTCACCAGCCGTTAGTGTGTGTAAAATAAGCACGCCTCATTGTTTGCATTGCATGTCTTTACTAAACCTGAAGTTGTGCTTTCACTGTACATGAAATTTCAAAAATGAGCTGTATCCAGCATACTAAATTTTCATGGACTTACAGAATGTTTAAATAAATTGAATTGAATTAAATTGGATTGGATTGAATTGAGCAATATGTTTTGTATATAAACACATTTTTGTGAATGTTTCGTGGTTGTTGGATTTTATATCTGCTCACCTGAATTTGCTGTTCTCTTTCAGCACATGCAGCGGATAAAACCAAAACTTGATACTGAATTTTAGCAAACATAATTCTTTGGCACTAAATGTAGTAGTTTTATTGCCAGTAGGATCTTCATAAAGTGTAATTCTGAAGTTCATTAACCATTTCAAAGCCATATGCATTCATTGTTTGCTCTACACAGTTTATGCCACCACTTTCCATGATGCCCAAAATTCAGACACTGAAAATGTATCACACTTTATTAACACATGGCAGAAATTACTTGCTGGGCTTCCTAAAGAAATCCCAGCACAAAGTGGCACTTTCACACCCATGTCAGGTAAACAGGACTGCCATGTCATGTCAGCAAAGCCTTATTTTAGAGGAATTTAATTTTTGTTAAGCTCTAAAATTTATGTTTAGAAAATGTATACAACTCAGTAAGAGAAACGTTTCCTGTAATACTCAATATTTCTATAGGGTGTATGTTTTTAAGACGATGCCATCACCATCCAGAAAGGGCATCCTGATTATTTTCTACATAGGTTGTGTTACAGTAACAGGAAACATACCTCATTTGGGATTCCAACATGGCAGTATAGTTCCTCTGTGTTAGAGGAGAGAAATCTGTGAACATTTTGAAGTTCAGACACATAGCAGGGTTTGAGCTTAGAATGTAGGTGTTTGCCCATTCCCAACTGATAGCTGGTATAACCATCTCTGGAGACACATTTCAACAGAGACTTGTGACTGATGTTATGATATTCAAACTCCATCATGTATGTATGTTCTTTTAGTATTGCAGTCTGCACCACATAAAAGTGATGTAGCAGGCAGTGTCACTCTTCCCCTTGAGTAGATGATTTTACCGTAACACAAAAATATGCTTCACATTCCCAGCTTGATGAGGTAACTGTAACACGGACCACCAGCTTTTTAAAACTTCTACTATGACACTGAACAATAATTTTGGCAATTGTGGGACTGGAGAAACATTTATTTTATGTTATAAATAAAATATTTACGCAGAGAGGGAGCTTGGACATCTCAGTCAATATAGTGACCGGGCTGTGTGCTGGACGATCTGCTTTTTGACTTCCAGCACGAGAGAGAGGTTTTTCTCTTCTCCAAAACATCCAGCCTGGCTCTGGGGCCCATCCAGCATCTTATTCAGTGGGTGCTGGGGGCCCCTTCTTTGGGGATACAGCAGCTGGGGCACAAAGCTGACTCCTCACTCTATCTAGTGCAGAGGTTAAGAATGAGTGGAGCTATACTTGTGTTCCAACCATATGCTGTCATAGTGTGGAATGGGGGAGTTTACCATAACCTCTTGTGCAGACATAGATGTAGATTAAATTGACATCAGTCTGGGCATCATGGTTTTGTTTCATGTTCTAGCATCAATATCACACGAAGATTGATGACCTGATTGAGAAAACATCAACCAGTATGACCCAAGGCATGATCGGCAAGCTTGTGTCAGTACTGGAGACAACACTGTCGAAGTTGTCGAGATATGACGAGGGAAGCTTGATTGGATCCATCCTTAGCTTCACGGTATGCAGTCTAGTGACAGCAACCTTCCACATAGAAAATATCTATACATTGCTAATTTCTTATGTAGGATGTTTAGAATGTTCCAAGATATTTCTGTTAAATGTGAGTTTGAGGTCCTCACAGCATTGTTGTTGAAGATTCAAGTCTTCTGGGGTGTGACACTGTGTTGGCATTGGTTAAGAAAACTATTTATCCCACCACATGACATTACATCCCAGAAGACATGTCTGTGTTTGTTATAAAGTTAAAAGTACAGTAGCCCTTCAGTTATCGGACTGTGTGGGGGTGGGGTTGGTTTGGATTACCCTGAAGTCTGGTCCACTGAGGGGAAACTTCACGGTAGAGGTAAGATACAAAAAATCGTCACTCAGTGCTGAAGTATAACTCCCTAAAGTGAAAATAGTATACATAACAGGATACAATGATGATGGTGGTGGTGGTGGTGGTGGTGGTGGTGGTGGTGGTGGTGGTGGTGGTGGTGGCGGCAGCGGTGGCGGTGGCGGTGGCGGTGGCGGTAGCAGTGGCGGTGGTGTAGTAATAATTTCAATGGGAAATATTGGTTTATATTCGGCCAAAAATTGTCCAGACCACCCAGGGATCCAGATTACCAAGGGACCACTGTAGTTTCTCCTGTATAAAATGTTACAGTGTAAGATTTCTCATGTAAGTACATTAAAGTAGTCAACAGTGTCAATTCCCTGTGCTGTAGATTTTGCGTAAAGACATGTTGTTACATTGTTTACTGTATGGCTGATAGTTCTGACAGTGCTTGCATTGCATTCACTGGGTGGGATTGTGTGCATGTGCAAGTCTTAGTCTGTCTCTTCAAATGGCATCAGTCTGATTGTTTCTCCTACCTGACAAAGCAGCTGAATTCCTTATGCGATAGTACGAATGTCTGTTCTCGTTCACCGTTTTCTTGGAGTTCCTGCTGAAACAAAACACAAATGCCCTCCCCTTCACATTTCTGCAGTGAATTGGACCACATTTATATCTGTTTTGGAGGAGCTGTAGAAAGGATGTACAGAAACCACTCGGTGTCAGTATGTAATAAAACCTGAATAGGAAAGCTTGCATTTTATTTTCTGGCATGCAATGGTTACTGCTCAGTGCAACTTGCTTGTCGCACTTTGATTCAGAATTTAAGTCAACATCTGAACATTACAGCAAGTGTAAATGGCATGCTGGGAAGCCTGTGTTCATGCTGTCTCCATATTACTGCAAGTCCTTACAATTTTTTGTTCAAATATAAATTTGCATTATCTAAATAGAGTACAGTTTGTAGAAATTTTGTGTGTGTGAAGGGGAATTGGGCTGTACAGGTTTTGTCCACAACTTTTATTATTTGATTAAAGGGAAAAAAATTGATCCTGTCATTCATGATTTGGTTGAAGCTTGGTGGAAGTACTGAAGCTTTAAACAAAATTGTTAGTACTGGCACTAATGTTATCAGAGACTTGTGGGTCTAAACAGCAAGACTGTACTTCTTCAGGGACTGAGGCCATGTGAGATGCTGTACCATGGACACTGTCACACTTACAGAGGCAAGTTCTGTGTTTCTGGAAGGTCATGAAATTCCTTTCGTTTTGATATAAACATAGTCAAGTTTCTTAGAAATGGTTTATGTGAAGGGGATATTTATGAGTCTGTTGAGACAACATTTTTATGCGTGTTAGCCCATATCCAAATCATTTTGTTCTTCCATCTATCTGTATGCATGTAGCAACTTGTGACCTGCTGAACGGATTTTTAAAAAATCTGGTAACCAGAATTTAATGAAAAATTTCTGGGTGGGCTATTTAAATTTATATTTATGTCATAAAATTTAATTCATTGCTTTACATGACATGTTTTAGGGTTCACATATGTGGTCTGCTTACAAGCATGCATGAATGGCATCTCTTCCCTGCTCATTCATGTAGTCTGTGTACAATCACACTTCCTACAATGTTTGATTATAGGTCTCTTGCTAGGATAGGGGGAACACATTAACTGTGTTGAACACCAGATTCGTAGAGGCATGAATATACCATCACAGTTGCAATGTCAGTGCGTTTATGAAGCTTTTAATGTTAGAATTTGAAAGCGTGATATCTTAGTAATATTTCGTGGTCAGTATTGTAGATATGAATATGAGTATGTGCATCTATTTGCTGAGCCTTAAGTATCTATACACGTTACAAGTCACCTTATAAGTCACCTAATTTTTATAATGTTATAATTTTATTGTCATCACCATTTTATGTAATGAATGGAGACTCTATAACAGTTGATAAATGTTAATCAACAGTGTTATTTATTTTATCTGTTACTTTCCATTGTAATTATATGTTACAGTATTTTAATTGTATTATAGTGTCTGATGTACTAACATATGAAATGTGTGTGTATATTGTACTTATTAACACTACTTTTACTTGACATGTGTTTCTTTGTAAACATACATATTTGTAATGAATGACCATTTCTATATCTTATGATCTATGGAAAGCATAATAAATGAATGTATGAATGAATGCAGAGGTCTGTGAGTGTGAATACCAGGCTTTCTGCAGTACACATTCCTTACATTAAGTTTGTGATCAAGGTAATATACAATACTGTTCTCTCTCTCTCTTTCTCTCTGAACCCTGTGTGCTGTTTTCTTCATTTGACTATCCTACTTACATGTTATCATAAATAATAGATACACACCTGCTGTTTCAGAATGTGTCTGGCTCTGGCAAAGATATGGGACAAGCTTACGTTAACTTCACTCGTAACTGCATGGACCAGATTCGGAGCAAGGTCAATGACGAGCTGTGGATTTTAAATTTTTTTGAGGTACTTGACGTGCTTGTTGAGACAGTATAATGTGTAGTGAGAGAAGAAGAAGAAAGAGAGAGGAATGTGATGGATTGCTGATGTGTCTGTTGCAGCAATGGTATACAGCGCAGATCCAGCTGCTGTGTAACTGGCTGTCAGAGAGACTAGACCACTCATTGCACTTGTACCAGTGTACGTGTTTGGCACATGTTGTGAAGGTAGGTGTCTCCCTACCAACATCAATAATACACATTGTGTGCCTTTTATTTTGTCACCCATCATGACTGCCTTATCGCACAGTGAGCCTGCATCCACTGGGATGTCCCATGACTGCTACCATGCTCGGGGAAACGATAAAAGGGACACTTTGTATTTTACTGAGTAATAAAAGGCCCACTATAAAAGTGCATAAGTAAGCAAGTTGCCAGATGGTAGACCGTAGTACCAGTCATTTCACATATTCAAGGATATTAGATCCATTACCTGAATTGTAGGCATTAAGGGTAAAGTGAAGTTGTACCACTGCATTCCATCTGATATGATTTACTTATAGAAAATCTGGCAGAAGAGGTGTCACCAATACCAGTAATACAAAGCCTGTACAAACAGACGGTGCTTGTACTGAACTTACATGGAGCACGCATAATAATCATAAGCCACTGAGTAAGAGATTCAGGTCTCCTGGCATGTGATGCTGTGGTGTCAGGTGAGGGGTCCCTGATGTTTCAAAGGAATGTCAGGAACCACTTGCCCAGTGACACAGGGTCACATCCTAGGAGACCTGAATTCTCAAAGTGGGATTTGTCAAAGGACTGCAGAATACAGCGGTTTCTGCATGAATGTTGGTGAGCTAAATGAGCATAATTTTGCAGCAGTGTATGTGAACACAAAAAGTGCATTACCTTTCTGCTTTGAGATGCCACATGACACAGGTTTAGTGTTCCACAGTTTTGAAAACTTGCAGAAGAAGTTGAGTTGTAGCACTAATATTTAATATTTCCATTGTGGTATTTAGGGTTTGATATTTGCTCAACAGAACATAAATACTTCCCAGTTTTTAGTCACTGTTGCTCTGTTTCCACATATCTTCCAGAAACTGTATTCAGACTTTGAATTGCAAGGAGTGATGGAGGACAAACTCAATTCAAAAACGTATCAAACAATTTCACAACGCATGCAGACTGAAGAAGCCACGTGTGCGCTGACCATGAGCACTCGGCGTGACAATGAAGACTCAGAGTAGGTATTGTGATGAGGAAGAATGCTGTTTAGCATTATGCAGAGTGTACAGCTTAAAGCAAAACCCGCCCATAGACTGTACATTAACAGTCTGTATCATACAGTGCTTTTTTGTGGTGGGACTGCTCCTTGTAGAGTGGGTGATGTCATTGCTGCACAGTGGCAATGCCATTCATTCTGCACCGGTCAGCTCTGCTCATTAACATATTTGAAAAAATACTGTCTCTGGTTCAAATGACAGTTACAGAACTAACCACATCTCTCCCATGTGCAGGGGATACCCTGAAACAGGCATCGATGATGATGGAGACAGAAGCAAACCAAAGGTGACCATCAGGGAGACGCTGGGTGAAGATGGCAACTATGTAGCCAAGATCACCAACGTAACCACTAATGTTGTGGGCCGTATGGGCAACATGTTCGGCAAAGGCATCGGTGGTCTCACTAGCAAATTTGGGGGTGGAAGCTGGTTCTAGAATTGTAGTTATTTAGTTGTATCTTGTTGTTGATCTTATTAGGCCATATGTTGAGTTTATACTATGACTGAGCTCTGCCTGTGATTGGTTGCCCCAGAAGCACTAAACAACCGCCGTTTAAAGCCAGCACTCTACTGGGCGTGCCAGTATACATATTAATGTGTATATAATATAAATATATAAATAGGGATACAAGTATGGTATAGTAATAGTGTTGTCTTAAATTACCTGAGTTAATATTTTGACAACTTGTCTTGCATAATGTGTTTTACTGTTGGTAGCTTGTAGCTTGCATGTGACCTTAGGCCTTTCAGCCAAGGGCCCACATTGCAAGATGACTGTAAATATGAAGGCAACTCCAATACTAATATTCCTAATAGTTTTCCTGGGGAGTTCTGTACATATATTTTTTTTTTCTTTTTATGAAACAAAACTTTAAATGAAGGGCAGTATGCATCATTAACTATGTAAAAAGTATTTAAAAAGATCTTTGTTACAAGTAAATTTTACATGTTTGTGCATGATACCATGTTCATACAATGACATTGGCCGTTTGTTATGCATTTTACATGCAAGTTATCATTTTAACATTCATAATGTTTGGAATATCGGGGCAAGCAACCTAATTTTTTACCATTTTTAGCATAACTTAGGTCCTGTATTGTACATAAGCAGTTTGTCAAGTTTCTCCTTTGAAGCATGTTTGATGCTGGCCGACTGGCCGGACGACTTTTGATAGCCACTGTGGCCAGTCTGGGGAGTGGTGGGTCAGGTTCTGTTGACTGGTGCAGTGCATGTCTATATGTTGGTGCTGCAGATGGACAGCACACGTCTTGGCTCAGAAATACTAAACACAGCCTAAAGAGCTGGCGAAGTGTGTGTGATGTAATGTGGTGAAACCTGGGTTTTATACTTACGCAGGGAGGCCATTGAATATAAATTTAAAGCGAAGGAAATGAAAATTTGTGTAGCCATTGAAATTAAGTACATTAAATTCATACTGCCATAATGATAACACAAAAAACAGATTCTCAGAGTACATTACATGGCTTGAACCATTCATCATTCATTAAAGTACACTAAAAGTGTTATGCAAAAAAAAAATTTATACAGCTAGCCTGTGATTCGTTTACTTCCCTGCTGCCTTCTGTAAGGAAATAATTAAACAGATATCTCTGTAGATGGGTCGTGTGCCAAGTTTCTGGAACTGTTCTGGTCATTGCTTTTGGGTGCACAGCTCCACTTTTTTGGTGCAGCCTTGAAACCATAGAAATCAAGCACACATAAAGAATGTGGAGGTGATACAAAATTAGTTTCTTCCCTGATTTCTATTTGAAAATATTTAAAATGGTGATAACAGCCCAATTTATGATGAATTTAAATATGTAATTATAGAATCGGGCAGAAAGCATGTATGTGCATTCCAGGAAAATTAATGTTCTTGTTGAAGTTTTCACAGGACTGATAAAATGTACAGAATAAGGGAAATGTGGATTCAAGGAGTGTAAACAAAGTTTTATTGTATTTAAATTCGTGAGCATTTCTGAAATATAGAGCAAGCATGGTCAGAAATTTAGTGATCATAAAAAGCACGCTAGTTTTGAAGAAAATCCTTTTCAAGTCTGAAGCACCATGCGGCACAACGTGTGCATATGGAACAAAAGTAAAAGCCCTGACCTTTACATGTATAAAAATTCCATGATTATTTGTTTAGCTTGTATTATCCCATGACTGGTTGAATCTTACTGAATCCATGCTTTTTGTTGTGAGAGAGTTACGATTTTTTAAGATGACTGCTGTCTTGCTGGTCACAGAGCAAAGGCAAACTTGAACAGCCAGAGAGTAAGACACTCAAGTGTGTGAGGATATAAGACATTTCTGTGGAAGAACTTTGGGATAAGGTAATTCAAGCGTGGACTTCTGTCCAGCCTGCTTATTCGTCAGCCCTCAGGGCTGTTCACTGCCCCTGCATTTGCTGGCTGTTACATGTGTACTTGCCCCACTCTTCAATTAATTACACGTCTCCCAGTGCAGAGAGCAGCAGGCCTATTTGTGATGAGATCTGACTTTTACATTAAAATCCAGACCCACTGTGTGGCCCAACGAGCCTTTCATTCAGTGGTTACCAGGGGTTCTTCCAGGGTAAAGCAGCGGGGGTGTGAAGTTGATCCCTTTTTTGTGTCTAGTGTTGAGGTTAAGAATGAGTGGAGCTGTACTTCTTCTCCCCCTGTATGCCTTTGTGGTGTGGACACAGGCAGCTTTACCTTTACAGTTACAGAGACCTTATTCATGTATTGTACTTGTTTATGTCGCATTACTGATCATGACTGCAGGGCCTTGTGTGTGGTACTGTATTTAAATTTGGCAATCCTTCTGGTTGAACACCTCACATCATCCTGAGTATGTATGTATAATGGCACAGCATTGCACCTGTCAGCAGTCTGTTCTTTGACCAACTAGTTAATACAAAACAATAAGTTGTGTACTAAACCCGCGTGATAAATCTTCAGTTTGACAGGTTCTAGAAGTGTCCTTTTGACTCTTACTGGCATTAAAACAGTTACCACGTGCTGTCTATGCCATTGTTGTTACACACATAAATATGGTAGTCATCTGTTGTAGCAGTTATAATCACCACCACATATGCCAAAGGAATGGTATTAGTGTATAAAAGTGCATACAGTCAAGTACAAATCTGTTACTAGCCTTTTTTAAAAGTTTCCAAAGTGTAGCTTTGTTTCTGTAGTTCTTTGTTATAAACCTGTATGAAACAGTTCTGGGTAGAGGAAATGTGTGCGTGCATGTGTGTGTGTGTGTGTGTGTGTGTGTGTGTGTGTGCACGCGCGCATGCAGTTATGTCCATCCTATTTGAAACTCCTCTGCTGCACTCATCGAGCACATCAAAATCCATTTGCAATGGTGACGGTTATGTCCTGCCTCTTATTCTAAAACTTTTGTCACATTGTGTGAGATTTGAGGTCCTCACAGTAGTGTTAACTGGGGATTCAAGTCTTCTGGGATGTGATGCTGTGTGCTTGGGTGGGTGATTCCTTGTCATTTTCATCTCAAAGGTGAAGCCAATACGATCTGTCCAAACGTTATGGACTACTCGCCCAATGACACAGAGTTGCATCTCCCTGTTTATGTTGTGTTTGTTGTTTGCTGTTTATAATCTTTAGTTCTCAAATGCTGAATTTATAGAGAATGATATAAATGTATTTTTGCATAATGCATTAAATTTCCCATAAAGAAAATTATCATTATAAAAACAGAGAAACTGCCCTCTCAGGGGGGGGGCGCCCCCCCAATCAAGTGCCCTCCAGTATGAGGCGTGACTCTAATTCAGCTTGCCAATAATGCTTTGTGCCACCCACTTGTAGAGCATTTGGTAAAATTGTAAATACCATCTACTTTGTTTATTTTTTGGTACCAGTAATAAAGAAATTTACCAGTCAGCTAGGATAGCTCGGTTGGTGTAGTGACTAGGCCATGGGCTGGACGATCAGGGGTTAGATTTGTGTCAGGGCCTTATGATTTTTTCTCTTCAAAATGTCCATACAGGCCCTGAGATTCACCCATCCTCCTGTTGAATGGGTTCCAAGGGCTCATTCTGCAGACATAAAGCAGCCGGTGCCTGAGGCTAACTCTAGTGCCAAGCATAAGAATGAGTGGAGCTATACTTCTCCTCCCCTTATATGCCTTGATAGCATGTAGAGGGACATTGTTACTTTACTGAGTCCATCAATTGGTTTGTAAGGCAGTTGTCTGATATGGTTGATGTAATTATCATATGTTAGTGGTTGATTGCTTAAGTAAAGTACCAGTAATTTCTTGAATTGGAACCCAAAAGTTTGATGCAGAATAGCTATTTGTATAATTTTCTTATCTGTTCTAATTTTGTCTGAAATATTTTAAAGAAGCTGGTCAGTCACACAAAGAACCCATCAGAAAACACAACAAACATTATCATACAGCAATTGTAAGCAGATTGTTTACTGTACATAAGTAACTGGAAACAGATATTCTGTTGGTTCATTTCATTAAAAATCTGCTCATATCAAAATATTAAATGCTACTTTGTGTGGCAGTCCTGGCTAGTTTTGTCTTGGTCTTGCAGATGTCACATTGCTGTGTTGCTGAAGCAAACCAGAGAGCGTGTCAGTGGGTGCTTCTGCCTGTTGGGTTGTTTCTCTTATCATAAATAAAAATATGTTTTGTGATACAGAGTAACTGTAAAGCAATAAACATGAATTTTTATAAGTTATGTAATTTAGAGCACAGGTTGCAGACAGAATTTTGGTATCTCAGCCCAGAGCTGTCTGGCTGTGATGAGTCCACAGGAGTTCCAAATGCTAGAGTAGCGGCATCTCTCAGGGTACAGGTGACTGTATGTCATGTATAGTAGAAGATTAATTAATAATGAAGGCTGTGTTTACGAACTGTAACATAATTAAATTTAAGTTTTTGCAAACTAAAGTGCATGGCTACACTTGATCATCAGTGTATCTTGAATCAGCTTCTTGTCTTTTGCTCTGTTTATGAACACAGCCTTTCCTAGAACTCAGCTTTCTTCAAAACTTAACGGTTGTAAGTTCTGATTGTCAGTGACATTAGAACCATGTACCCAACATGTGTAAGTGATGGCACAGTGCACATTAACACAAGGAACTAGCATTTTTCCTGCCCATGTCACATTACTGCATTGACTTGAATTTTGTGTTGGACTGAATAACAGAGTGGTATCAAAGTCCACATACTGAAGTGCAGAATTTTTAACCTCATCTTGAGAAACGTGAGCAGCAAGTACTGAAAATTAACTTAAAAGGAATGGGAAGTGTAAGTCACTACGTATATCACTGAGTAGGTGTGCCACATGTCCTTATTTTGTGTGACAGTTGCCGTTTATCATGTCTTGCCATGTATATGGGTGGTCAGCTGTGTGGGCTACATTGATACAATGAGGTGACAAGCAATAGTTGAACTTCATTTACAGCACTGACTTATCTCGTGCTGTTTAACATCCCTTGGTACACTCTTCTCATTATTTAAAGTGCCACATCATGAATTTCCATTCCTCTTGGGTGTAGAACTGCTTTCCTTTTTAAAATGATTAAACTTGACAGAAATTACAGTGACGGAGTTGGGTGCATGGTTCTTGAAGACTGAGTGGTCCAGCACAGTGTTACAGGCTTCAGTGTGGGCTGTCATGATATGTGCATTAACACAACATTGCCATGAAAGTGGTGTTATAGAATGATGGAAGTTACCAATACCTGCTGCGTTGAAACTTACAATATTCAGTACCTCTATACTGTTGTTACATAGACTAGCCACTTCTATCTTAGCAAGTGACACAGATGTTCTAAAAATTAAGAATTGTGATGCATATGTACTTACACATCCATATAAACATATATAAATATATATATACATAAGTATACATATTTACATACACAGGCAAGGATGCATGTACAGTAAAATATAAATATAAGTACATGCATTCTGTAACTGTGCGTTACTCAGATACTTCGATCTTGTCCTTGTAATATCGTGAATGCAAATACCCTTTAAATTAAACTACATTATTCTAGCAGATGTTATTTCATATAAATTTTAATTAACTTAAAATTTAAAGAATGCATAAAATATTGAATAGTTTATGTGAGGTAATATTTTCTATTCTGGTCAGGTTCTTAAATATAACCAACCGTGACAGCACTCAGTAATGAAGTGCGTTACACAGTTGCATTCATTTGTTTCATTAGCTGTGATCTTTCTACATCTAAGTAACTAAAACAACTCTCTAGTTGTTGAAAATAAATAACTGTAGTTGTCAGTCAGTTATTAACATGAACACTTTGTCACAAATAAAAATTACTTCCCTGAATTGAAGATAGGGAACTCCCAGAACTGAGGGTTCTGCCATTTCATTCCTTCCAGAACAGAAGGCACTACTCCAGCTGCATTAGTGTTGTTCCTCTGCCCTGTGTTTATACATCGTCATTATCTTCCCCACTTTCTGACATGTGTCACGTCTTGGCTCCTGAATATAACCTTCCAATAATCGAAACCATGCCAGTGACTCCTTGGGCACAGTGTCCTGCTCTCTGACACCCTGTCCAAAATTTGTATGTCTGTAAAATTAAAGTGTACCACATACCTTTATCGTATGTGGGTTTTTAAATCCAGTAAACAGACTGTGTGGCAAAGTGACTGAAGAAAAGCACCATATAGCAGTTATTGAAATCTGACATGACAGAATAAAATCTTGTCCAGCTTGCAGTTTAAACTTTAGTATTGTGCTTCACAGTGCTGCGTCCCACTTGTACCTTGACACATACAGGGCTGGTGTAACCAATTCTGAAAGAGAGAAATAAAGGCATATTGTGTGGTTCAAAGGTGTTTGTGTCCAGTGTTCCCTGCTTGAGGCACATAGAATGAATTGTTTATTTCATTGCAGGTTACAGGTTAACTTTGGAACCTCGGCACGATGAAAGTACACAAGCGGGTACACACAGTGTGCATGTGAGGAATGTGCTGCGAGTCCAAATGTCATGATTTGTGTGTTAATTCAATTATTGATCTGCTAATATAGGACACTTTTATATGCTTATTAGGTGTTCTGTATGAACTAAAAAAGAATGCCTTGTGTTTAGATCATGTCCGACCATGACATAGTATCAGTAAGCAGTGTGCCAGATTTTCATGAAATTTGGTGTAGGAGTTCTTTACAAAACTAAGCATGCACAATTGTCGTGAAAATGGGCCCAGTGACAGGCATACTTTATTTGGGGCGCAAATAAATTGGTAGCGTATTGACCTTATTTATTTAGTGATTTGTGTGAAACTGGTGCAGAAGAACTTCACGAAATGCCATTGAGCAATGGTGAGTTTCGTGAAAATCCGTGTAATGAAAGTTGTGCGTCATTCGAGGATGTAAATTTCACAAAAATGAAGACAAAATCCACACAAACGAAACTACGTTCCATTTATTATACAGAGCAGCATGTTTCGACCAATTTCGTTCATCCTTAGGTTCACAATTCTTATTTTTCAGAGCGGATTGAGGAAGGAGTAAAGGTTCATAAAATGCGATTAAAATTTTAAAATTGTTATGGTCAAAATTGGAAGTGATGTGTGTGGAGAAAAATTCCACCACGCTATTACAAATACTGAGTACAGTTATCAGCTGTTGTTATTACAAGCTGTCACCGCATGTTCACCAATCAGGTATGTCGCAGATACGTTCCAAGTTCCTACTAGGAATTGTTAAAGATACGCGTGGTAGCCTGCTTCAAATTTTCAATCCTGTGGGAAACAACAGCAGTGTCTCGATGTACGTGATTGATTGGGATCGATAACACCGTCACGAACATCGGAATCTATTTTCAGTGTAAATGTGATGTGGTTCCAAGAACTTACGAAATACCAGCAATAAATATGAAAGAATATTATTAAAGAAGGTAAAAAGCACAAAGGATTATTGTAATAACAGCACAAAACAGTAGGCCAGTGATACACCGACGTTATGACGCGCGACGGCAATGCAACCCACGTAGTGAAAGGCGGAGCTTGCCTGAGCAATGGCGGGAGAGTTCAATTTATTAAATCCGTATTTATCACTTCTGTGCCAATGGACATGTCAAAAATTAGTTTACGGTCTTACAAACCTATCAAAGCTTAGTGTACACGTCACCGTCTGCCCTCTGTAATTCAACAACACAAGGATGAATAAGTAATAATAACGATAACTAAGTACGCAATGTTAAATAAAGTGAATAAAATGCAATACGCTGTAATTCACTGCCCGAATATTAAGTTAAATTCATTTAAATTTAATTAAAACGAACAAGTGTAGGCAATCCTTGACCTTTGCAACACCAGAAATCAAAAGTCCATAAATTCATCCGCTGAATAAAAGGAGTGCTGCAACAGAAAGGATTTTAAGTCTCTTTTAAAAGATTTAAAATTGTCTCTCATTTTAATGCGATCTGGACCTTTGTTATACGTCTGATTCCCACATTTACTGCACTTTTTCTGAAGAGAACTGTATTGCAATGCTGAACATGTGAATCTAGTTTTCTTTGCGTGCTGTGATTATGAATGCGTATGTTTTGCTCCACAGAGTCTCTGTGCGTTTTAATGAAGCGTATCACTGCCAGTACGTACAGCGAAGATGCTGTGAGTGTACTGCAGTCTAAACATCTGTCTGCGTTTGTTCACACCACTGATTATTCGAATGACTTGGTTGTTTTTGCAATTCAAAGATTTAAAGTGGGGTAGTCGAGTATCCAGTCGAGTGGGCGTATCCCGATTCGTCTAAATCAGTCACGAAAGGTCGACATCCCGAACATCGAGGTTCACGAACTTCGAGACTGTACTGTAATGACCATTCCTTTTAACACATTTATGTGCCAATAATTACGCAATTACTGACCGACATTCTCTATGCTTTACCTGCCTTTCAGCGGAATTTGAGTACAGCAAGTGACTGAGTAAGATTGGACTGCCTCTGTCCAGATTTGTCCTGTGGACCTTACTGTTTGTGCATGCAGCGGTCAATACAATTTGTCAACAAAAGAGGAATTAAAGAGCACGTCGGTTGGTGGGGGGGGTGCAAAGCATTACGTAACGAGGAATTACACGATTGATACACTTCTCAGGAAATTTGCGCATTGGAAAAAGGCTTGCTTAAGTAGCTGGGATGGGAGAAACAGAGCACGAACACGGAACTTTGATGGTAAAAATTATGGGAGGTGAAAGCCGAGCAGGCCCACCCTGCCGAGCTGCAGGGCACATCTGCAGGCCCACCCTGCCGAGCTGCAGGGCACATCTGCAGGCCCACCCTGCCGAGCTGCAGGGCACATCTGCAGGCCCACCCTGCTTGTCGTGATTTAACTGCGTCAGCAGTGAGAACAGTGGCGGGTGTTACTGATGTAATGCTGGGCTTCCACGTGTGTCGGTGTGAGAACAGTGACCAGTAATTAAACAGTCTGAGGTGGCGTAAGTGAAGCTGAAACACGTGGCTATAATTACGCCTTGTAAAGTAAATGGCCTTGTTTGACGGTTAATTAGTGGTAATTGTGGATTTTTAGAGGTGTTGAGGTGTAAAATTCTGTAACTAGATACTTGGTCCATTTCTTTGTTAAATTCATTGAACGATTGGCAGTTTAGGTAACACGAAATGGATTTACGCTATGCATTCTGGCCAGCTGAAGAAGCAGTATTCGCCAGAGAAATCGAAGAAAAATCTTCATTGTGGTTGTTCTTGAAATCTATTCAAGGATGTTCCTAACGAGCTACAAGTGTGTCACCCAGCGGCAACTCTTTTGGTGCTCCCTTTATTGTAACATCGAAAACCTTCACACGCTTCGAAAACAAGTCTGTGGTTCGCCCCCGAATTTTGGACGCAGTGAACCATTTTTCTGTCTTACTGTACTCTTTTTACTATAAAAGGGTAGAAGCAAATGCAAGAGCTGCGTATATTCTGTCCATTTCGTGCCGTAACTGTGCGGTGTTGCTTCATGTTTCTAAAGATAGATCTGGCTAGCAGAAAGAGATGTGGCGTCCGAACTGTTCAGACGGGCTCCGCTAGCAGTGAACGAGGTTGCTGCCATTTAAATGTTACATGGTTTTGGAACTAATTAGACGAGATGTGACAGCGGGTATGAAGTCTTTGTTTAGTTTCTGAAAACGGTATTTGTTTTAGGTCAGTGAAAAGTGGAGAGAAACGGGAAGCCTGCTCGTTGTTCGCCCCTTCAGCTTCGGGAGTTTGACCAGTCGCTTTTAATAAACATTTGTCTGTGCACGATAAGTTCCGAACGTTTGGTAATAATGTGTGCGTACGTGTGTGTGTTCGTGGGTGACACCATTTGGTCCGCGAAATGGTAAGTGCAAAATAACGTTCTTGTAACCAGGCATTCAAGACATGAAATGAAAAATTTGTGTTTACCGACGCACGCATTAGTTTCTATTTTACTGAGCAGAAAGTAATTGTGTCACAGTATCTGTAGCAGAAAGTAATTGTGTCACAGTATCTGTAGCAGAAGTGTGCTGAGTTGGCGTTGTTCTAGTCTTCATTCTTCTTCATTTGATTCTATTAAAAGTTATCAGAAATGGGTTTTTATGATTAAATTATTCAAAGGAAATTTCCAGATAAGGTTCAAAAGGAAGCGGAAACACTTCAACGAAGCCGAAAACAAATATGAAAATAAGCAACATGTTCGTAACTTCTGCTGACTCCTAATTAAATGCGTGGTAACCACATCTTATAAGAAATGCTACGCTCTTAAGTCCAAAAAATATTTCGCATTGAAATATGTGGGTGAGAGACAGAGACAGAGAGAGAGAGAGAGAGGTGCTTAGGCTTAGGACTTTGTGGAACAGGAAGTGTCAAACTAAAATGGCGTACCGGAGTCACATTTCGTGCTGAGATGTGGGAGGAAATTAGGAAAACTGTCGGTCTGATTACACTGCTGGGATAAGGCAAAGTTTTGTGGTTACATGCACACTTCAGCGCTCACGTCAGGAAGTACAGCTTGATAGGGCTAAATGTCTACTGTATCCCTATGTACAGCATATTTACGAAAGCCTCATGCAAACGTTTACCGAACGAAATAACGAGCTATTTCCGGAAAATATAATTGTAGTGTTGTTTTAGTCATATTTGCATAGGAAGTCGCTGTCTGGATATCGGTTTTGTTATATTTTTCATGAAATTTTATGCTTTTTTTCACTTGTATGGCGGATCGGCGCACAATTGCTTGCTGGCGTATCTACCTTGGCTCTGTGCCACTAAGTCACATGCACATCTACGAAAAGCGTTTGTTTATTACATGACATTCTGAGCTTTTACGAGTGCAATAAAATACAAAACAAAAACTATAACGTGCCACGAACACCCAGCGTAGGGTACAGATAGAGCTGTACGCTTTCTTTAACTTCGGCGCTAGACGGGGTGGGCGGCCAACGCCACGCCCCAGCTCCTTTACCCCGCGAAAGAGTCCGGGTACCCATGGTGCAGGAGGCTGGCTGGGCCTTGGGACCGGTCTAGAAGGGTGCGCAAATTCTCGCACCCCTCAGAGTTCGTACTCGGAACCGTCCAGCCCGTAGCTAGTCGCTATACCGAATACGCAACCCTGCCCGCGCACAATCGAATGCAAAGTATCGAATTGTTCGATTGTTCGTACTTACGGAATAATTAGAATGTTTAGGAAACAAAAGAACAAATGCATCGGCTGTGCATTTACAGCACACAGCCGAATGATGCTCTTTGCTTTGCTCGTTGGCATAACACGTGGGGGCCCTCCGCTCGGTTGGCGCGCGTTGCTGGTACGCGCCGCTGTGTCGCTGGGTGAGCAGTTCCAGATGTTTGGAAGCATCGTTAGGGCCTTCATCTTCAGGATGGAGCAGTTGGCCTGCTTCACCTTGAAGACGAAGCCACTATTTTCCTCCGAAACGTCGGACACTAGTCACCCGACGACACAGCGTCATGTCCCGGAAGACTTGAATTCTCGTCTTCTCGGTATTTTTCCAATTAGTAGTTAATG
This sequence comes from Coptotermes formosanus, assembly GCA_013340265.1. Taxonomy (NCBI): domain Eukaryota; kingdom Metazoa; phylum Arthropoda; class Insecta; order Blattodea; family Rhinotermitidae; genus Coptotermes; species Coptotermes formosanus. The sequence continues at coordinate 534,692 of BLKM01000334.1, read as the reverse complement.
TTTTATTTAATGACGTAATTAGCCTCCATAGGACACAAGAAATGAAAATGACTTTTCCGCGTGCTCAGTTGAACGTCACACCACGAAGACTTGTGACAAGGTGGATATATGGCTTCAAACTTTCGTAACTTCGTTACTACATGAAGGTGAATATTCAGTTTCATTCTCCGACCGCTTTAGCTCCATGGAAAGACACCCCGGTAAAAATAGGTAGAAGGCTAAGTGGGTCCAAGAACCAGTAAAGACTCTTGCCAGTACCCTGGGAGGGCCCCAGAGCCAGTAAAGACTCTTGCCAGTACCCTGGGTGGGCCCCAGAGCCAGAAAGGACGCTTTGGCCAGTACCCTCAGTGGGTTTCAGAGTGTGCCTGGACATGGTACTGAAAACAAAACATCTGACTCTGCACTGACAGCCTCTAGTCATTCAGCCATTATCCTGTCACTATGCTGAATATACTATTGAATTATTTGCATAGTAATGTCAAGTATATTAACTTGCAGCTTCAAAATCTTATGTCCGTGAGTGTATATTAACTAACTATCTAACTAACTAACTCCATGGAGCAGAGGCCTTCTTGAGAAGCTAACAGTTTCTCAGCTAGTCAAGAAATTCCCCGCATTTTATGGAACCCGAAGGTTCATTACCGCATTCACAAGAGCCCGCCACCTGTCCCTATCGTGAGCCAGCTCAATCCAGTTCATGCCCCCCATCCCACTTCCCGAATATCCATCTTAATAATATCCTCCCATCTACGCCTGGGTCTCCCAAGCGGTCGCCTTCCCTCGGGTCTCCCCACCAAAATCCGGTATGCACCTCTCCCCTCCCCCATACGTGCCACATGCCCCGCCCATCTCAGTCTTCTCGATTTGATTACCCGAATAATATTTGGTGATGAGTACAGGTCATTAAGTTCCTCGTTATGTAGTCTTCTCCAATCCCCTGTCGCCTCGTCCCTCTTAGGCCCAAATATCCTCCTCAGCACCCTATTCTCGAACACCCTCAGTCTTTGTTCCTCCCTCAGTGTGAGAGACCAAGTTTCACATCCATACAGAACAACAGGTAAAATTATAGTTCTGTATACCCTAATCTTTGTGTTTTTGGATAGTAACCTGGAAGACAAAAGATTCTGCACCGAATGATAGCAAGCATTCCCCGACTTCAATCTGCTCTTAATTTCTTCATGAATGGAGTTTCGATTCGTTAGGGTTGCTCCCAAATATTTGAATTCTTCCACCCTTTCAAAGGATTTATTATCTATAATTATGTTGTGATTGTGTCCTGCATTCTGATTTCGAGACATGACCATGTACTTAGTTTTCTCAGCATTTACTTCTAGACCAATCTCCTTACTAGCAATCATTAAATCTTCTGCATTTTTCTTTATACTATGTATGCTTCCACCCAATATATTAACATCATCAGCATAAACCAGAAGCTGATGTGTACCATTCAATTTCAAGCCCTCCTGGTTTGCCTGAACCCTCCTAATGGCATATTCTAAAGCAAAGTTGAAAAGCAATGGCGACAGAGCATCTCCTTGTTTCAAGCCATTCTTAATAGGGAACGTGTCAGACATGTGTTTGCCTACCCGAACTCTGCTATACGTTTCACGTACGCACATTTTTGTTAACCTTACTAGTTTCCTGGGGATACCGAACTCAATGAGAATATTATACAAGACCTCCCTCCTAACTGAATCATAGGCTTTCTTGAAGTCTATAAATAGCTGATGCACTGCCTCATTGTATTCCCATTTTTTCTCAAGTATTTGACGAATGCTGAATATATGATCAGTGGTTGACCTGTTACGTCGAAATCCACACTGATGATCCCCAATAATTTCCTCTGCATATGGAGTTAACCTTGACAAAAGAATGTTGGATAGAATTTTGTACGTAGTCGACAAAAGTGATATGCCTCGATAGTTACTACAATCTGTCTTATCACCCTTTTTATAAATAGGCACAATGACTGACTCCTTCCATTCCTCAGGCAATTCCTCCTTATTCCAAATAGAAATAATAAGTTTATGGATTTCAGACCGAATAATCCTACCCCCTGCTTTAATCAATTCTGCTGGAATCTGATCAATACCTGGTGATTTGTGACTTTTTAGCTTTTCAATAGCCATCTCAACCTCAAAGGCACTGGGCTCAGGCACTAGTGGCTCTGCTGTGTGTACAAGTCTCTTATATTCTTGTTCTTACTGTTTGTTTCAATTTCATTAATTTTGGCTTTCAGATATCCCTTCTTTTTGTTCCTGAAATGTCTACTAGCTTCACGTCTTACGTTGTGCAGATTATCTCCATTATTTTGGTTTGGATTCTGTAACCACTGAATTTCAGCCTGCTTCCTTTTATCTAAAAATTCTGCACATTCTGCATCAAACCATGGTTTATGCTGCTTCCGTTCGTGTAGACCTACACTCTCTTGAGCTAAGATTTTTATATTCTCTTTAATGTTTTCCCAAGCCCTATTTATGTCCTCACTAACATTTAAGTTTTCCAAAGCTGCAAACCTGTTTGAGATCTTAAGCTGATACTGTTTCCTAACCTCTAGTTCACTTAGATTCTTGAGATTAAATCTCTCGGCATCAAACTTCTGTGTTGCTTGTTTACTTACTGCCAGTCTTTCCGTAACTTTCGCAACCACCAGATAGTGATCAGTATCACAGTCAGCTCCCCTGAAAGATCGCACATCGAGTATACTGGAATGCCGTCTCCTATCTATCAATATGTGATCGATCTGATTGTGAGTCTTCCCATCAGGAGAGGTCCAGGTGTATTTATGAATGTTTCGGTGCGGAAACATAGTGCTCTTAACAACTAGATTCTTTGATGTGGCAAAGTTTACTACTCTAACACCATTATCGTTGCTATCCTGATGTAAACTCTCATTCCCAATAGTCGGTTTGAAAATATCCTCTCTCCCCACTTTTGCATTAAAATCTCCTAACAGAATTTTCATATGGTACTTAGGAAAATGATCAAAAACCCCTTCTAATTCCTCATAGAAGCTATCCTTTGAATCATCACCTTTCTCTTCTGTTGGTGCGTGCGCATTCAGAACAAAGATATTAAACCAGCGGCCTCTCAGCACTATGTATGACATCCTAGCACTAACAAACTCCACTCTCTTGATTGCTGATACTATTCTCTGGTGCACAAAAAAACCTGTTCCCAATTGATGATTTTCCTGCCCTTTGCCATAGAAAAAAGTATACTCCCCGGCTCTTACAGTCCCTTCTTTGTCCCACCTAACCTCCGGTACACCCACTAAATCTAACTTATACTTAGCTAATTCCCTGGCCACTGTCATAAGTGACCCTGACCTATACATGCTTCTCACTTTCCATGTTCCAAAACTCGTATCCTTTTTCCGTAGCTGGGGTCATATCAAAGAATCGGTCCAGGTCTGAGGCATTGTGTAATGGTTCGTAACATCATAATTTTTTACGGTGAGGAGTTGTTAGAACCTCGCCCAACCCCCAAGCTGGAGGACCACCCCTTGTCGGCTGTCCGCGACTGCTTATTCAATGTATTTGCAGCTACCCTCCATAATTGGAGGCCGTTCTACCATCCGCAACCTGAGGACGCGCCATGCCATGGTGACAGGGACCCACATATCACGGCCGTGAGTGTATATACCTACTACTACTACTACTACTACCACCACCACCACCACCACCACCACTAGTGTTACCCATTATTGCATATCTATGTGTAACTTTTTTTCTCAGCTGCTTTCTGCTTTGAATTTCAGGTTTGTGAGATTAGGTGGCCAGCTATAATCTGAAGCCCATTTAGTAGCATGTGCTCTATGGAGCAGTTGGCCAGGATATATAGAGTCAACACATTTTGAATAGGTAAGTTTACACAGTGAGTCTCTTGTTTCTAGGTTATGTAACAATTATTATTGTATAATCACAAGCAGAGGTCACACTTAAAGCCAATTATGACCACTTGTGATTTGTATAGAAATAGTAAGGAATATTATACAATGAAAATCTTATGGAATTCGGATTGAAATATGTTGATTTTACGTTGAATTTACATTGAATTGTATAGTACTGTGCAAACATATTATTTCATAAATGCACCTATCACAACACAACCAATATTTCATAGATAGCAACGTTTTTAATAACACCTTTGCATGTTTCAACCAGAATTCTCATCAACAAAGATTTTACTCTCTACCATAGTACATGGGAATTGTTTTCATATTACCCGGTTATTGTTTTTTTTTGCGGATATTAAGCTTTACCTTTTCAAAGCATGTGAAGGCGAATTGCAAGAAAATTTATAAAAAATGTCCAAGAGAAGTATAAGGTCATACAGATTAAAAAGTAGATACACTGTAGTGTAGATGATATGTTTGAATCACACACATTGTAACTTGTTTAAGGATGTACAAAAAGAAATGTGCAAAACATAAAGCTATACTTAATTCATTGTAAATTTTTTTGTATCACAAATATTATACAAAGCATGGATGGAGCCAGGCATAGTGCCTCAAGCAGCGGAATGCTGGGAGGTGCCATCAGCTCACCACGTTCCATGTCTATGGCAAGTATCAGTTCTGAGGGTAGCATGGAGAGCCCTCTAGTCGAACAAGAAGAAATAGCTGCCCTCACCCATGACGTACGTAATTTCAAGGAGGCACTTGGAAAACTTCGAAAGATATGCCATCCTGAGTGGGCAGACATGGGTATGTCTTATTTTTCCTATGTAAAGCACAACAAACCTTAGTTTGAATCCACATTATTTTATGCTATTACAATACTGTCCATCTCAAAGACAATAGGAATAAGGGATAAAATACAGATTATGCTTCTTTTGTACAAATTATCCAAGAAAACAATGTTAAGGTTTTGACAAGTGTGAGAACCCACAAGGGAGTGAGGAATTTGTGTTTGTTGAATGCTGCATCAAACTTGTGGTTGAGAATGGTGACATAGAAAGATGGGTCTTGTGATGAAGTACCCCCATCCCCTACATGTGGGTAATTTGCATTTTTTGAAATATATGCCAAGAAGTGTCTGCAAATAATCAGGAAGTCAGAGTGGCCATTGAGGTGAACATTTGGAATGATCAATTACACGTGGCCCACCCTAAAATGTGTACAGAGATTCTGCAAGAAGAGTGTTTGTTCTTGACTCCTCTTTTCAGGACATTTGCAGCCTTACCACTTCTAAATTTTGGTTGTAGTGGGTGGGCCCACCCTTCTTTTTGGCTGTTCTTACCAACAAGTTATCCTTGATTTGTAACATGCAGGACAACTTTAACAAAATGTTATCATACTTTCCCCCTCCATTTTGGGTAAAAGGTAAAGCAATCCCATTACGGGCCTGGGCAGGGCCTTAGGGTTCCAGGAAGTTGAGGCTCCCAGATTTCTAGACAATCAACATGTGAAAGTGGTAAGGTTGTCAGCTGTAAGCACCGGCCGCCTTTACCCCCCAGGAGACATTACTGGTATTCATTTCTGTTAGAGGCTGAGTCAATCCCAGAGCCATAGTGCAACCAGACAGATTATGTCAATGAAGGATCCAGTGACACCGTCGGGAATTGAACCCGTGACCTTCCAGTTTGTAGTGCAGTGTCTCAACCAGCTACACCACCATGTGCCTCTCTCCATTTTGGGAGGGGGCCTGAAATAATTATCTGTATTTTGCATTTAGCTGAGAAGTGGGACAGGATATTGTGTTTCCAAATAGGTAACCTTTTGTTACAGTTTCTTGCAAAGTGCACTCTTCACAGGTTTAAATGCAATTCAGGCAGATAGGAATTAGGCTTTGGAAACAACGTTTCTTGTTTGGTCAGTTTGATCTTGATTTTACATCAGTACTATCCATATCACATATCTCCAACTGTAATTTGAAGCACATTGATAATAATTTAAGTGTTTTGGTAGACAGCTGTTTTTCTCAATTATTGCTTCAGTGACAGTTTGAATTACAGCAGAAGCAAAATGGTTAATCTGATAGTGTTGTCACACTGTTAATGATTCACACACTCTGCAATGCTGATTGCTGTTAGAAGCTCCGTCATCTCCCATTGTCAGTATTTGAAATACTCCATGCTAATTATCAAATATGTTGCATCCAAAGTAAGCTGTTCCCATGCAAATGTGAGTATACCACAGAAAAATTTTGCAAATGTAAGTGGCAAATTAGAGGTAAGATGACTCTCACAGCAAACTTTAAGATAGAGCTAAAGTACAACCAACAGCATTTCTTCACATCTTTAGAATAACATAATTCCAATGGTAACTATTGAGATGTAAGACAATTTCAGACAAAAGTGACACCCTGCATGTAGCTGTTCACGAGAGGCTTGGAGATGTACTGAGAGTACTGAGAAGTGTTCTGGAGAGGTACCCAGCACTGCAGTCAAGCGAACTCCTGGTGACCGCTGGAACACTCATACAGCAAGTCAAAGGTAATATGCTTTCATGGTCGCGTCTCTATTTCGTCACATTGCAAATGCTGCATAAAGCATATCAGTTCGTCCGTGTGCCTGTCTGCATGAAACAACCTGTCTCCCAGTGAATGGATTTGCTTGAATTTTTATTAAAAATCTGTCAGTAAAATTTTACTTTACGTGAAGATGCATTACATGAAGGATGACATACATTTATGTTAATATCTCATCATTTACAGGATAAGTACAATACATATGATAGAGTCAGTTCAGGCTGAAGAAACACATGACGATGTAATGATAGAAATAACAAGGCTAATAGCATTGGAGTGGGGGGAGTCAAAATCGAATATGGGTGTTAGGAACTTTAATTTGTGAAGGAGTGAAGTTGGAAGGATCAGGAAGATTCTTCTGAACCAGCCCCTTTCTGCCACTCTCACCCCAAATTCACACATTCTTGACTGACTAAAATATTCTTAGGTAGAAAAAATATTAGAGGAGAATTTGCCCGACCTTGCCCCCCCCCCCCCAACCAAAATTATGCCTATGGATCTAATCACAGTATGAAAGGATGTCTTAACCTGACTGGATTTGTGAAATTGTTGAATTGAATTGAGTTGAATTGAATTGAATTGAATTGAATTGAGAAGAAATAAATAAAAATAAATAAATATTACACCACATGCGTGTGGTCTGCATGTTGGTTAATAAGGGCAAAAATCTGAATGGGCCTCAATCTTAAGTTTGTGGAACCAAACAGGCATTTTATTTGAAAATGGATTCAGATCTTCATGATGGTTTTATCAGTCCCAGTTGATTAATAATATCAAGGGTGTAGTGTGCTGTACATAGCAATCACTGCCCTGTCAGTCTGTGTTTATAACTGGTAACTTTGTAAACAATAACAAGACTTCAGCTCTGTAAATTGGGCCCATTTCTTCGTCCTGAACTTTGCATTACAGTTTATGTGATTTGGAGGAAACCTGCCTTGAAAATCTTTCCACAAAAGCTGCCTCTTATGTTTAGGTCATGTGGACTGTCTGTAGATTATGATGCCAGTTACTCACTATAAGTAGGATGCTGTGTTTTGTAGTGATGTTCCAAGTTCATGTGCTGTCACACAGCTCGGCATTCAGTGGTGGCCAGCTTCAGCATCAGCATATGTACGTCACTCAGCAGTACTGTTGATAATCATTTGAGTCATCATAGTTACATGTGCAGAACAAGTGTCACTTTCAGTAAGAACATGAATGTGTTGTGTTTCAGGGTACAATTATGATGGTGAACAACTGGATCAGAAGGAGTTCTTTGATTCCATTGATCAATTGGCTTTGGCTTTTAGTAGCAGGTAGGGAAATATGTACTGATCTCAGACACTGAATTTCCCTGTTACAGAACCTGGGAAGTTCAGAAAAGCATATCATCAAATAACGGATGTTTCTGAGCCGTCAGAGATTGCTGATAATTGTAAATACTGAGATTTTTTTTTACAATACCTGTGCTAATTAATAAAGACAGTGGTTTCTTTGTCTTGCAAGCATAAATCCACTTGCATATGAGTGATTTTGCCTCTCTCTTTTAACAGGGTGTCAGAATATCTGATGGGGGATCTGGACACCAACATTTCCCTGTCCAGCTCTATGTCTAGCAAGACAAAGGTACAGCACGTTGCAGTTTATTCTTATCATTAAACACACATGCCTAAATGCCACTCAGAATTATCAATATGAGAACGTAATCAGGGCAGCATGTAAGGAATTTGAACTGGTAAGATAAAACTCAATCTACACCTCTCACAGTGAAGAAATTCAGAAATGTTGGACATCTGTTTTGTTTTGTAGGAGAAAAACAAAGCAGCACCTTCGAATCAGTACCTCTGTAAGATATAACATATGGACTGTGAAGTTTTGTATACTTCTGTTATTCCAGCACCTTCAAATGTGTATACTTTTTTTTGTATATTTTATATCAGCCAATCACAGACATGAACATAGTCTGTAGAAACTAGTTTTTATTTCCTTGAAATGCATGTTTCATTTTTTAGGAAACAAGCTACAAACCATAAGATCACAGTCTCTAGATTAGTGGCTCCATGTCCGGTCAGTATTTGATCTAGTATGAATACTTTAACATGGATGAAACGTAACAGAAATTATTGTAGCAATTCACATGTCACAATTGTGCAATGATCCCACTCCAGATTTTATACTTTTTTAAAGTTTCCTCTGATGTACCTAACAAAATAGTTGGTAATTTTGATTGTCTTTCTTTCCTGTATGAGATGGATTTAGATGGATTATGTATAAATATGAGGACAGACATTCAATGGCTACAATTACAGAATTCTATAAATTTTAGTGTCAGTGCACTGTTGCTACAGCAGTTTGATTCAACAAATTGTGGGGGACAGGGTGTTATGCGGAAAATGTTATGATCCTTAAGGGGAGAGATTGTGTAGCCAGAGTGAGTATAAAAGGAAAATACCTGGACATAAAAAGCAGAAGTTTCTTTAAACTCTGATGGATAATGTGAAGAAATAGGCTGTTGACGAGGATTACTGGAAACCTGGGCCTGCAGTGGGACTGAAACCTATGACAGAACATAATGTGTAACTATGCATTAAACTCTTTGATAAACAGGACACATCAGACTGTAATGCCATAAAATTAACTGCTCTCACAGTGTCAGGTTACAGTGAGTGTATTATGGCAAGGCACATTGTTAATGAAATCTGAAGTTTATAGCAGATGTACAGTTTCATTTTTAAAATATGTACAATAGCAACCAGAAGACCTGGGCTCAAAATCCAGAAGTGACATTTCATCACACTAAAATATGCGGGCCTGTTTAACTAACAAATTATCCAGCTAACTAACCGACCAACCAACCAACCAATCAACCAACTGACATACCAAACAACCAACCAAACGACCGACTGGCTGGCTGGCTGGCTGGCTGACTGACTGACTGACTGACTGATGGACTAACAGACAGACAGACAGACAGACAGACAATGTAATTAACTAACTAAACGACCAATCAACCAACAAACCAACTAGCTGTCTCCATCTAGCAGCATCATTCTTGACAAGCTACTAGTTCCTCAGTTAGTCAAGAAATCCCTCCACATTTTATAAAACCCAAAGGTTTGTTAACATTTTCACAACAGTGTGCCACTTGTACCTATCCTCAGCCAGATTAGTCCCGTCCACACCCTCCCATCCTCTTGCTGCAAGATACATCTTAATATTATCTTCCAATTTATGCCTACATATTCAAAGTGGTGTTCTTCTCTCCCACATATGCCACATGCCCTGCCCACTACCAAACGTTTCTGTGCTGACTGCATTGGCAGTCCTGTGAGAATCTGGCGTCAGATGTTGAATGTGGAGGAGCGATGACTGAAGAAAAGAAGCCAGGTAATCTGTCGCCTCAACAGATTGATGGAGTGCTCTTACTGTTGGAGCAAGGTGTAGATTTTGCGTTGCAACATGCAAAACTTTGGTCCAAATATGCTAAGGACGTCATGATGTATGTGGAGAAACGAGCACACATTGAGATGGAGTACACCAAGAACCTGCGTAAGCTTGCGATGACTGTCCGCCCACTCATCAATGAAGAGGTAAGTTTTTTCTGGTCCATGAAACCAGGGCGTCAGATTTGTTAGTGGTAAAAAAAGGTAAAGTCCATGTACACACCATTAAGCCATACAGGGGAGTAGAGGTATAGCTCCACTCATTCTTAACCTCCCCACTAGGCAACATAAGTGGTCAGCCTCAACCCCAGCTGTTTTACCCTGGTGAAAATAACTCTGGTGCTCTTTCATTAAGAGGCTGTGTGGGCCCCATAGCTAGTTGGGACACTTTAACGAAGAGAAATATGTGTTGCCTCTGCTGGCATTCGAACTCCAGGTCATCCATAATGTGTCGTGGTTCATGAAACACTGGTCTGCAAAGTGCATATATCTTTGTATTCTTTCATTTGGCACGGAAGATAGAAATAAATGGGTTTCATGTAGCAACTAGGCTACAGGCCAGACTGTCTGGGGTTCGAATGTCGGTAGTGGCAAGAGATTTTTCTCTTCTCCAAAACGTCCAGACCAGTTGTGGAGCCCACCCAGCTCCCTAATGAATGGGTATGGGGGGCTACTTTCCTGGGCCTGAAGTGGCTGGGATGTGAACTTGGCCACTCATCTCCATCTAGTGCCAAAGTGAACACTGAGAGGAACAAAACCTCTTCTCCCCTCTGTGCCTTCATGATGTGGACAGGGAGACATTTACCTTTATACTTTGCCTTTTCATAGTCCAGTGGTAAAAATTTGTGATGCACATGTCACAACAGAAAAGAGAATCTGAAGAAAACTGTACCATGAGCCTGGCCCTGTCATATGACGTTTGGTCCAATTGTTCTATGGTCACATTATTCCAATTACACTAATTTCCACTTACTCTTTTTCCAAGAAATACCTGTCAGTTGCATAAAACTGGAATGAAATGTGTTATCTGATGGTGGTAAGATGTATAATATCTCATAGCAAGGATGATGGAAAATGAAGAAGTTACAGTCCTTATGTTATCGTCAGAACTGTGAAACAAAATGTGGAATGATACATAAGCAGATACAGTATATACACACATATATATATATATATATATATATATATATTTGTGTTCCACACATCATATGTCTGTAAGTGTATGTTCTGATCAGTTAGTAGGCCTGTTTAGTATGTTCATCCTGATATTGCACATGACTGGAATCCACACAAGTAGCACAGGATTATCACCCCAAGTACAGTATGTAAGAAATTAGCCCGTTGTGCAACTGGCATATGTTCTGATACAGTTTTGTAGACAGAACCTGAATGCATATTGACCAAAATAGATGTGCAACTGTAAGAAATATGTAAGGAAATTTGATGTGTGAGTTTATGACCCCTGCCTGCATGGAGCGCCTAAATATCACAGCACATTTATCCCTTTAGTGCCACTTGCCATTCCAATCCATCTACTGCACTGCACTAGATCATGATGTGGAGAGCAGCACTTCGAACCAAATGACATGCAGCTTACTTCTGGGGAAGAAGTTTATAGAGGTGAGAATTTTACAGCCCTTTCTATGAAATTAGTCTGGGATCTGATGCTGTGTCATGGGGTGAGTTGTTTCTGACAATTTGAAGGAATATTTTCTACCATATTCAAGGGCCAACCAATCTGAGACCCTAAGCGTGAAGGTACTAATAGTCTTAGAATTGTTAGACACTGCTCACCCAGTAACACAAAATCACATCATGGGAGACATACGTCTCCATTTTTAACCTTGTGAGTACCATAAATATAGTAATTCTGTTTCACATTTGAAACATCCTGTTTGATGTCAGGCATGCGTAGTGCCACAGTATCATAACTGGGCTCGTAATTCTAAGACAGTCATCACATAAACAATTCATAATCAATTGTGAACAAACTCATATTTATTCTTTACCATTGACAGTACATGTTACATTCACTACAACTGCCATTAGCAGACATATTTACTGTGATAAATCCAGAGACATGATTTTTTTAATGTGATAAGGAAGACTGCTGAGAACATCTGTCAATTTTAATTAAACAGGCAAAATATAACTCACCTCCACTTTTGAAGAAATTGTAAATGACGCTACATCACATTAAACCTGCATGACAAGTGGTGACATACTCCATTTGTGCTGACTGTGCTTAATTAGTGTCTAGCATGAAACATTCTTTGTTATTCTTCATGAATGATCAGTAACATGAAAAGTGACTGAAGGTGGCCAATGTACATGAAATTCTGATTTCATGTTTTTCATTTTAGTTTTATTAATTCCTACACCTAATGTTCATTGCAATTTCAGCCCTTGAGTGCACGGCGTGTAGAACATGAGAAGGTGCGCAAGCAAGTGAAGGAGTTGTGGTGTGCAGAAGTGGCACAGATGCAGAACATAGTCACTCATATGCACAAGGCACGCAGCATTTACATAAAATGTCAGCAGGAATGGGAGCAAGTGTATGAAGAATCACAGAAGTCTGAACCATCCACACAAGGAAAGCCTGAGAAAAGGAAAACCACAGCTGATGAAGTTATACAGAAGGTCAGAATCGCGTTATATTAACGTCATGAGCTGCGTGTGGGATACTGACGCATGTCATTGTACTGCTGCAGGCGGGCACCGTTTGTAGTACAATTGCTTACAGGGAGACCCTCACATTCGTTCAGTGAGCCTGTATTGACATAATAAGAGGTGCGGACTTGTGTATGTATATATAAGTGTCCTTCCACAGTCAGGGAGGAAGGAGTGTTAGCATAATATGCTTCTCTTTAATATGTAGTAGTTGTAATAACGTGACTAATGTGACAAGCAGAAGGGCTGTTATGTCAGGTGAGCCTGACACTAAAGTTTGTTATGAAAAGTAACAGGGACTTCATGGAAGTACGTGTGCTATACCTGCTAATGATTAGAAGAATCAAAGATAAGATGAGAAGAAAACTGAGGCACTTACAAAATTTTTGGCTGATGAAACAAACATGTTTAAGATGTGGGCTATCTGGCATTAGTTGTTCATTCACATGTTTTCTTTTATGTGATCCTGAAAACTTGTGTTGGTAAAAGCAGTAGCATGAAAAGGATAAACATAAAATAAAATAAAATAAAAGTTAGGTTATAATTCAACAAATTAAAAAATTCAGTTCCTTTTGGTAGCACATGCCACATCATAGCCACAAAATGGAATTCAAAAACAGATGGCACATTTCTGAAAGAAGTCTATTTTATGTGCGTTGATGACACATTGCAACAATGCTTACTGTTCTAATCTCTAGTTAAAGCACACATTTGTCTTTCTTGTGCCATACTTATATTTCATGCATAAGATCATATGGTCATGTGGGAAATTCTATTCAGGCCTTAGAAGCAGAAGCAGCTTACAAAGCCAGTGTGGCAGAGGCCAATGAGTTCCATGCACACATGCAGAAAGTGAAGTCAGTAATTCTGCAGCGTGTGCGGGAGCTGATTTTGCAGAGTGATTACATCTTGAAGACAGTTACGGTAACATACTTTCAGCTCCAACAGACACTCTGCGCACCTCTTCCAACTCAGGTACATCTGAACATCGTGTATGATATTCTACAGTAAGAAAGAAAATTGTCCACATCCACTGCAAATGGAAAATATTGTATGAAATATTGAAAGTTTTTTGTGAGTTTGTAACATAATTACTCCATGTAGGTACATTTCTGGTTATGTTTTTATTTTTCATTATATTTGTAATCAGAATTGCTTTTCGCTATGTAGGCTGCTGTAGCAGTGATGCTCTTCACTGGTATTCTGAAGACATCCAGTTTGAATCTCTGCCAATATGCAGAGTATCCTGACTGAGGTTTTTGTCGTTTCTCTTAGTCCCTCCTGACAAATACTGGGACAATACCTCTGTTAGGCTGTGGTTGTTTGACAGTACCTCAATTAGGCAATCATTTCACAGTACCACAATCAGGCTGTGGTTGTTTGACAGTACATCAATTAGGCAATCATTATTTGACAGTACCACAATTAGGCTGTGGTTTTTTGACAGTACGTCAATTAAGCTGTAGGTGTTTGACAGCTTTATGCTGCATAACAGCCCAGAAGAACAAAGATCTCATGAATGGATCTATTTTTATCTGTGCTATTGATCACAAAGTATGCAAAGTGCCAGCATGTGGAAGTTGCTAAGTAGGTCTCTATATAACTCGTTTATTTTCATCATGGAACTCAAATTCACAAAGTTCAATTATGATGAAAACGTACATATAGGATCATTATTTTATCTGACAACTATAACTGCCAGTTCCTGTTGGCTGTTTTATTGTATTAATGTAGCCAGATTGACCGATTGCTCACATACACAGCAGACTGGCAATGAAAAATTACACATGATAAAATAAAAGACCTGTAATGTCACCATTCTCAGTGTGTCCGTGTCTTTGTTTTATGAAGGTCAGATATGATATTACTGTTACTGTTATTCTTATTATTATGGTTAACTGACAGAACCCCAATACCGCAGTGATTTTTGTTTCCCATTTTTATTTGTATTAATTTGTTATATCCAAGTATAAGTTTTCCTTTTCTCTTGTTTTTAAGTTAATTAGTTCATGATACGGAGATATGATAATCATTTGTCATTGAGTGCTGTGTTTAAGTGGTTAGTGTTCCTGCTTCACATTCACAAGGTAGTGTCTTCAGACCGTGGTCCAGAGCCTGGCTGCATTATAATTCCATTCGTTGCAGTTCCAGACTTTGTGTGAAAGCAGCCAGTTGTATGATCCCGGTACACAGTATGCAGAATTTGTCAAAAGATTGCCAAACTCATTTGTGTCCCACAAAGAACTCACTCAGTTACCTTTCCTTTTTGAGCCCTACTCTAAAGGGATCAGTAAACTGCTGGATCAAGAGAGAAAATCAACTGATTCTGTTGAGAGTGAAGACTCGTTTAGAGGTAAGTTACGTGATTTAAAAATACTACCATCAATAGATCTTAATTATGTTTAATACTATTTAATGTATATGTTAAAATGACAATTTTATAGGACAAACTTACATGGTTATGTGTTGTGCACCCTTTATGGATCTTCCTGTCCCATCACAACTATTTTAAAAGACAGTTTAGTCATAAAACAATAGATACTCACAAGATTCGAGGTTTTGACTTGATGTTGCCAAACATTCAAGTCTCCTGCAGTGTGACACTGAGTCACTGGGGGAACAGTTTCCAATGTTTGACAGGTTACAGTGCCTTCATCTTCGGAGTAGTCAAGGGGTGCAATAAGACTGTGAACAAGATCCCTTGAAATTTTGGTGACTGCTTACCACATGACATGTGTGACTTTTCAAAAGTCTGGAATCTTCTTCAAAACAACATAAACAAGTAGCCAACACTGGCCATTTCCTTACGCCTATTCGTTGTTTATGTTAATGTAAGCTACAGATGTAGTCTCAGGTTCCACGAACTGCCACCATGTGAAATGATCTGTGTGAAGAGTGATACAAATTGTCAGATAAAATGTTGTTCCCATATTAAAAGCTATAACAGTGATGAGGAAAACATAAAGTGCCTTATTTTCAGTGATGTTCCACCCAAAATTGTTTTGCATGCTACTGGTGGCATTCATGCCAGTGGTTTGTCATTCATTTTCTTCACATTGGAAATTACACACACATGCATGTAGGCACATATTAATGTTTAACTGCGTTTGTTCCTGTAGGAAAAGGGAAATTCAGTGCAAAAGCTGTGGCTGGTAGTGACACGGATAGCGTTACCAGCAGTCAGAGCAATAAGAGCCATGAGCCATCCCCCACGTCCAACCGCAAGCTCCTTGGAATGCCATCATGTGATGAACTCAACACCAATGATAATGGCAAGTGGTAAAATTAAATATTGAGTGACAGATGAGAATTTTGAGGTTTGAGAAGTGATGTAACGGGGGATTCCAGTCTTCTGTGATGAAGGATAATCAGCTACAATAGAACAACCATTTACCGTGGTGATATAAACACTTTAGTTTTCTTTCAGATAATCTCCCTGAGGATGGCCCAGAAGGGCCGAAACATGTAGGAGTGAAGAAGCGTAAAATAGAGAACGTTAAAACTTAATGTGCATTTGTTGGTGTTTTCCATTGTTTTTTTCTTGAACCACTCACCCAACGACAGAGTATCACATCCCAGAAGACTGGAATCGATGAGACCAGAGGACCCTGAACTTCATACTCCAAGTATCAAGTATTTTTAAATAATTAATGTAATACTGCGTTTCATTTCTGATGTTTCATCCTACTTAATTAACTCAACTCTGTTCTTACAACTCTAACACTCAATACCAATAGAACAAGCCCCTCATAGGATGTTATCTTCAGAGATGTCAGGCCCTTCCACACTGCTACAACTCTGTTTCCTGTGTTCAGACACAGAGCTGCCCACATGTGTTTATGGCACTTCAGCTCACTAGGAACAACTTGTTTCTGCAGACACCAGCTATCTTACCTTTGGGTCTGGGCAGAGGAACTGCATCTCCAAAGCAGCAGAAACACACACATTTCGAAAACTCAAAACCCCATCCCGGTGCAGAGAATGTGATTCGTACGTGTACTTTCAGGGGTGCGACTGCACTGAGGTAAGAGAGTGCAGTGCTAAATGCTGTTCTCTAGGAAGAAGTCTGAATAAGCGGTCATTGTATTGTAAGTAGTAGTAGTAGTAGTAGGGCTAGTAGTAGTAGTTGTAGTAGTAGTACCAGCAGCAGCAGCTTTCAATTTAATTATTTACAGGTACTTAATACAGTAATATAATCAGGAATCTTGAAGACAATATGCATGTTGCACACGTCTCATCAGATAAAAGTAAACAGCATATTACATCACAATATAACTCGTCCGTAAAGCATTAAGTAAGTACTAATGGGCTGAATGAATTTTGAAATTCCTACATACTCTATAACATATCTATCTTTTAATAATTATAAATTACTTTGTTTTCATGTTGTTCTGACGCGATATAATCTCAGGCGATGCTTTGTGATTAATGTTAACTCACAATACATCCAATCTGAAGGTACAACAGTTACTTTTTTTTTTGGAACTTTTAATTGTGTGTCATAAAATTCTAGGCATTCCAGGTAAAAGTTTCCATACATGTAATTACAATTGGTTTGCAGTGTGGACTAGCATGCCACAAGAAGTGTCTTGAGACTCTGGCCATCCAGTGCGGACACAAACGGCTGCCACGCAAGATGACAACATTTGGTGTTGACCTGGGCCAGCATCTCACTGAGACAGCAGCCCTTGTGCCACACATTGTCTGCAAGTGCATTGATGAAATTGACTCGCGTGGTAGGCTAATGAAAGTAAGAAAGCAAAATCCTGTTAATCCCACATATTTTACACTAATATTGGAGCTTCGTTTTTAGGCCAGCTGGTGCTAAGTACTGTCTGTGTGTGTGTTTGAAATCTAGTTTGTTTTCTGAAGCCCACAGATTTTCATTAGGTTTAGAATGAAAGTCGTATAATTGTAAACTACTGTTACAGCATTTCTGTAATCTGCTTGTGCAGATAGTTTCAATATGGGGTACTTAAATTTTTCTGTAACTTGCAGCATCTGAATCTGTGACAGGTCTCTGAAGGCAGCTTGTTTTTAATACGTAAGTACACATGGCACATGAATTTGGTGCAGTGGGCCTGGCTCATATTAAACTCTTTTCTGACTCTACAATTTCTAAATCATTATATTTTTGTAGCAACTTCAGTGCAATTTATCTCTTTCTCCCTAATTCTTAAATAAAAGTTATGACACTAAATTCACCATATAAGTTAATAACACACGCATGAAAATAAATGTTTATTTTATCACCAATACTGACCACTTATTTTGTCTCTCTGGGTTGTAAGTTTAGTACTTTCTAGAGTTGCACTGTATGCAGAGGAATTTTATCATAAAGCATAAGAGAATTGTTTTTGACAGAAGCAGTATGTTGCTTGTTGGGTTATTTAAGATGGAGCTGGTAATACTACATCTGAAAGTTTCCTTGGTTGAGGGTACATATTTATAGTGACTTTAATTAGCAACTAAATAACATGTCACAGCATATGATCAAAAACCTTCCAATTACAGGGAATCTATAGAGTGTCTGGGGTCAAATCTAAGGTAGAGAAATTATGCCAAGCATTTGAGAATGGCGCAGACCTGGTAGACTTGACAGATATCCATCCGAATGTCATAGCCAATGTGCTAAAGTTGTACTTGCGGCAGTTGCCAGAACCGCTTCTTACATTCTGCCTTTACACGGAGTTTGTAAGGTAAGATTAATTACGACAGAATTTTTGTTATTCCTCAAAATAACAAGGAGATTTACGATCTGTGCTCCTCATCAAATATTATTCTGGTGACCAAGTCAAGACAAATTAGATAGGCAGGGCAGGTGGCACTTATGGATGAGAGGAGAAGTGTATACAGGGTTTTGGTGGGGAGACCTGAGGGAAGGCGACTACTTAGAAGACCTAGGCACGGTTGGGAGGATAATATTAAAGTTCATCTTCAAAAAGTAGGATGGGGTCATGGACTGGATTGATCTGGCTCAGGATAAAGACACATGGTGGGCTCTTGTGAATATGGTAGTGAACCTTTGGGTTCCATGAAATGTGAGTTTGTTTACTAGCTGAGGACCTGTTAGCTTCTCAGGAAGGACTCTGCTCCATGGAGTTAGTTAGTTTCTCACACAAACTAAAGCCATGAACAAAGAATTGGTCAATTTTCAATATGAAAACAACTCCTTGCCACATCACACTCTGGTTTCATAAAGTCCTGTACTTCTTCAAAGATGTTAGGCCAAACTTTGTCAAAAAAAAATGCATGGAGAATTAGTTGGGCACGAAGGCATAAAGTATGGCTAAAATAATATCCTTATAAAGAAAATGGGAAAAGAAGCAGTCAATCACAAGTATATTTAACCGTATTCTACTACATGCGTATATGTACATCATGTAAAAATACTTTTATATGCTGATGTTTAAAATGTTGCTTATGTGGGTAAGAATATAACACCAGCATATAAAGTCTTTATGTGTTCAAAGATGGGGCTGGTAGAAGTGAGGGCACAATTTGCTGACAGGCTTGTCACTCCACCTCTGCTGCTGCAGTGGGTAGAGAATGACTAGCAAAGTGTAGTTACAGAATTGCAAATATGTAGGAGGACTGTACTGCATGAAAGGCTTAGAAGGAAACACTGGATATGTGGAGGAAGCAGTACTGTTGATGAAATATTATTGGAGATAAATTCTAGTCTTTCAGTATGTACAGTGCCCTGGGCAGGGCAACCTATAGTAGGCTGTCAGCAGCAGAGATTAGGCACAATTACACTGAGACTTGAAATGTTAAAATGTTTGATCCATGAAGAAAAGTATTTATGCTCCAAGTGTTTAGGGAATGAGAGTGACAACATGTGGACAGTGCAAGATTTTCACATATTGAAAGGCAGCTACATGAGTAGAACAGAGACAGGTACACACACACTCACACACACACACACACTATATATGTGTATATATAAGTCACATGTTGTGTCTGCACAGGCACAAAAGCAGTCTCTCCTGCATTATATTTTACAGAATAGCAAAAGAAAATCCATCCAATTCAGCAGCAGAAATGGGAATGGCCACACAGGAACTGAAGGAATTAGTGTGTAAGCTGCCCCGTCACCACTATCTGACACTGGCCACGCTCATGCAGCACTTGCAGAGGGTAGCGCGTGATGCTGACGTGAACAACATGCCTCCCAGCAACTTGGGCATTGTGTTTGGGCCCACTTTGCTGCGCACATCTGAGGGCAGTGCATCACTGAGCTCCCTGGTAGATACTGTACACCAGACTCGAGCCATAGAACTCATGATTGCAAATGCACAGGAAATCTTTGGACCTCAAGATATCGCTAGTGCCCAAGATTGTGCATCTGCTGAAATTGGATTCAGCATCAGGCAGTCTGCAGGCAAGAAAATTGGAGCATCTGATTCCCTAGAAGGAAGCCATGATGCAGGTAGGAAAGTACATCAGCTGCAGTGCACACAAAATTGAGGACAAGTTTTCAAATTACTAATGACTTCAAATTCTAGAGCAATTCATCTTATATTCAGCTAAACACAATATTGTGTTCGTAGTTATTTTGAATGTTTTATTTATAGGAGAAGAAATGGCTTCTGATGATGAGGTACCATACTTCTTACTGCCTGATAATTTAACAGGCAGACAACGCATCCCTCATGAAGCTGTGCCGAAAGTGTTTGAAGGATCCCTGAAGGATTATCAAGGCCTTGAAGGGGTAAGAATCAGATCTTGAAGTAATACAGCGCCTGCAACATGAACGTGTCTCCATTCCTGGAAGCATTATTACTGTAATTCTTGTACACATTCATGGGAGTGCAGTAGTCATACGCTTCATGAAACATGTTCACATAACCCAGGAGGACGTGTGACTCTCCTGTGGCGTCCAACAGATCTGAATAGTTTTCCGTTCCAGGTTAATCTATATCAGTCTGACGAAAGACTTGCTTCTAGACAAAACACAACGCAAACTTGAATTTGATGAAGATTTAAGCTTTTTGGGGCATAACAGCTTGTCAGTTGGTAAAGAAGTGGGTAGTCTAATGTGAGTGTTCTTGGACTGTTTAGACTCTGAGGAAGTTGGAGGCAGCAACCTCCTCAGAAAAGTTGGTAGCCATTTGTCAATTGACACATATCGTCTCCCAGAGAACTTGGAATTCCGGAAGATATTGCTCTGTATTTAACACATGCATTCACAACCCATATGATGTGCTAACTACATATAGTGCTGTATTATTATGGAATAATTTTTGCAGTTTTCCTTCCTCAATTACTTTTCCATTAGTTAGTTAAAATTTCTGCATATATTTGGACTTAATTCTATGCATTTTCCCAAGGATGTATTTATTTGCAAATGGATTATCTGCAGCACAGAAATAAACAATTATATTCACTGAAAATAATAGGTATTCAAGCAGAAAATTGTATCTCAGTGTGTGGCATTCCATTCCATTCTGTTCTCTGGTATGAAACCAAAAGTATGCATGATTTCAGGCTTCTGTCACACCGTAAATGACATGTGCACCCTTTTTGGATTTTATGCAGCACAGACTGGTAGCTTTCTACAGACGTTTCAGGACAACCTATCCATCCCATCTTCAAGAGTGAAGCTGTCCAAGAAGATGGGACCGATAGTTTGTCCCGAAACGTCGGCAACAAACTACTAATTTGGGCTGTATAAAATCCCAGAAGAGCGCAGATCTGAAACCAAAAGTACTTTTTTCCCTCAGTCAACACAATTTCAGTTGCAGTAGTACTGCTAGTGAATATTTGTTTTTAATTGCTTCTTAATGATAAGTCTTATGACAACTAATTAACACAATGAGGGAAGGTCCTTCTTGAAAAGCTGACAGCTGCTCAGCTAGTCATGAAATTTCCCTCATTTTTTAAACCCCGTGGTTTATAAACACGCACACAAAAGCCTGCCACTGGCCCCTATCATAAGCCATACAAATCCGGGCCAAATCCTCCCATACTGTTCCTTTAAAATCTATTTTAATATTATACCGTCATCTGTGCTTAGGCCTTGCACTTTTTGTCAGGTTTCCTCACGAAAAACCTGCATGTATTTCTGTTATGCCGCATACATGCTATGTTCCCTGCCCATCTTATCCTCCATGGTTATTCTGTATACTAATATATCAGTGAACAGTACAATATCAGTGGGACCTGAGACAATGGATTTTGCACAAACTATCTAACGTGAATTATCTCAGGATTGTAAGCAACATGGTTGACAAGCTTAAGACATAAACTCTAGAAGTGCTGTGTCCAGTCAGGTTTACAACAAAACAGATGCACTCTTTTATCAAAAGTTTGCTACAAACATTAGAGTGAAATGGTTTTTAAAGCTTATTTATGTGTTATTATTAATTGCACATTGACTTAAAGAAAATTATATTAAATTCTTTGTTCACTTTGGCCAGCATTAACCACTTATATGAAGTTAGATATGAATGTGATCTAGCAGAACAAATGTGTATTGTGCAGCAACTTATTCTTGTTTCTTTCAGCTTTCCTTGTTGGCAAATCAAGGAGCAGGTAGTGAAAATGCTGAAGCACCTGAAAAGCCTGCAAAGAGTGCTTCAATAGAGACTGAGGACAAGCTTAGTGATGGGAGGCATTGTGGCCAAGCAGATGTCCAGGCTTGGACAGTGCAGAAGCCTGCGCAGCTGAGTGCCCAACACATGGAGAGTTCAGCTGACTCTGATTACAGCTTTGAGTCCCATGCTAGCAGTTCTGTGGAGAGCCGGAGCCCTCGCGACCTTGAGGAGGGGTGTGACGTGTTTTTGGAATTACCTCAGTGGTGCAACAGAAATCCCAGCTCTGCAGCAAGGACCACAGACCCTCCCACTTCTTCCACCAGCCACTATGCAGATGATGCAACAGACAGAGCTGAGGCCCTGTCAACGACATGCACCACCAGCACCACTGCAGTGAGCACTAGTATGTGTCACATCACATCCATCCTCAGAAGCATCTAGAGCAGCTGTTCTTAACCTGTGTGGTCCGTGGATAGATCTCAGGGCATCCATGAACTTGGATGGGAAAAAATTAAAACTTTATGTTCTCTAACCTCTAGCTGAAATTTAGCTTTTCATTCAGTAATGAGCGTAGGCAATAAAGTAATTTATGGTCTCTAGACTCCAAAAATGTTTCTTAACTTCAATAAATCTTCATATGTAAAATTATTATAGCCTAAGAAAGAGAACCCAGAATATTCTACCTTCACACTGAAATGTCTGTTTAAAGAAAATTAAATTTAATTTCAACTTTCCTCTATTTTAAATTTATTTATTGTCTTGTTATTTATTTAATAGATTAATGAAGAAGCATGTGTATTACCTGCCACATATTTTTTTATTTTCTGATATTTTAAAACTCTATTGAAGCATAATTGGTTTCCTTTGTATTACAGCCTATATTATAGATTGTAATACATGAATGTAGACTTTAAGTCTGTGTATTTTATTTTATGCATTTCAATATACTTTTGTGGGAAGAGGTGTGCAGGTTTCACCAGAATATCAAGGGGACCCATGGCACAAAAATGGTTAAGAACTCCTGATCTAGAGAATTTTATGACTCCTAGTAAGATTCATTAAGCATAAAGATTTGTCAGGACATTTTTTTCTGTCCCTATTGATACATTTCTTCCCAGGCATCTGAAACATTTCAGAATTGAATGCAAGTAATTTTTGCATCTGTAACAGAAGATAAGTTTCATTTGCATTATTAAAAGTCCGTTTAGACCCTTGTACAGGAAGTGTGTGCACACAGACACTGAGACTGCTGTAATAACACAGTATTAACTTTAATAACTCAGGAATATTTAGTTACAGAATAATCTGCTAGAATATCAAGTGCATGTAATTGTGTGAATTAAAGATAATGTCTGTTCCAGTATATTAGGCACTGTTACAAGATTAGAGATGAATTATTTCAAAACCCTCTTTACAGTGTTTTCCTAAATTAAATACATGCAACAATTTCTTATGTAACCCCCCCTTTGTATCACTTTATAATCTGCTACTGAATTATTCCTCTATATCTTTATTGATGAAACAATTTTTCCTGAATGCCATAAAATTGCAGAAAGATATAGAATATTTTGTGCTACATGTGGCAAATAAATGTTACTTTGAGCAGCCCTGACAAAGAGTATGCCAGACGTATTTATTATGTCTGCTTATTAGCTAGTATGTCTAGTTTCAACACATGTCCCTGTGCATCTGCTGGATGAAGACTCCTCGCTTAATCCTCATGATGATTAGAACTGTTGCCTGGACAGAAGTATTAAGTTAAGCAAACAATTTGCTCTAAAAAATTAACTCTGTTATTTTAGTTATACCACTAATTAATTAAATAATTCTTTGTTCCCTTTTGTGTTCAGTAATTTTGTTGCTGCACCACAGCACAAGTATGTTTATTATTTATTTTACTTGCTTCCTTTCTGACTAATAAAAATTCAGAAGGAGAAGAGAAAATGGGGTCAAATATGTGAACACTTACAATATTGCTCATTTATGTGAACTGTTACCTTTTTCTTACATCAGGAGACTATTCCACCTACATTCCAGGACATCAGAGCTATGATGTCAGCATGTTGGCAGCAATGCACAGTGCACAGATGCAGCAGGATGTGTCCACCCTCGTAAATTATGCAGAGAGAACCAACTTGGGGATGGTGTATTCAAACAGAACTTCTTGTTACCAAACAGAAAAAATTACAACAGTGAAGTATCCAGGCCTGGAACAGGTTCCAGTGGATGAGAGAATGGTGACATCCATAGAAATGGGCAGGAAGGTGATGACACCATGTTCACGTCTGGGGACTTTCCACTTTTCTAAAACTTCATCTGTGACAAGTACAACAGAATGCCCTTCCAAGACTGAGCATACAGTCATGACTTGTGTGGAAAACGCTGAGCCAGACAATGGATTAACAGACAAGACTCAGCTATAGTAATGTGGGAACAGTAACTGATATTTGAGTGGCTCTCTGCAGTGCTTGTATCTTGTCTTTTCAGATTTGTAACATATGTATTTATTTTCCTGTTTCTGTAACATTACTCTTCTATATTAGGAACACATCCCATTTAGGGTTGGGCATTCTAAATATATAAAATAATTCTTAACAAGTGCAAGAATTAAAACTGGCAATTAACTGAGTAAACTGGCAGTTGAGGTATTTTCTTTGCAGTACATTGCTTTTCACAGTGCTTTACCTGTCTTCTTTTTAAGACAGAATTAAAATGTTTTGTGTATCCCACTGACTTGTGCATATAAGTCTGGTCCATGTTCTTAGAAAATGCTCATCATGACCAGAGGCACAGCCAGAATTTTTCTTCCTTGGGAGCTGACCCTGAGGCTGTATATAATTTATGTTTTACTTTAAAAACTACGTTATGAAAGTCATGTCAAAATCTCCAAGCTCACATCTTGTTAAGGTACAGGGAAGAGTAAAACTAACTGAAAAAAGTATCTACATGGTCCTAAGTTTTTCTTATATTTTTCAATAATCCAATGTACCAGTCTTCAGCCAGTTTCAGTAACCGATTTAGGCGGAAGCGTAAATCCCATAAAACCTTGATATCATGGTGTCTACAAAATCTGTGTTCTTTTAAGTTTCCCTCTGGAGGCCAATGGTCATCACCATTTAACAGTCATATTTCTGGGTCTCTAGTTGACTTCTTCCAGCCTCATTTATTCAGCATCTGTTCCAGAGTCTTATCTAGATCTCTGATTCACGCCATTTTTCATTTTTAATAGTTTTAAAGTCTCTTGCTTTAAATTGCCTAACATATTGAATCCAAACGCTTGTATATTTAAAAATCTTCCTCATTTCGTGTTCTGTTTCTAATTCTTCTACCATCTTTCTTTTCTTATATGGATGACACATTTCACTATTTTTCTCATAAATTTCACTTCAGTGACCATAACTCAGGTTTTGTCTTTTGCTTTCAGTATTTGACATTTATCTCCTATAAAGCTAGGGTGTTACAGATTGTTCATACTGTGTGTTGCTGAACTTTTGAAGGCTCAAAAGTTATGTCAATAACAGTAGCGAATCCTGTTTAGGGGTCCAGTCTGGCAGAACCATAAGCAATGCAGGATTATACCATTCTGCTAGGCTGGATCTCTGGAACAGGATTCGCCACTGGTTGTTGATGTCTATATCTTTGGAAAAGTTAGAAATGTTACCTTTATATCTTTCGAACCTTCACGTGACAGTGAACACGAAGTGTTGTATGATTGTTGTGTTACACTACTAAAGGAACTGATGGCTTGTCTTGCAGTATTCTGACTTCACCTGTGAAGGGTGGTGTAGTATATTACAGTAAGTGGATGTGGGCAGCACAGATCATGTTGGCTTATGTTCAATTACTTTATAGAATTGTAGCCATAAAATTATTAGTTCACTGAATGCATGCTACAAAATTCGTTCAAAACTGTAGATAAAAATTGGAAAAATATTTTGAACAGTTTATAGCTGAACCCAGAAATATCTGAGAAGAACCTGCCTATGTGCAGATTCAGTGTGTTGTCTAAAGGTATTGATGGAACAACACAGACAATGATTGTATAACCTAACATCGAGGTGTGTTCATGTAACCACTGTTGCAGTGGAAAAGCAGTTAAGTGTGGCATATTATGAATGGGTGTCTGTAGCCTTAGTTATCTAGCATGCAAGGCATGTACACCATAGTATATTGTCATCTGTGGCCTGTCTGGCTGTACCATAGTTTTCCACCTTATCTTACAAATGGCACGATTTTCAGAAAACATTTATTGAACATAGATTTTGTGTTTTGATTTTCTCTACAAATTTCTTTGAAACATTTCCCACTCTAAGAAGAATTCATCGCGGTATTATCATAAATGTACATAGGTCTTTATGTAAAGTACCCGTTATTTCTGCAAGATCTGTTAAGCAAACTTGTATATTCTCGCCAGATTTTCGAAAAAGTCTCAAATATCATATTCCGTGGAAGTCCGCCCATCAAGTGGTAGCCGAATTATTCCACGCGGACAGACAGACGGACGGACAGACATGACGGAGCTAATAGTCGCTTTTGGCAATTTTGCAAATTCGCGTAAAAATAAGATAACAGCGTCTCGACGTACGTGACAGCAGCAAAATGACTTGAACTACCATCTGGTGACGTAATTAGACACTAATTACTGCACATTGGTACTGGTGTGGTCCTGTGGCGAGGTGGTCAGAAGAGGGTCACGTGGAAATAAAATCAGGTAAGGTGATGTAAGTTTTGGCCTGTTCGATTATACCATTGCTCATTTTTGAAGCGAAGTATATTTCGTAAGTTGTAACGGTTGCAAGCGAAATGCAATTACGTGCGCACAGATCTTGATATTTATTGCCGGGCTGATGTTGAGGTTAAGCGCCAATTTTAATGAAAGACAGCGGGTTTCTTAAACCTTGCATTTGAAACGTCCTGAGATCGTGCCGGTACGATCTCAGAACGTTCTGTAAATCGGTATAATTCTTACATGATGACAAAACGGCACTATAGTAACGGGATGTCAGCAGTTGTGGAGAAAACTTTGAAGGCATGCAGGGAAGGAACCACTGGTTTTAGCAGATGAAGTGAAGTTATAGGATTCAAAAACCGACATTGCAACGTTATTTTGACAGGACGTTCGGAGGGAGAATTCAGGGAACCGACTTGACGCGAGGCTTGCTACGTTGCTGTCTGGAAGTAGAGGAAGAAGGCGTAGCGCGAATGATACACAGCAGTCAAAATATACGTTCAGCCGACGTGGCAGGAAAGTGTCATTTCAAGTACGTTCGTAAAAGGCTAGGAAATGGCAGGCGTCAGATAGGGTATTACAACTTCATGAAGCGTCAGACAACGGGAAAATACTTCTGTGACTCGAGCAAACTGCTTTTGAGGAGAAATTTAAAAGAGAATATAAGTAAATCCGTGTTTGGTTTCAGCAGTGTTCGTCGCGTCTTTTGCCCAATTTATCTCATTTTTATCCCCATGGTTCCATTTTGGCCCTGCAAGCACGATGTAGAAGCCTGATTGCCCAAATGGTACTTTTAAATACACTTAGATAACTGTTTATTGTGAATACGAGTTATAGCCGTTTAGCGTACTCAGTATTGTGACGTAGGCGGTGGTCCATACGATCTGGGGTTCGAATCCTAGTAGAGACAAGATATTCATCTCCGCCAAAAAGCCCAGGCTGGCTGTGGGACCAACCAAGCCTGCTATTCGAATGGTACGGTGGGAGGGTACTCGCTCACCGCTGATAGCGCGAGGGGGGGGAGGCTTATCAATCACTTCCATATAGTGCCGACGTTAAAAATGAGTGGATTTGTACCTCCACTCCTCCTGTATGCCTTGATGGCGTGTATAGAGACAAATATTTTTACATACCAGTGACGGCCAAATGTGTAAGTGATTATTAACTTGCTTGAGCAGAAACCCCGACACCTTTTCTGCAAGAAGCCAACATTCCTTAACCGCTACAATTTAGACAACAGTCCCCTCTTTTGCTGGACACGCAAGTTAACTGCACATGGCCTTTACACTCTAAGACAATGCTATGTACAAATCTTTCAGACTGGCGAAACACTATTTCATTTCTAATGGCTGTGACACCATTATCTGCCGGACCGCCGATTGCCACTATTTATTGTCATCCTCTTCCTTACCTTAATCCTCTCTTCGTTCTGTATCCGTTCCACCTCTTTTCTCTTGCCTCCTTTCGCAGCCGTGGTTGGGAGATATTTCACAGGAGTTGAGATAACGGGAGCTTACACCTGCTTTAACTAGAACGAACCCGTCTGTGAAACTGTAGTTCCTGGTGAGACCAAAGGGGACACTCTAGCACACTTATGGAGGAACATTTGTTTGTATAATTAGGATTCGTAGGCATCTGCTGCATATTTCTGTTTCAGTAATTGGGGTTCCTATTTATGTCTCTCACATATTTTACTCCGTTTGTGTATGAAGTACGTAATTAATTCTTTTTTCCTTTGACATTCTGACCTCTTTCCACCGACGCAACGCAGGTGTAGGGGTTATTGTTGCCTATATAGCGTCGCAAGGTACGATGACTTGTATTTGATGGACTGAAGCGGACTGTAAGGTGCAGTGGTCTGCTGGAAGTGCTGTGCTTGCACTGGGCTGAGGGAGCCACAGGACATTTCAGGACAGTCTGTGTTCCGCGTGAGGCTCAAACTGGTCACCTCCAGAATACAAATATAGCTCTGACCTTTATACGAGACTGCTTAGCCGCTGTGTAATAGCTGGGGCTTAGGGTGAAACGGAAGACGGAGCTGGGCGCGTGGGTTTTATCTGTAACGACTGTACGAGTCTTTCTAATGGAAATGGATTTTGTGAAATCTCCTCCCACAGAAGGTGGCTGCACAGGGAGTCAGTCCTGATGTGGAATGTCTGTCTTGTGTAAGTCTTCCAGTCTTCAAGCGCAGTGGTGCTGCCACTAGGCAAGCTACTCATTGGCAGATAACATTAACTACCCTGGAAAACTCTTACCAAACCCGATACAGTCAGGGAGTTGTAAAGTCCCGGGAGTGACTACGAAGAGTCGTACAATCTGGCCTCAGCCAGAGTGCTGAAGTATAACACGCCTAACACGGCAGTAAATTTTATACACAAAGGTCACAAGGAACCTTGTAACCCGAGGAAAACTAAAAGGAAAGTGAACGTACTTTTCTGCCCAGCGCTGTCTGATTTCTGAAAGAGCACTGTATTTTGATGAGTTCCCTGGGTTCGCAGGTTAGGTTAGGTTACAGAAATATATTCGTAACGATAAGCGTGGGGCATTAGTGGATGAGTTGTACCTGAATTACAATAAGACTCAGTCCGTACCGCGCAGTAAACACTCCGTCTCGGTTATAAAAACCAGCCAGTTAATGCTGTATAGGGAAATAATCGCTGTTTGTTCTGAGATCCACACAAAACACATAAACACACTGTGTGGGCAGAACGTAGAGTTTGTGAATGTTAAACCGGGCGGTACATCAGTGACCACTGGGCTTTCAAAGGTTAACCCTTTAAACACTGAGTTCGTCAAACGTATACGCAAGATTTCATCTGACAGAGAGCGCTGCCCGTGTCCGTTCTAAAACAACAGCTGGTTAATGTTTAAGGAACAGTCTGTGTTGTTTGCAACACTGTGTGGCAAGATGCAGCGTCTTTTATACTAGGTGGTACAATTACTTACCACTTGTTTTCACACTTTTAAAGGAAGGCACTAGCTGCAGCAGTCAGTGCTGTTCTGCATGGTTGCGCTGAGTAAAGGGGTAGTTGATACCCGATCTTTAACGTACCGCCTTCATGTTCAAGGGTTGAGGAACCCTGGACGTGTCTGTTTTTTTTTCTGTTTTGCAAGATGGAGACTAAGCAAAACTACAGCATTTAAATGGCTCTTTTAAGTGAATTTCGTAAAATTCAAAATACAAATACGTGTGCCGAATGCATCTGGACAGTAACCGCGATCAAGACATATTCTCCTTAATCTGCTAACCTGTTCGGTAAATAACGCAATGTGTGGCAGTGACCGTGGGGCTGAAGTTACGTTCCTTTCGCGCACATCCCCACCTGTGCAGCAGACAGCCCATACTGACGAGCACTCCACATCGAATTTAGAAAATTCGAAATATCAGTTTCATTTTTTTAACAGTCGCCACAGAAAATTTTTTCTTCTTGCTTCGTCCGAGCGTGCAGTACGTTCAGTGCAAACTGCGGCAACTTCTGTAATGTAGCCTGCATTTCTGCTTCCTCGAAACACGGCTTGGCTTTGTTTGTGTCAGCAGCACACCGCGTCTCATAACGCTATCGCGCTGAACCGAGCATGGATAAAGGTAAAGGACGCGAAACAGGTGGGCCATCACTGCACGATGCATTGTGTTCTGAATTTGGTGATGTGTCGTGGATAGAGAGCGAAATGCACCAGGTGGGAAGAAGTAAGAGGAGGTTGGAGGAAACTGCCTAATTATGGGATCCGCTATTTGTGCTGCTCATCTAATGCTGTTCGTGTGGTCAAACCAAGGAAGGTGAGACGGACGGGGCGTGTGATAAGAATGGGGAGAGGCGAAGTGCATATCGGGTTTTGGTGGGGAAACGTGAAGGAAGTAGACCACTTTGAATACCGAGGCTTACATGGGAGAATAATATTAAAATGGATCTCGTAGTAAGAGAATGGGAAGGGTAGGGCCGGAGTATTCGGGCTCAGGACAGAGATAAGGGGCGGGCTTTTGTGAGTACGGCAGTGAATCCTTGGGTTTATAACATGCATGCAATAGTTCGACGAGCTGAGGAACGAAGGGGTTTTGAAGGCGGAATCTACTACAAGCGTTGAGGTGCCCCCTTTCTGCGAGTTCAGCAACACTCTGCAGATCACGTACGGACAGTAGTATAATTCAAGCGGGGGATGTGTATGATGGTGTTAAACGTTGAATGTACACCCTGTAGATTGATATAATTCAAGCGCGGGATGTGTGTGTTGTTGTAACACGTTGAATCATGCACTAAGTCCTTCAAGATATATGCTGCCAATTCTGTGGTGTGCACACTGAGATCTGGGCTATGTGCTTTTGGGGGGGGGGGGCGCCCTATGACTGTTCACAGAGCCGTGTCGTTCCAAGGTGTGAATTTTGCTTACTGCCCAGTCAAACCATTTATATTTTAATCTGCAATTCGTATTTGTTATTTTGTATTGGTGGTGTCGAAACATCTGTGGTGTGGGAGTGACTTGGGAGCACAACAGCAAAATAATCGTGACGACGCGACTGGGTTACTCTGACTTAGCACTGTGCCGTGCATGTGAGTGTGTGATTGACAGAGAAGTGTCTTGTTACAACTGGGCACAGATCTGCACCCTCTGCCTGACAGAGGCAGACTGAAGACTTCCGGAATGTGATACCATGTAGTTCCGACGTTTCGGACGATGGCATTGCCTTCATCTTCAGGGTCGTAGACTGCGTGACACCGAAGACGAAGACACTGACGTCCTTCGAAACGTCGGGAACTGCACGGCGTCACATTCCGGAAGTCGCGAGTCTTCAACAGCGCCGCCGTCGGAACATCCAGTGTGACAGCACGAGTGGTGTGTGCTGTGGTCGCAGCTGATTCGCTCTTTTTCACAGCTCTGTTCCGTTTTCTTCTGAAAGTGGCTGAAAACGACAGAAATGTCGCAGCGCGCGCAGCCTTGGTCGAGGGTTCAGGCAGGGCTCGATATCAAGACATCGTGTGCGGCGCGGGAACTGGCAGCGCTGCAGGCGGCGGTGGTGCCAATTGCACACGTTTACGCAGGAGATGGATGGCTATATTAACCCTCTAAAGCCCAGTGGTTACTGTATGTACCGCCAGGTTTAACATTCAGCAATCCTACGTCCTGCCCACACAGTGTGTTTATGTGTTCTGTGTGGATCTCAGAACAAACAGCGATTATTTCCCTATACAGCATTAACTGACTGGTTTTTATAACTGAGACGGAGTGTGTTTACTGCGCGGTACGGGCTGGATCTTTAAATTAATTCAGGTTAATGTTATAACATATGTATTCCCACATAAATTTGAAATCAGGTTATTGTTATTTTTGAAGGGGTAAAATAAACTGATAAACATATTACATTTGCTGTATGTGTTATATGTCCGGGTATTGACTATCATTTGCATAGGCTAATGGTGAATGTATTCGAAAATTTGCGGTAAGAATGACACGTTTCGAAGTAGAAGTCCAGAACGCAACTGTTACAGAAGTCAATACGCAGTTTCCAGATTGAAAGAGAGAGGCGAGGCACTCTAAAGTAGGACAGCTGTAGAATCTCATTGCCTTGGAATAGCAGGCCCGCATATGCAAAATTTTATTTGCACTTTTAAAAAAGTTTGAATTCTAACTGGATAATGTAGACGTGCGCTTGGATGCCAGAGAATGGGTAATGATGCGAACAAACAAAGTTGACAAAGTAAAGAAAAGTAAAATGGGGAACTTGTTGAGGTGCCATAGTCGTGGAGTTGAGGGCGGTTGGGAGCAGAGAGGGGAGGTGCAGCACGTGAAAGCCTGCTGTAAAATTCATCGTGGCGCAAAGCACGGTCTCGGAATTTTGCATTTCCTGATGAGCCGGGGGAGTTGGTGGGGGGGGGGGGTGAAGAAAAATGAAAGGGATGGGAAGGCGCTCTTTTTTAAACGGAATTTACGGAGAGTCTTCTGTGATTTTATTTGCGCCTTGTGGCTGCTGCAGGTGCACGTCCACACAGCTCGGTCGGTGTGCACGGCGAGCAGATTGCCCTCTCGTGCAGTCTGCACCGACCGCACGCGATGGTGCTGGCTGCACCCAGCGTCCAGTCGCAGGCATTCTTGCCGCACAATATTGCGACAAGCACTGCGAACACGTTTACATAACTGCTTCCTGGGCTGGTCAGGAAATTCAACGCACTTTGTGGAAACCGAAGGTTCATTACCGCGTTCACAACAGCCTCACCAATAGTCCCTGTCCTGAGCCAGACTAGTCCACTCCACGCCTTCCACTCCTATATCTTTAAGATTCACTTTAATATTATGCTACCACCTATGCCTAGTTCTTCCAACCGGTCTCGTTCCTTCATGTTTTGCCGCCAAAACTCTGCATGTGTTTCTGCTAAGTGTTAAAATGAGATTAGTTTTCCATTTTAACTGTTTTTAATTAGGAAGTAGAAAGCTAAATTTTTAAAATCCTTACGTTTCAAATGACACACCGCACCGCACCGCACCGCACCGTTTGTGTTAAGTGGCACACCATCAAGAATTACAAGTCCGTTGCAATTTATATTTTGTATCATTTGTGAGATCTCGCGAAAATTTACATTTTTTCTTGAATTTTAAGTTTTTGTACGAACAAACACCTGATGACGATCGGCAGGATGGAAACATGTAGTGTTTGACAAAATAATCATAAATACAGGTTGTGTCAGGCGGAATACGTAGCGTTATTTGTGTAATTCTGTATACACAGCGGGACGGATAGCTTCAAATTGTGCAATATGTAGTGTTATTTGTGTAATTCTGTATACACAGCGGGACGGATAGTGTCAAATTGAGCAATACGTAGTGTTATTTGTGTAATTCTGTATACACAGCGGGACGGGTAACACCAAATTGTTAACTACTGTTGCATTGTTAGCTACTGCAGCATCGTCGCGTCCGTGACGAATCCAGTCTGTTGAGCGATGTCTGTTTCTGTGGACCCGTCAACGAAATTATGTCAACTCGCGGTAACATTTGGATTTTGAATGATTACAAAGAAGAACCATATATAGAGCTTAAAACACTTCACTAAGTCAACGTAAATTTTGCTCCATAAACTATGATTTTCCCAGCAGTAATGACGTTAAACAAAGATTAAGAGAAGCCCAAAGAAAAACACTGTATGACGTACCGAGCAGAGTGTGCTCAGTTGGAGTGCCACTTTGGCACAACCCGCGGACCCCCACGTAATAAACACAGTGTTCGACTGTCGTTCCAGTTAAACAGGTTTCTAAGATGTTAAAAATATTCAGCACAGTATTAGTTCCTTGTAACTTAGAATAGGATGACACATAGGCGTAAAGTGGGGGGTGCAAGGGGGACAAATGTCCCTCCAATATGTTTTCTGCCTAAGAATAGGTTTTGGCTGGGTTCAAGAGGGGCAAATACAAATTTGAAATATTTTACAAATGATTATTTGGGTTTTGTAAAGACAGAAAAAAGAACGGAAAGCTGGCGTTTTACGGGACGCAGAGTAGAGGCATCGTCGATTTAGCCCCCCGCCCCCCG
The DNA here is from genome assembly GCA_013340265.1 of Coptotermes formosanus. Taxonomy (NCBI): domain Eukaryota; kingdom Metazoa; phylum Arthropoda; class Insecta; order Blattodea; family Rhinotermitidae; genus Coptotermes; species Coptotermes formosanus. The sequence goes on along the minus strand of BLKM01000334.1, from coordinate 500,341 downwards.
CCCCAATGTTATTAGCAAAGTGACGCCTATGGGAGTAAGATTATATCGCCGGCCATCTGGTCAGACTTCGCGGATCCCACAGGGTCCACGAATTGCACTGGAGAGCCGCTGCCCTGACTAGTCGTTCCTTTGTGCCTTACGCAACGCACACTGCGTTTGTAAGTTGTCATTGCCAGCGACTGCAGTGCAGCAAGTGCTTAAATCCAAGATCGCGCTTTATATCTTGCTTCAGAGTCTGGGAAACAGAGACAGAGAGGGAAAGAACGGTAGGAAAGGTGAAATAAAGCAAATGGATGTCGGCACAGTGGTTTAAACCGGCGAAGGAATACCGTATGAGTTTAGTGTCACATTATCCATGCCACAATATTTCGTGCCACGTTTTGAACGTGTCTGGTGCTGCGGTCAGAACTTTCTCGATCCTAATATGTGAGGTCTGTTGAGATGCCTTGCGACAGACATATGGTGAGGCTGAATCAGCTTCTAACAACCTGGGAAGAATCCTCGCAATTGTGACACTTGCTGGGTCATGAACGGGCATCAGAGTATCACACAGGGGCATTTCGCTGTCGCTGAAGTCACGTACGAACAGACATGACACAAAAAACGCAGGGTTTTGGCACAAACGTGCATATATGTGTGCCATGTGGCACTTATAGAAACATCCCACGACTGTTGGCTGCGCTTATGTTCTTACATTCCCACCCGCGTAGTTGCCTCGTGTTCATCGTCATTCGGAAAACATGTCGGTACACGCAGCTGAAACATGCGGCAGCTGCAATGCGCACGTCTTTCGGTACAGAGGGCATAGACACAGAGGGCATAGACACAGAGGACACTCGACCTTTCAAACTCCGATGCCAGTTAATAGCACACTGACTCTACATTATCCGATTCTTGACATTCCCAATTGTGTGTTTGCTGCGTATGTCACTGGGGCATGATAACACGCGTGTATCCCTGTTGATTACAGGCATTTGTAACGCTAGACAGTGCAGCCTAGATGTTACTAAACTCAAAGTATTAGAATTAGCATACTGGACAGGCGGTCTTACATTATATTGCTGACAGTGCAGAGAATTTAAAAATATTGTTTATAATCTTTTGACCTATTAGCGCAAATTCTGAATTCGACTTGTATTCAGCTGCTGGAAACCACGTTTAAATTCACCATATTCTCGAAGAAATGTAGTTTCTTTCTCATAGAGTCGATCGTGGACCATTCACACGAGCGAAATGCTTCTGAGCGATTTTCTCTGGTTTCAGCGCCATAGAACGTGCACCACTTCGCCTTATTTATTACTTATTTGTGGGCAACGTTATTTGAAACTCACATTGTACTTGCCTTTGCTTCGGTCCATTGGGTCAGTATTATGCAGCGTCCAAATATTACTCTTAAAAGTTCAGTATTAAAAATGCATGGCTTACGATGTTTTCGAAACCAAGATAGACTCGTATCTATCCTTCAGCAGGCAGCATTCCAGGCCTCGGTGACGCATGCGCCGCAGTGCTCTCAAGAGCTGCTTGTTCAGTAGAGCTGACTCTGTCATTCGGTGAAGATGGAGTTGGACGACCTGACGCTGTGATAACGATTGCTTATTAGTGTATTTGCTTTCTGTTTTATAACTCATTAGGTTTTACTTATTTCCGCGTCGCGTGTATGAGAGATCAGGTTAACAACAAATTGTGGGACTTTTTTGTATGAGTAGTTGTTATTACGTAAGGTTTTTTTTTAAAGTGATGAGAAGATGGGGTTGAACTGTCGAGTAATGGTGGTCAACAGACGTGATGTGGTTCTTTGAAACACCAAGTGGTTTAACTTCCTTTAATAGTTTTCGTGTTTAATATTGTCGGAAAGCTATTTGCACTACTTCGTGGTGGCTGGCGCGCCCTGCCCAAAGCGAGCCACGACATAGCACAGAGGCCCACGCGCAGCGTCGGCTTCTTTGCACATCTGTGGATGTTTTATGTAATGTGTGTGTGTATGGGTGTACTTACAAATGAAAAAGCAATTTTTCGCCGTGAAGTTAACAGTGACTGAAAATATTTTGAAGAACTAGAGTAGTGCCAATAAACTTTACCCCCTTGTACCTAATTCGAAGTTTTATTGTTTCAAGGAAGTGTGTATGTGTTTGTCACAAGAGATTATTTTTATATACTTGCTGGCTGCCAGCAATACCTCCAGGTACGTATATTTCTGCATAGAAGTGAGCGGTTTCAGAATGCTGGGATGGGGATTCGTAAGGCATCAGTAGAATGGTGAGAGTTGTTCTCCATCTTGTTATCTCTTCGTTCTTTTGCTTGGAAGTGAGACCAGTTGGAATGATTGAGAATTGCTGACGTTGCTTAAGTATAAAGAGCCTACACAGAGAACTGTATTATTTTCGGCTTTGAATATGTGCGTAAATGTTCGTTGGTGGAAGATGTGCGGCTGTGATTCTCGTGTTGGACACAATGGCATATAGCCCTGACGTAGATTTCATGTCATACGGATGATACGCTCGAGAAAGTTATTGATGTGTGCCATGCCCTTCCACCAAATATATTCTTGGATGTTCGTTATTAAAAATTTCCCCATCCAAATTCTGTGTACGTTTGGAACTTGTGTTTCGTCGTTAAACACTAACACCTGACAGAAAATTTTCTGAACTAGTTTCCACCGTAGATAGTTCATCTCTATCCCTGTGTACATAGCATGCGGAAGTAAGCACTTACCAATCATATAATGAAGTAAAACCCGAGGAGACCTTACATTGACTCTTTAGGGAGTTGAACGTTCTCATTCATTCCTTTCTCAAAGAACATCCCCATAATACATAGGAGCCACGTATATGATACAAGAGAAACGTGACTTCGGTAATGGAAAAAGAAGTGACCTTTGGACATATGGAGTCCTTTTAGTGGGTGTGAAGTGGAGTTGAGGTTATAGTTACATAGCAGTGTTACCAATGTTAAACACCAGCGAGTTTTTTGGATTTGCAGGATGTAGTGGAACACTAATGGTGGCACAGCGTAAAGAGTTGTGTTGTGGGTATGTTGCTTAGGCAACCTTGAATGGATGTGTAATAATCAATATGAAATTGTGTGGATTTGCTAATGATTTTTTAGCAAATCCGTACAAGTTGTTGTAGAAGTTTCAGAATGAATTTTTATGGCCCATATATATTGATGTTAGGAATCTGATAAGAGGGGTAGATTACAGCCATCTCTCTTGTATTGGAATGTATTAGCAATTCTTACAGAACTTTGAAAGCTTTTAGTGGAGGCTTGTGTAACTATCCTGTGTTTCATGTAGGAGTTCACTAGCGTTTTTAATATTGATTAGGCAAGAAAATTATCTTAGATGTTACACCTAGTGGAGGAAAGTGTTAAAATTGTGGAAGAAACATTGGAGTTTCCGTCCCTGATATGACAGGAACCCCACATATTTGCTTTATTAGGTGTTTTTGTATACAGTAGTGAGTAGTATGATACATGTTACTATGTTTGGCCATATGTTGCAGTGGCTCCCTATGACGTGACAGTGAAGAGGCAGGATGCGAGGAATGATGCTTCTGGTGCTAACACTGAGCCTCTGCCAGGTGGTGGTGATACAAGTAGCTGGAAACATTGTCCGAACTTTCACTGATGAGACGGGCACTGAACGCTTCAATCATCTGGTGGTGGACAAGAACACAGGACGAGTATTTATAGGAGCAGTGAATCGCTTGTATCAGCTTTCTCCTGACCTGGAGCTTGTCATGAGTGAGAAAACTGGACCCCAGGATGATTCTCCAGAATGCTCAACACTGGACTGCCCGCGTACTGTTCTTAAGAAACCAACTGACAATGTGAACAAAGCACTTGTGATTGACTACACAACTACGAGGCTAATATCATGTGGGAGTGTGTTCCAAGGCATCTGCTCAGTGAGGAATCTGCACAACATCTCCGATGTGGCTCAGGTGGTCAGAGAAGCTGTTGTTGCAAACAACTCCACAGCTTCAACAGTAGCGTTCATTGCTCCAGGGCCTCCAAACCCACCGGTGACGCAAGTGATGTACGTTGGGGTTACTTATACTGGCAACTCTCCATATAGGTCAGAGGTTCCTGCTGTATCATCAAGGAGCCTTGATCGTGACAAGATGTTTATGATTGCTGAGACGGCCGTGACGACTGGAACTCGCATGTTTGTCAATTCTTTGGCGAGAGAGCGCTATCCAATCAACTATGTGTATGGTTTCAGTTCTGAAGGATTCAGCTATTTTCTCACAACCCAGATGAGACATACAATTCCATCTCCATTCATTTCCAAACTGGTGCGTGTTTGTCATGACGATGAGAACTATTATTCGTACACAGAAATCCCAATCGATTGTATTAGTGAAGGTGCTAAGCGGTACAATCTTGTACAGGCAGCATATGTGGGTAAACCTGGATCAGATCTGGCTTCAGACTTGGGCATTACAGCCCAGGATGACGTTTTGTTTGCCGTGTTTTCTGAGAGTGACCAGTCGGAGGGTGAGGTGTCCAGCAAGCCTAGTTCATACAGTGCACTCTGTGTGTATTCTCTGAAGGCAATCCGGCGGAAGTTTCTGCAGAATGTTAAGACGTGTTTCAGTGGGATAGGCAGTAGAGGTTTGGACTTCATCTCACCAAGTCACGCATGTGTTCTTACGGTGAGTACAAAAATCATATGTGCTTGATATTGAAAGGTTATGATGGTGCTTTGTGCATTTTATTGTATTCTAAATGAAATGCAGGGGATCCATTTTGTCTGTAAATTGTATAGGGACATTCTTTTGTCTGACAGCTGTTGTTAGTGTGTTCCTGTCAGCCTGCTTAAAGCAGCCCCTAGACAGTATTACTGCTCACTGTTATTGCCTTTAATTGATATTGTGCTCAGGGCTGTGGGGTAGGTGCACAAAACTTGTGACTCCAACTCCTCTGAAAAATCTCAATATGTATTAATAATGGTAAACCTATAAGACATTTCATCACCACCATGTGAATCATCAGGCTACTTTTTTGACTTATAACCTATTTTTAAGTATAAATCTAATGGTTATTGTAGTTATCAGGGCTCTGAATTTGGAGTATCTAGTTGAGATTTTAAATTGAGGTCGGAGTCAGTACATTTTTGCCGACTCATCTCCATCTAAAACTCCTTCCAACTCCAACTGCAATGTTTCTCCCTAGATGACACAATGTTATTGTGCAGTATTTCATTTTTCTGGTCGGTTGTGACCAACAAGCATGTTGAGTGATACTGATGCTGTGTGTTTGTGTGTGTGTGTGTGTGTGTGGGTGTGGGTGTGTGTGTGTGGCCATTGCTTTAGCTCTGTGTTTAACAAGAGAAAGTAAATTCACTGCTGGACCAAAGAATGGTGCAGCTGAAGACCACAATATGCACACAAAAATCTTATGGCAGACTTAAGGCAGAGTGAGCCAAATGACCACAAAAGTTTTTGTGGTTTGGTAGTCCATAATTTGATGAGCTGCTTGAGATTGTTACCTGTACAGTCGCTAAAAGAAATGCATGCAAGAAACTGTCACTCTCTGTCAGCATTTATCCATTACACTAGTTTATCCGGCCAGTGGGAATGCTGCGGAAGACCTGAAATTTATAAATACTATATCTCCTGAATCCACTGGAATTATTGTGCTGGAGACATGTTTACTGCTTGGCAGAGGGATGGTAACTGAACGGATATTGCGCAGTACTCGCTACAGACTATTCAGCATGTTCTTTCATTTGCTCAATATTACAACTAGACAGCTAATAACATTGTGCAGTACTAATTATTGCACAACGTTATTGCCTATGGGTAAAGTAAAGTATAAAAGTTCAGTGTGCAATGGACAGCATATTTGTTGGATGTGACACTTGTCTGTGAGCTAAAAGAAAACATTTCGAGCACCTTTTTAAAATACATTGAGTATAAGCCTGATGTAACTGTGATACATTGAAATAACATGCGTGGACCGGAACTCAGAACAAATTCGAGTAGTGGTAAGCTGTGTGGTGACTGCCAGCACATGAAACAGTCTTAAGGAAGGAGTTAATGTGAGTTATCAGGTAGAATAATGCCCCTGTTTTTCAAGCCAGGTTTGCGTTATGACTGTGTTGCATTTCAACAGTTCTAACTTGTATGCTGGCGACAAGTTGCGCATTCAGCAGCAGCAAAATTTGGATGTTTACCCAAATGTAAAGTGATCCTGCATGCAAATTGATCTGCCCTTCCTCACATTTTCAGTTTTCATGAAGGTACATACACTGAATGTGTTTAGTTTTGTACATGATGTTAAAGCGACCCCATGTTTTTCAGGTATTCAATAGGACAAATATTCCCCTGGTATATTCTTTTGTAAAAGTCTGTGGGCGAAATGTCAGTTTCAGAGTAACTTTACAGTTCTGGTGTTGCAACATCGTAATGAAGTTAAGTCATATCGTCATGGCATAAGGATGCAGATACTGCTGCATGTCAGTCTGGTCACATTGACTCTGCTTAAGAACCAGGGCTGTAACAGATCCTGTTATATGCTAGAGACAGGTTTTTTTGTTTTTGTTTTTGTTAGTAGAAGCACATACAATTGAACCTTGCAGGCTGAAGGTTCAGCTGCTCCTTTGGTCAGGTCATACTGCTGGCAGAACCAAGAAACCTACAGTCTGAACACACAAAACTTGTCCAGATTACAGCATAAGTTTGAAGTGGTCTTGTTTGTTTCCATATGCCTTCTTGGCGCCTCTCTGTAAAGTTTACATTCACATGTTGGAGGTCTTTGAAAATAGAGAGAATCTGCCTTTGTCTATTTTCCTTCAGTTCTTCACTCGGGTGAATGTTATCTTTAAACTTTGCTCTTTGGGTTTCTCAAAAATAAATGGGTGAGGATCCCTTACACCATCGTGAACAGGCTGAGGGATACATTTTCAAAGATCAACTCTGGTAGTGCAATTGTGTGGTTATAATTCAGCTGCTGATATTGTCTTAAGGGGTTTCAGTTAGCTGTGGTCTGTGGCAGTTCGTGCTGATGAATTTGGAATGCCGGTCTGTTGTGCAAGGTGGCAAAGGGATTTCCGGGATATTCAAGCGTGGCATTGGTTTTATTCAGTTGCTCTTCACAGAACACTCAGAGCATTTTATTTTAACTATGTTTGTAATTTATTGAATGATCTGTATCGATTAATGCGCAGTTTTTCTTTCAAAAGCACGCAAGTTATTTTAATCCAGTAAGATTGCTGTATAATGCTGGTTATGTGTCAAATTTAGCATGGAAGTGTCATCAGTGGTATGCAGTTCATAAGTTTGTTTTTCAACACTTTTGGTGTCAATAACATTAGAATTACCGCCTTACTGGTGCTTTATGTACAGTGTATGATGGAACCTATCAAGGAACATGCCGGACATTGAAAAAGGTTACGTTAACCTGAAGGGGACTGATTTAAATGTCAGTTGTGTCTCTTTGGTGGCCTGAGTTTGTCTGGCATGGCATGGACGTCAAAATTGTCACGAATCAAACACACACTGAGACTGGCATATGGCATGCTAGGCCATTCGCCAGTGCATTTTAACAACTAGCGTGTGATCTCTTAGGATGATACAGGTTAAAAGGCAAAATAACTTTTTAAGTATAATAGAAATGCCAGAGTCACCTTTTCCTGGAGGACAGTATTTTACAGGAACAGTTTCAATGTATAGCTCGCTTGTGGAATGCAGATACAGGAAATGAGAGCATTATGTGAATGACTTGTTATTTTGCAGATCATATACAAGCAGCATGGTGTAGAGCAACGTTGGTCTTAGGAGATAGGAGTGGACCAACAATTATGACATGTAAGGTCACCTCATGGCCTTGCTGTTAAGAAAACTCACTGTGTTTGTGTAATAAGATTGATGACTCATGAGTGACAGTAGATGAAGTGGCTTTTGAGCTGTTGTTTTGAGAGCCAACATCAGAAATTATTGCTCCATTTTCCTGATCCTAAAAACACATGGACACACAAGATTAGGCATGAATATTCTTTTGCATTTTTACATGATTGATAGGCTTGCATTGAACAGTTAGATATAGTGACTAAAACCAACAGATGCACACAAGGTTATGAAAATGTATTGTAAACGTAGTAATGCCTCCTTCATGTTTTGGCCACTCGTGTCGCCATGCTCAGGGAGGTGCGTCATGAAGTACAAATACATTGAGATGTTAAAAAAGCTTGTGAAGCCATGCACATGTAAAATATTAAATATTACAAGTACATGGTTTAAAATACGTATTACAGTTTAAAATACAGATAAAAGTTTCAGTGACTAATTCTGGTATGTAACAAATCATGTATGTAGACTGTATGTATGTCACCATCCAAGCAAAGGATTTTTGATGTTACTGTGCTGGCCACCCACAGTAGTGGCCCATAACCTTCCAGGCACAAGTCCCATTAGCAGTGTGGGGCCTAGTGACTGTCATCTCTTTAGACCCCTTAAGAAGCACTTGGCTGGGAAGTGATTTGCAGCAGATGCCAATGTGGAGCAAGGTGTCACCTCTTGGCTGCAGACACTTTACACTTGCGTTCTTCCACACTGGGATAAAAGCCTTTGTACCACAGTGGGCCACATCCTCAAATGTGATGGTGACCATGTGGGGGTCTGGTATAGGAGCATTGCTATCCATGTGCCACGTAGGCCGCCTGTATGTCAGTGCCAGAATAAAGTTCACGGCACCAGAGCATTTGTTGTTTGTACGTTGGAGTGGTAGATTTCAGGTGTTTTATGCAAGTGACTTCAGAACTAGCAAAATGAATGGAACATTATTTGGACATCAGTTGCCAGCACTGCATTTTGTGTGAGTAGTACAGCCCTGCCTTGTGTCTGCTTGCTCATTCTGGGTATTGATGTCCGAACTTTAATTTTCGAGCTTCCTGCTGTGAATGCCATTTTGTTGTGGATTTGTATTGTGTTGTCAGTTGTGAGTTCTTTGCGGATTAGAGGTTTGCCAGTGTTATTTTCCGTTTGTATTTGTACACAGTGGAGGGTTGTCTCAGGGATGAGTGACACTTGGTTCGGATTGCGGGTTGCTGATAGTATTGCGTGTTGTTATTGTTGTGGTCGCCGTCGTCCTATAAGCCGGAAGTTTTACAGCACGCAGTTCTTGCCTGACCAACAGCTGTTTTTAAAATTGTGACTGTCAACGCCGATGTATTTTCGCGTATGTATGTACCGCTTCCTTGGATCTTCACTGAAAAGGATCACCGTGTCCTCCTGCTGCTCCTGTTTGTATGAAATTCATGTCCATCATGAATTTTTTGGCGCGTTCGTAGAACTGCGATAAGCGACTATAAGCTTCGTTGTGTCTGTATGTCCGTTCGTTTGTCCGCATGGAACAACTCGGCTCCCACTGGATGGATTTTCATGAAATTTGGTAGTGTAGAATTTTTCGAAAATCTGTCTAGAAAATTCAAGTTTCGTCAGTATCCCGTAAGAATAACGGGTGCTTTACTTGAAGACCTGTGTAGATTTTTGGTAATATTTCGCTGAGTTCTTAAAATGACAAATGTTTCTGACAAAAGTTATAGCGAAAATGACAACACATGTTCTATGTTTTGTAAATTTTTGACCCCCAAAAATGGTGCAGTTTATGAGATAATGTGAAAAATATGGTAGAGCCAGACAGGCCCCACATGACAATATAATGTGGCGCAGAAAAGAGGCGATTTGCATGCTGGGTAGCTAAGGCAAGAACACACACTCACACACACACCCAGTATTTACTACTACTGTTACCAGCGGTTCGAAATGTTTTGTAGTTCGACAACAGTGGAAGTAGAACCAATTTTTGCATTTCCATGGCAAAGCTGAACACTTTTATATTGTTGACAGCTATATCTACGCCAACAGTGAAGAGGTAACGTACCGCTATTGTTGCGATTCCGTTGCAGCAATGGTTACGTGAACTCGTCACAGTGTAACGTTGTACGTGCGTTGTTTTTCATGTCACATTCCGTTTTTATGGTTTTTAAGTTCATTTGCCGCAAGCGTTTTGCTTTCCTTCATTAAATTTTGTTTATGAATGTGTGGAGGCTGTCGCAGTTTCTTCTGTATTTTACACACGAGTGTATGAAGTTCGTATTTTATCATTGTGGTCGCAGTTTCAGGAATGCTCTTTTGATCCACAACTGCATGACGTAATTTGTTAAATACGTTCACCGTCACATGATGAAACCTTCCAAAGTACATAAGTGAGATCACCGTATGTTCTGTTCATCCAGATGCATAGGGAATTCCTGATGTATAAACAGAATAGTTAGTGAACATGGTATTCAAATATGTATACACTCATTTATAAAGTACGACGTAAGAACGTTAAAAGTTGCATGCAACGTTTTTAACGCCCGTTGTGAGTGACAAAAGTAGCCGTAAAAGCTCAGCATGATGTGTGCCTGTGTCCGAACGCGAGAACTAGCTGACGGATTTTGACGAAAGTGGGTATGGACACTGTGCCAATAGCGGCCACTCCTTTCTGCTGCAGTCAGTAATACCAACATGCCGTTCACACTGTGCCAGTAGAGGCCACTCCTTTCTGCTCCAGTCAGTAATACCAACATGCCGTACACACTGTGCCAATAGCGGCCACTCCTTTCTGCTGCAGTCAGTAATACCAACATGCCGTACACACTGTGCCAGTAGAGGCCACTCCTTTCTCCTGCAGTCAGTAATACCAACATGCCGTACACACTGTGCCAGTAGAGGCCACTCCTTTCTCCTACAGTCAGTAATACCAACATGCCGTACACACTGTGCCAGTAGAGGCCACTCCTTTCTCCTGCAGTCAGTAATACCAACATGCCGTACACACGAGGTGCTAACGTATGAGCATCCCCAGCGCAACCTGGAGTTAGAGCCGGAAGTTGACGTGTAATCACTTTTGTCAAGCTAATGTTTTTATGCTGTTCTTATTTTGACACACACCGTTGATTCCTTCCTGCCGAGGCTGTTTTCATGTAAGCAGAATGTAAAACGGTTTAACACTGCATTAGTTTTGAGGTTTCACAGTGCTGCTGATGTTGGATACTGCTCTGTGTAGCGGGTAATTTAACGTGTCCCGATGTTTCGAAGGAACGTAGTGCCCTCTTCTTCAAGGGTTGGTAAATCCTGGAAGTAATGATGTACATATCAACCACTAAAGATGACACTGCGCTGCCCCGAAACGTAGGCTTCCGTTTACACATTGACGCAGGGTCTTATCCCAGAAGGGATATGTAACTGGTGAGTTCTTCCAAAAATATATTAAGAACGATGCAAATAAGATATGCTATTAACAGTCAGTAACGTAGAGTTGGAAGCAATAAGATTTTGATTTAACCGTCAGCGTGAAGGCGTGGGTTCTGCCCCAGGACACTGTATGTGCCGTTTGTGGTATACGAAGTGGCACTGGGACTGGTTTCTCCCCAAGTACTAATGTATTGCCCAGACATTACCATTCTATCAGTGCTCCATACTCTTCCGTTCATTCATCTGTCACGGACGCCATATAATCTTAGCAGCTCACAGCGTCGTCAGACAACACACTTGACTATCCAGAATTCTATTATTCTGCTGTGACGTAACGCAGTACATCGTGAGGTCAGTTGGATTCATTATTGGGCTGTCCACCGTCGCAGGGTTTGTAGGTCTGTCAGTTGGTAGTATAGGAAAGTATACTTTGTGAGTTCAGCTTGGAAATGTTTGCCTACGTAGTCAGTTCTAGACTGTTTGAAAGTGCAGTTCTCTGTCCACTTAAATAAAACTAGACATTTCAGTTTAACCTTTTAAAGCCTAGCGGTAACTTTACGTACCACCAGGTTTAACATTAAAAAATTCTACGTGGTGCCCGCATTGCGTTTATGTGTTTTGTACGGATCTCAGAACAAAGAGCAACTTTTGCCTTATAAAACATTAAGAGACTGGTTTTTATAACCGAAGTGGAGAGTGTTTACAGCGCGGTACGCACTGAGTCCTTATATAAAACAGATAAGCTTCATCTTTAAAGGGTTAAAGTTAATTTTGTTCCCGAGTGTTCCTGGGCCTCCTCATGGTCGAGGCTTCACGATCACACTCAAGAGACGCCACACTCGGTAGGACTCCTCTGGACTAGTGATCAGCCCGAGTCGGAGACCTCTACCTGACAACACAGCCCCCCGGCGGGATTCGAACCTACAATCCCAGAAAGCGTACGGCCAAAGACCCATGCCTTAGACCGCGCGGCCACTGGGATCGGCTCTGAAAGTGCATAATGTGGCAAACACACGATGTGATGTAGCGGCACGGCACAACAGAACTTCATTGTACTGGCCACTTAATCATTCCCTTTGTTCCGCAGCCTTCCGAGCGGGGTACTGCCAGCGTTTACTGGCACCAACAAAGACCTGCTCCTCACTTTCATCCAAGGTGTGGCGAGTGTACGCTTGACTGTTGTGATGATTGCCTGGTCGAGCGGCAGTGGGAGGCAGGTGGCGGTGCTGGACAGAGACTTGACTTTGTTGGGGATGCGCTGGGGGCGTATCAAGGACAAAGAGTACCTTGAATGCTGCATGCCGAGCGTGGCTACAGTTTTCAATTAGCCCCGTGAAACAAACGCCGCGTCCGCAGCCTAACGCAGTCTTCCTTTCGAATCTCGACAGGTGCCGCATGTTTTTCCCTTCTTCAAAGCGCCCACACCGGTTGTGGGGTCCGTCGTGTATCTTATCCACTGAGTACGGAGGGCTGTTTCTCTAAGGGTAAAGCGACCGGGCAGGAAGGCCGACCACTTACCTCCGTCCGATGCGGAGGTCAGAATAAGTGGAGCTGTACCTCTGTATCCACTCTGTCTTCATGGCTTGTGCAGGAGAGCTTGACATTTGTTACTCTCTCTCTTTCTCGAAAGATTAATGATTCTGAAGGTAATTTTCAGCCGCGCGTGCGCAGTACGCTCCACTCCCAGGGAAGTTTCACGACGTGTGTTTGGTACAGAACGGAGAAGCGTTATTCGTCCGGTCGTGACTGTTTCAGGACTGGAATGCAACAGTTACTGTGGCTGTTTGATCTGTCGGTACTGCAGCGGCGTGTTCTGTAGCAAAGGAATGCGTGGGCGGGCGCGGGAGGGCAGGCCACGGCCGTCATTTGGACGGCTAAATGTGCTGTCTCTGCGCTGAGGTCAGAGTACAGTCAGGACAGTCCCGATGTTAGTGATTAGTTGGGACCGGTAACACCGTCACGAACGTCGGGCCCTGTTTAACGTGTAAAATGCGTATTTGGTTGCAAGAACTTAAGGAATACCGATAATAAAAATGTAAAATAACAGCGAGAAGCATACAAAATGTGAGAGTTTGTTCTTAACAGACACTTTGGCAGCATAAAATACATAGAAGTGACTGAAAGAGATTCTTATTCCATACATCGTGCAAGCAGTCAGCCTTACTTAATGGAAGACAGACAGGTTTAATGATCTGCGAAATAGCAGGAGAGTGGGGGAAGCCGACTGGGCAGCAGAATGACCTCATTCCGGTGGGTCGGAACCAGTCGCAAAGATGGAACAATGATATTAAAATGGGTGATCACGAAAGGTCGAAATCCCAAACATCGGGACTGCTGTGCGTTCGCCAGAATAATATGTAGGCTTATAACGATGGCGTACAAAACTTCCAGGTTGATTTTACTGTGAGGTAGAGGAAATTGTGCGGAACTTTCATACGCGTTTTTGAAAGCAGGGTTGTATAAACGCGGTTGTGCTGATGCCAACAGCGATGCACTGCATCAGACGCACTTGCATGCGTATGTACATATAGGTAGTCCTCGTTAACCCTCCAAAGCCCAGTGATTACTGTATGTACCTACAGCCAGGTTTGACATTCAACAATTCTACGTTCTGCCCACACAGTGTGTTTGTGTGTTTTGTGTGGATCTCAGAACAAACAGCGATTATTTCCCTATACAGCATTAACTGACTGGTTTTTATAACCGAGACGGAGTGTTTACTGCGCGGTACGGACTGAATATTTACATGTAATTCAGGTTAATCCCACTTGTTAAACGGTGTATGATGTTCCGAACAACGCACTGTCCCTTCAACGCTGACAAATTTTAGTGACGGACGAAGGTTTCCCGTGGTTAAGACACACCCAGTGCTTGGTCTCATTCTCTTATATTTGTAGCCGGAACGTTGATTGGACTCGAGTCCCAGTCAGTCCCAGCCACTCCAGCGCGGGAAAGGGGAAACATTCTTTCCTTCTTTTTTCTTTTTTGTCCAACCCCAGCATGAGGAAAGACCCTCTGACCTTCTATTCCAGCAATTTCCATTCAATCGCGACAGTTACGGAGTTTGTTACCAAAAGCATGTCTTTGAAAGTTTTTTGTCGCATATCTTGTATTGACAAAATTACGGGGTTGACCCCTGAAACAAACGTATGTAACTGCCACTCACTTTGTGTGGGCGTGTCTTCCCCACGGAAACACAATTAAATTTTGACCAGTAGAATTAGGTAAATATTTTTTAAATTGGTTAGCCAACGTAAGTGGGCCTTTTTTCATTCCCGACCAATCACGGGAGTTAAAAACATGGTGCTCGTGTTACCCGGGAAACGAGATGGGCAGAGGGAATTAGATTGGGGGCAAGCGGGGAGGGGGGGGGGTTGTAGGTGCAAAGGAGACCCACCGCAGATGGCGACACACTGCAGGTTCACAGAAAATAAAACATGACTTCGGCAATCTGACAAAACACACCTAACAGAACACAGAATGTGCCATTTCTTTTTTACCACTTACCTTTGGGTTACACTGTAAGAAAATATCATAGTAATTTTCTGATAGTGAAATAGCGTCGTAAAATAAGCGAATAACTTGTAGGGCCCAAGAGTCGGTGTGGGTGGACGTGGTATTGCAGCTCCACCATCTCTTGCAGCACTCGAATTCTAGTGCTTGGCCCTGGCGGTATTTGCATTCCGCGGCTTTGCGGTGCAGCCGGCCGTCGCAGATACAATCGCAAGGACAGATGTCAATCAACTCGAGTTCCGCGTAATTCTGCGTAATCACAGTTATTGACATTTTGCTGCATGTCATGGTGAAGGGATTTGACGTAACGCGCGTATTGGTTTGGAGAGATAACGCTGCGGGATTAGGCGCGTGAGCGGAAGACGGAACTGGTAGGTGCGCGCGCGTGTGCGTACACCGGCGTTTTGTTGACCGAATGGTACCTTTGTCATCCGAAGGGAAAACGTCGTGGAAGATATTAAGTCCTGTCGTTTAGGGTTAGTAAGGCCTCATCTTTTACTGATTCGCGGTGTTTAACGGCGCTGGAACAGCTGCATAATAAGTATACGCGATTCTGGTTGAATGTCACGTAGAGCTGCCATGGTACGCTGGGCTACGCTTGTGGCGGTGCGACCAGTGGTGGCTGCGTCGGTGTAGTTACTGCACTACTGGCCTGGCGATCCGGGGTTCGGTTTACGGCAGGGTGCAGTTTTGTATCTCTGAAACCGTCAGGACCCGCCGAGCTGCCCACGCAGCCCCCACTTCAGTGGGTACCGGGGATTCTTTTCTCGGGGTAAGGCGGCTGGGACGTGAAGTTGACCACCTCCATCTAGTACCGAGGCTAAGAATGAATAGAGCTGTACGTCTGCTGCCCCATGTGCCTTAAAGGCGTGGACAGGGACGTTTTTGACTTTACTTTCCGGGCAGTATCAACATGGAGGGGCTGCGAGAATCTGGTGACATCAGCGGGGTGGATTGCCGGGCCCAGTTCGTACTGTCTCTTGCCGAATGCAAGTTAGCTATGTGTTAGCTGTGTGCAGTCTCGATCGATGGTTAGCTACAAGGTCAGCCAAGTCACAGTGGCCGTGGCGGAAGTCGGTCGGTCGCCGGCTGCTCACCCTGGAGGCCTGGGTTGTTTCCCAGGGCAGTCTGTGTAGGGGTTATGGTGGTGGGACAGGTGTTTCTCCGAGTACTGTCAGGCAGTGTCACAAATGGCCCATATTCTGGTTGGGCGGCGGGCCCGGTGGAGGCCGCAGAGACAGTAGTACTGCCACCACAAGGAACAACCACACTGACGGAGGACGGGGGCCACTTGACATTTAAAATTTAACGCCTGCATCGCGGACGACGGATTCTTCACAGTGAGAATCTCAGATGTGCCCTGAAGATTTCGATTGTTGTGGGATGTGATGTTACGCTGGGCCGTTGGGTAGATACGTAATCGACGTTTTGAAGGAACGTAATGTCTTCAGTGCAGAGTTAAGCAAGCTTGTCCCTCTTCTTTGACTGCTTGAATGACAACGGTATCTGCGTACGTGTTATGTGCAGTGGATCATCGACCGTCTGCCGCTCGTTTTGATCTCAGTCCGCAGACTTGTCTGATACGAAGAAGTAATGCTGGTAGTGTCACCAGCGGCCGCGACAGTTCTGCTCGCATTGCGTCTCGATACCGGTTAGCGACAGCAGCTGCGGCGTACGTGAAGTCGCTGGAGTATCGGAACGAGGGAATCAGTACCTGGCATTGTAATCGCTGATACTTTGCTGACTGGTGTGTTGGTGCTGACAGGAGCTGAAGTAACGGACGGGTGGGAAACTGCAGAATGGGGAGCTTCATGACATAATTAGAGCTATCTAGACAACCAGGCTGAGATGGGCGGGGCATGTGGCACGTGTGAGGGCGAAGGGAAATGCGTACAGGAGTTTTAGGGCGAAGCCTGAAGGGAAGAGAACGCGTGAAAGACGTAGGCGTACGTAGTAAGGTGCTATGGGAAAGCGTCGAGCGGATGCGTATGGCTGAGGAAAGGGACAAGTGGCGGGCTGTTGTGGACACGGTAGTAAGCTTTGGGTTCCATAAAATGTGGGGAGTTTCTTGACTAGCTGTGGAACTGTCAGCTTCTGAAGGAGGACTCTGCGGCATGGTGTTGGTTCTGGCAGACGTGCCCAGGGATAGTGAAAATATGTGGACAGTTACTCGGGCGTACACTAAAAAGGAGGAGGGGCAGAAGAGTTGTCTCACTGCAGTATACTGACGAACCAAGTACACCGGTATAGCAGATGAAGTGGTGAATTCACGCCGGTTCGTTCTGTGTTGGCTGATCCGTCGCATCAGAATTGTATTCGCTGTGTTCAGTGCCTGCATGTTAGCAGGCCATGGCATGTGTGCGGTGGTCGAGACGTATTTCAACATTGAAGAGGCGAAAATCGACGTGAATTATATTTAAATATTCAGCTCTAACCGCGCGGTAAACAGCCCATCTCGATTTTAAAAACCATTTAGATAATACTGTAAGGGGACACAACACAGGCAGTGCACGCATAACGTAGTATGGAGAGGCGTTCGCGTAACCAGGGTTGCCGTGGAAAAGCAATAAATAATAATAAGTGTGGGTCTGTAGCCTTAGTTATCCAGCATGCAAAGTGCATGCGCCGTATTATATTGTCATCTGTGGCCTGTCTGGCTGTACCATATTTTTTAACATTATTTCACGAACGGCATGATTTTCGGCAGAAAAGTTATTGAAATTAAAATGTGTGTTTGATTTTCTCTGGGATTTTTGTCTGGAAAAATTCTAATTAAAAAATTCAGTCTAAGAAGATATCGTAAGTGTTCACAGGTCTTAATGTAAAGTACCCGTTATTCATGTCAGAGTCTGATGAAACTTGGCTTTTGTCTTCAGAGGTTCGAAGAATACTCAAATATCAAATTTCATGAAAATCCGTCCAGTGGAAGCCCAGTTGTTCCATGTGCACAGATGGGTGGACATGAATCTAATTTTCCCTTTTCATAATTTTGCGGACGCGCCTAAAAGTCGCTGTTTGTTCTGAGATCCACACAAAACACATAAACACACTGTGTGGACAGAACGCAGAATTTCTGAATGTTAAACCTGGCGCTACGTACAGTAACCACTGGGCTTTAAAGGCTCCGGCGTGCCCTCAGTCAGTTTGCAAGACGCAGCAATTACCGGGCTGTTTGAGAAGGCCTGACAGGCGGCTCTTCTGCTCACCAAACGCGCAAGTTGCCGTGCTGAAAACTGTTGCTCGTAACGAAGTGACGGTCCCCGTTCCGACGTTTTATGAGTTTACGCACGAAGTATGTAGACGCATAGTGACGTTATATTAAGTGCTGGAGTAGGGCCCGGTGAGTGACAGGGTGACGTAAATGTCATTTTTACGGTATTGCGTAGGTGTGATCTAGAAATAAAATTATGATCATACAGTCTGAACTGAGCTGCAAAGTGCGGGGCACATCGGACGGCCATTTCGGCAGAGTGAAGGTTACGTTATGCAGCATAATGCCATTGCTGTGGTACAGTTTATTTTAAGAAAACAAATTTCAGTGAAGAGTTTTCTGTCCTGGCAACGGTAGTTGTGTTACTTAGGCCGGTCCCAGTGGCCGCGCGGTCTAAGGCGTAGGTCTGCGGCCGAGCGCTTGCTGGGATCGTGGGTTCGAATCCCACCGGGGGGCTTGGGTGTTTGTCTTGTACAGTGTTTGTTTTGTCAGGTAGAGGTCTCTGCGACGGGCCGATCCCTCGTCCAGAGGAGTCCTACCGACTGTGGTGTGTGTCTGAGTGTGATGAAGTGAAAATAAACAACCTCGACACCTGCTGCGAGTAGGTAGAAGAGGGAAGGACTGCGAAACGTGTTAGTTGAGTAATGTGTGTTATTTTAAATGCCGTGTGGTAGTGTTTACTGACAGGAAGTCAAGTAGACATCAGCGCACGGAAAATGGACAGAGTCTACGGGTTTTGTGTCGGTTTGAAACGCACTGGTGCTGACAGCTGGACTTTGTTAGAGAATGCCAGTGGGCGCAGTGTTACTTGAGTGGAGTTTGTTGCATTTGGAAGCTGATAGAGTGATATGAAATCAGCTGTGTTTCGAGGGACACATTGATTCTTGATGCAAGGAAACGTGGGTTACGCCTCGTTGAAGCTTGTCCGTCGCGCCGCAGTGGCTGTTCCAGTTATGTGGAATGGCTTGTATTAATTACATCGATCCCGCTGCTTCCATTTGCCCGCTGTATAAGCAGACACAGTCCCGTGTTTATGTATTCTTACTGTCGTATGGCCAGAGCACGACTGAGAGAGCGCTGTAATGAGATTTTGACGAGGAAGTCAAGGGCCTGTGTGCGGCCGAAACATAAGTATGTCATAGAACGTGCGCCTGAACGCTTGAGTGGATGTTGTTGGACTTCGTAATTGGCATTTGGATTGTGTTGGGGTTTTTCATGAATGTGAACCCAGTACAGTATTACGCGTAGGTCCAGGGCAAACGAATTATCTGAACGCCACGGATTTGTACGTCGGCGGCAGCTCGGGCCAGTAACCCAGATTTAGGATTCGGCTTGCATTGGGTGGAATGTAGTTTGCTCAGCGCACGTCTTTTTGTTACGTAGGTCTGTTCGGCGTTCTTTACGAGGTGAAAGACACCTTACGTGCAGATAACGTCCGTTCCTCCGTCTTGTTAGCTCGCGTATAAGCGGCTGCGGTGTGTGGGATTCCCGTGACCTGCGGTATAGCACTGCATACGGCTGCGGTGTGTGGAATTCCCGTGACCTGAGGTATAGCACTGCATGCGGCTGCGGTGTGTGGAATTCCCGTGACATGCGGTATAGCACTGCATGCGGCTGCGGTGTGTGGAATTCCCGTGACATGTGGTATAGCACTGCATGCGGCTGCGGTGTGTAGGATTCCCGTGACATGCGGTATAGCACTGCAAGCGGCTGCAGTGTGTGGGATTCCCGTGATATGCGGTATAGCACTGCAAGCGGCTGCAGTGTATGGAATTCCCGTGACATGCGGTATAGCACTGCAAGCGGCTGCGGTGTATGGAATTCCCGTGACATGCGGTATAGCACTGCAAGCGGCTGCAGTGTGTGGGATTCCCGTGACATGCGGTATAGCACTGCAAGCGGCTGCGGTGTGTGGGATTCCCGTGACATGCGGTATAGCACTGCAAGCGGCTGCGGTGTGTGGGATTCCCATGACATGTGGTATAGCATTGCAAGCGTCAGGTGTGGGACAATCGGCAGATCGACGTTCGTACTCCAGCTATGGGCCTAAATGAATTTCTGTCCGTATTTTTCGTATTTATTGACCGATGTGGGTGAAATTTGGTATACAAGGTCGACACGTAATGTTGTTGAGTTGTTGTGAGTTTAGTGCTGTTTGGCGCCGTACGACGCGTATGCTGCGTCGCGGGCTGCGGGGTTCAAATCTCGAACGATGCAGCATATGCGTCGGCCGGTTATCGGCATTCTTGTACAGCCCTGTTGGGCTTTTTTCTTTTTGCGTCTTTTATAAGATCTTGCATGAAAAAATAAAATCCTGTGATTCAAATCCGCAGTTTTGCAGAATTCAATGCCGGCGCCACAGGGTTAATGAAGACGGGCGGTGTGAAATCTGTGCTTCGCTGAAGGACATAAATGAAACTTTGCCCAGTTTTCTGCGCTTGTTGGGTAACACTGGGTGCAGGAGATGTCGGCAGCATTTTGTTTGGTCAGTGTGAGTTTCGTTAAGAGGGATGGGACGACAGGGGAATGGAGAAGACTACATAACGAGGAACTTAATGACCTGTACTCATCACCAAATATTATTCGGGTAATCAAATCGAGAAGAATGAGATGGGCGGGGTATGTAGCACGTATGGGGAAAAGAGAGGTGCATACAGGATTTTGGTGGGGAGACTTGAGGGAAGACGACCACTTGGGAGAACCAGGCGTAGATGGGAGGATAATATTAAAATGGATCTTCAAGAAGTGGGATGGGGGCATGGACTCGATTGAGCTGGCTCATGATAGGGACAGGTGGCGGGCTGTTTTGAATGCGGTGATGAACCTCCGGGTTCCATAAAATGCGGGGAATTTCTTGACTAGCTGAGAAACTGTTAGCTTCTCAAGAAGGCCTCTGCTCCATGGAGTTAGTGAGTGTGAGTTTCGTGAAAATTGGCTCACTGCGAGCCACAATTCCCTTCGTGGCACAAATGAATTTTTATCCCTCCTTCCCACAGGTGTTCCCCAGTTTCGGTGAAATTCAGTACAAGAGGTCTGCACACAATGCTGTCCAGCATTTGTGAGGTTCGTGAAAACCGGCGGTGACAAGGCTGTGCTGTTCGTACGGGTGTGGTGTTGTGTTCGGTGAAGCCGTATAACATTTTGAAAGCAAAAAGTGCCTTGTTGCAGTGTGTACTGCGTCGCGATATGTCCTTCACAGTTCGCGGTTCTAACCGGAAGAGTGCAGGGAATGCCGTGTGTTTGAAAATACGCTATTTACAACCGTTGGCATGCATTTATACGTGTTAAAGGAACGATGGATTTTGATGCTTTCCACCACTTGAACAAGGGACCACTAATCGAGATTTACGGTCGCATGTTTACCCGAGAAAACACGCAATATTCATCTGCAATTTCCTGCCTGATTCACGATCTCCGTGCTCTGTGTGGATACCTTGTCTCCACCAGTACCACACATCGGTTTACACAAATGGCAGCCAGGAAAGCCTGCATTTGCTCGGCCCGCTAGGATTCGTTTGTTTAAATAAACTGCGTTTGCGTTGTGGCGAGGATAATCCGCCTTTATCGAAACGCGTTCGATAAGCCGTTGAACTTACCTGGTGACGATCTTGGGCTGTGACGTCATCAGTTCTCACTGCGGGTTCTCGTGTGTTGTCCTTCGTACGGGCGGGCGAGACGTCGTAAATGCGGCTATCATTTTGTCCACGTGGCTCGTTTGTCACCTACCATAACCCGTCTTCATATGTCGCACTGTTTCATATTCATCCGTTGATTTGTGTACTGTAACACTTCGCGGTGGTAACTGCCGAATCAGAAGATTGGTGCTGTTCACTTTTGAATGTGCGGGTGCGAGAATGGCTGGCTCATTAAGCCATTTGTGATCGGTGAAATTGCTTAATGCCGATCCCAGTGGCCGCGCGGTCTAAGGCGTGGGTCTGCGGCCGAGCGCTTGCTGTGATCGTGGGTTCGAATCCCATCGGGGGCATGGATGTTTGTCTCTTGTGAGTGTTTGTGTTGTCAGGTAGAGGTTTCTGCGACGGGCCGATCCCTCGTCCAGAGGAGTCGTACCGACTGTGGTGTGTGTCTGAGCGTGATCAAGTGAAAATAAACAACCTCGACACCAACTGTGAGTAGGTAGAAGAGGGAGGGACTGCGCGATTGCTTAATTCCTCAGGTGTTAAGGTACCTAAGGTACCAGGCAGCGTGCTGTGAAAGTTCCATCAAGCCACTGATAATTTTTCTTCCACCAAGGCTGAATAATTTTGTGTACATTTCCCAGCAGACGTATGACCCTTGCTGTTGCTCCCGCACGTTGTGTTTTGAGTTTAGATGTAAGACTTCCAACCCGCTGTACTGACGACAGAGTCCTCGAGACTTGAGGGTCAGTAAGGGGCGCTGTATTATCTTCAGCACTCCTGTACGAAATGCATGTAACAACCCTGCAACAAACGAACCACCGAACCAAAATCGTTTTGAGACATACAGTACTCGTCTTAGCGTACCTCACTGGACTTTGTGTAGGTCTGTTGGTGCAGCGCAACAAAACGTTTGGTAGGGGCTAGGTAACCGCACGGCCTGTAGGTCTGTTGGTGCAGCGCAACAAAACGTTTGGTAGGGGCTAGGTAACCGCACGGCCTGTAGGTCTGTTGGTGCAGCGCAACAAAACGTTTGGTAGAGGCTAGGTAACCGCACGGCCTACATGAAAGTTACCGGTCATTAGTGCTTCCGTGTGTTCTCGTTCTGTGAACGCGAAGTGTTTCATGTTATAAAAGTTCGTTCATTCAGTCCAGTCCCAAATCTTTGAGCGAGTGTTTTGCCGGCCGCTGCGAGGTTTTGCGTGAGTGCCTGTAGCCAAGCGACATGTAGTCTTGTATAGGAACGTGATTCCATGTGACAGCTGTGGCTAGTCACTTCGCTCGACTCGCAAAAATTATAAAACCCATCCGTCTTCGACGTGCAATGGACGTGTTTATTAGATGCGACGCGTGTCTCTGAGGCGGAAGAAAGAATTTTAGTCACCTTAATTATGGCTGGTAAGAACCCAATGTTAGTTAACTGCGGTATACTGTATTGAACTAAAACGCGTGGACCCCAACTCACGGCAAGTTGGAATAGCGGCGAAAGCTGCGCTGCCCGCCTTTACGCGATAAGGTCTGAGTGAAGAGTAAATGCAACTTGTCAGATAAAATAATGTCCCTGTAGTATGTAGTGAGCTACCTCCATATTCGCAGGAACATTTATAAGCCTGTCAGTACAGTTCATTGGGTTTAATTTTAGAGTGCAAGCAGGAAAACGCGTGGTATCTCATTTCTGGAAGAGCATGGGAGGTGAGTCACATAGGAAGCGTCAAGGTTTGTAAGGTACGAGGTAACATCCGCATGTAAAGAACGAGCGGAGAAACGCAAAACTCTGTCTCAGGCCTGATTCCTTAAATGGCGTAAGCCGAAGTATCCGTTTGCTGAATCCCACGTCTCCCTCCGCAAAGAAAGCGGACGTCCTTGCCACACCCATGTACATGCTGCAGCAGATACGTACCGAACTCTTTAAAAAAGAGTCCCCGTTACGGAACCGGAGGGTTCGTCGCAGTTGTAAAAAATCCCTTCTGATGAAATTCCACTTAATTTATTGACAACTGATTTCTGTAAGGTCTCGTTCCGTGTACGCCCAGGTACACAAAGTGGACTTTCCTCGTGAGATTTTACATTTAAAATTTTGAACGCATTTCTTCTTTCTGCCAGCTGTCACCATTCGTCATTATTTTCTTGACGATTACACACGGCGTAAGCAGAACAACTCACCAAAATGAAGGTTAACTCAGGAAGTTTGCCTGTCAGTATTCCTTTCGCGGAACGCCTGATGTCACAGTCAGTAGGTTACTTCAGACCAGTGGCGCCTTCTGATCGTTGGGTTTCCTGTTTGAGCAGTTGCACGGCTCCGTTATTTGGGCTCATCAGAGTCCGTCGCACTCGACGCTCGTGACGTTCCGCCCACAAGTAAAACTCGTGGTTACGTCGGATCTGTTAAGCCCCAAGGTCCATTCCTGGTCTGACGCAGCCGTTCAGTGCCGAGGAAGTTTGTCATTTCCGGCGTGGGTTGAAGCTGGAGCACATGGCCGCCGAGATCACCCGACTTCAGGCTCGCCCATCATGATATGCTGAGACATCGCTAGGATGGACTGAAGTTATTTGTCGGCTAGTCGTCTCAGTTACTTTTCATTGCCTTGGTCCCCCTCCCCCCACCCACTGTGTATACTGTTTAAGGAAAACCCCGGGGTTACTCCTTGGTACTGTGTAATTTTCTCATTTCCTCTGTGAACTTCGATCCATGTGCACATTCTCTGCTCAGACAGTTTGTTCTTCACTCACGATAAGAAGCGAAGTTTTCGTCAGTATAAATTGAGAGGCAGAAGTTCAGTTACGTATTGATGTGTGAAAGAATCTGCCTGCAGGCTTTGGACTGATTGTTCATGCTTCTTTACCTCAGTCGTACTGCCTGCAGGCTTTGGACTGGTTGCTCATGCTTCTTTACCTCAGTCGTACTGCCTGCAGGCTTTGGACTGATTGCTCATGGTTCTTTACCTCAGTCGTACTGCCTGCAGGCTTTGGACTGATTGCTCATGGTTCTTTACCTCAGTCGTACGTGCCACAGCACACAGGTCCGGACCATTGCGTTCATTTTGCCGTGTATATTCCTTCTGTCTTGTCATACTAAATAACGCATCCGCTTGATACATCCTTGTTACACAAGGCACAGTTCACACATAACCGATCACCTGTGGAGTGCAGTTTTTGTAACAAAATGGCGCGTGCTTGTATTGATGTCTGTCGCTTAAGTTAATGAAATTGCTTTGATGCGGTTTGTCGTACTGTTTCATATGTAAGCATTTTGTTATTCCTGATTTTGTGATCATTTAACGACGTCGTTTTAGCTGCAGAGGATACGTAATTTGGTATCTAATCGGTAAGGTCACAGTGCATGGTGTTTGGCACGGCATGGCTATTGCCTGTGTCAGGACACTGCCCTGCACGATGCGGTCGTATCGTTGCCCGTGACCACACGTTCTGTAGCGTTAGCAGTGTGGTAGAGCCTCAGTTTGTGCTGCTCGATGTTCGAGATTTCGACTTTCCGTGAAGGGTTCGTGCTAATATGGTTGTTTTCAGTTCGCCAGCGAGTCGGCTGCCTCCACTGCCGTGCTGTTTCGCTGCGCAGTGGCAGCGCGCTCCAGCTCTGTCTTTCATTAACCCTTGAAAGACGAAGCGTGTGTGTTTTATATAAGGAGGCAGTCCTTACCGCGCAGTAAACGCCTATTCTTGGTTATAAAAATTGTCTTTTAATGTTGTATAAGGCAAAAGTCGCTGTTTGTTCTGATGTCCGTACAAAACACACAAACACAATGTGAGCGGCATGTAGGATTTTTTAATTTTAAAGCTGGTGGTGAGCAAAGATACCGCTAGGCTGTAAAAGGTTAAGGGCGGTTGACGGCGCTGTCGTGTCTTGTGGAATGGCACTGTCCGCCAGTCACGCAATGTTGCCGTATTTTTGCATCCTAAGAGCGTCTTTATGTTACTGAAATATGTTTCTGTGCTTTTAATGCGTTTCGATTATGTTTTTATTATTGACGTTTCGTAAGTTCTTGGAACCAAATAGGCGTTTTACGTTGAAAATAAATTCCGATGTTCGTGACCGTGTTATCAGTACGAGTTAATCACGAACATCGGAACACGGCTGTATAGTGATGGCACAGCAGTTCGTGGATGCATGTGACGGTCGCAGTGCCATCTGGGTGCCATCATTCTCACTGTCGTGTTCTGAATTGTGACATTCCGCAGTTTGGCGGCAAGGTACCAGCGTTTCGGACACGTCTGCCGCCTGCGTTTTCAGGAAGGAGGAGTGAAGGTGTAGGCCCTAGGTACCTAACTACCAAGCTACACGCCGGCACATCCCCGACGACGTAGACTGACGCAGTGGTAGTATCTGCCTGTGGAGTGTGGGATGTGCCACGTGACATTTCTGTATAATATGACTGACTGGACGCTGGTAGCATCGTGGCATTTCCTTGTGCTTACAGCGTGCCTGCAGCGCATCGTCGCCACTGGGTTCGAGACCCGGTTAGTCAATATGCAGTGTGAGGCTGGTTAAGCATATTTGTTGTCCCATTTGCCACCACTGACTCATCATAATAATCACTGTTACAATCCGTGTACCTCCATGTGCAGGGCGGGGGCGGGTAGCCTTTGGTTCAAGGATGACGGCCCGCGTGCCAATCTCAACTTCAGCGGTCCAGAGCCGGTTACTGAGGAGTCAGAACTGGCGTGGGAGAGTAGCGTGATGTGTGGTTGTTCATGTAACACGGCTGTTGGTAACTCAGTGAATTGGAAAGGATGTGAAAGGAGGCGGTCATGCCGTGATTTTTGGCGTTACCGCCCCATCGAGATGAGCCGCAGAACGCCGCAGTTAGGTTCGTCGGCGTCCCGGCGCGGATTCGAACCAGGTGTTCTCTGAATGCAAGTCCCGGTTGCTGGGTCGGAATTGCGTGAATAATCGTTTTAGGCGCGTTCGCACAGTTGCGAAAAGCGACTGGTAGTGTCGTCATGTCTGTCCGTACGCACGAACGTCTCTGCTCCCAGTGGACGGATTTTCATAAAATTTGGTATTTCAGTATTGTTAAAAAATCAGAAGGCAAAAGTCAGCGTTTATTAAAATCTAACAAGAATAATGGGCACTTTACATGAAGATGTGTTTGCATCTGTGCTAATATATATGTCTCTCAGTTCTTCTTAGAATGAGAAATGTTTCAGACGAAAGTCGAAGAGAAAATCAAAACACACGTTTTGTGTTCTGTAACTTTTTCCCAAATTCGTGCCGTTTATGAGCTAATGTGGAAAAATGTGGTAGGGCCAGACAGGCCACTGATGACAGTATAATACGGCGCGTGCGCTTTGCGTACTGGATGCCTAAAGCTACACACACACACACACACACACACACACACACACACACACACACACAGAATATGTAATGCTTACTGCTTTTCCACGGCAACGGTGGCCACGCGAACGCGCCGCAATGTTACGTTATACCTACCTTGCCCGTGTTGTGTCTGCACGTGCGGTAACCACGCCGTGTTATGCCGTCCATATCGGAAGATTTGTGTGAATAGTGACTGACGTTTCGGTTAGGTGGGATGGTAACCCGGAAGAGCGCACGACTCTTGGTGCCACTTCAAGGCCTTTTTGATTTCTGTACTCGGCTGCACGCTGTCTTTATGTAACTTGTTCCGTCCGTAAGTGGATCCATTATATTGCTCGACAAACCAGTATATGCGCACACCGCTGGGTTCTGCAGCAGCTGCTTGAATCCCCCTTTATCATTGTTTAATGGTGTCATCTCATTTGCGTTGTGGTTTCCAAGGTCATTTCTTTTCTCGGTGTGTTCGGAATAGTACGTATGAATATTTGACCCATTTCGTGCGTGCTACGTGCCTCGGCCATCAGATATTGCTTGAATTTGTCCCCCTAATAATATCATACAAATTACGAGATTCTGTATCGGAATACAGTGTTTCACCCTGCTGTTACGTGATTGGTCAGGGGCACAGAGTATAGCGTTGTTGGCCAAAGTGTGCGGGCAAAATTGGGGGGGGGGGGGCTTAAGATGTTAAATTGTTGCGAATGTTGGATTAGAAGATATGGAGACAGCGACTGCACTGACAGAATCAGTAGCAGTGTTCAGCGACAGACAGGCCTCACGTGTGTCGCTGTACTTGTACAGTGGCGCCAGGCGTGGTTGAAGCATTATTAGTTGAACGATTACTGGGGTAGGCACAGTTAATTTTCTGCCCCACACTCATTAACCTTTATTGAACGTCAGTGCCTGTTCCGTGTCTGCCGGCGATTGTCGTCACTTTCGTTGAACCCTTTAAACATTAAGTGAAAATACTTTTTTATCCGGTGCTCCCCGATTGCTGAAAAGCATTGCTTTTGGAAGGTAGGCTTCGCCCGTTTGTCCTTGGGGTAAGAGCAGCATGCAGATGCTGCCTATCGAGCTTCGGTGGGAACGTACTGACAGGGGAAAGACTAAGATGAACCTTACTCGTGGTTGAAGATTGAGCTCGTACCGCGCAGTAAACACTCCGTCTCGGTTATAAAAACCAGTCAGTTAATGCTGTATAGAGAAATAATCGCTGTTTGTTCTGAGATCCACACAAAACACATAAATACACTGTGTGGGCAGAACGTAGAATTGTTTAAATACCCAGTCCGTACCGCGCAGTAAACACACTCCGTCTCGGTTATAAAAAACCAGTCAGTTAATGCTGTATAGGGAAATAATCGCTGTTTGTTCTGAGATCCACACAAAACACATAAACACACTGTGTGGGCAGAACGTAGAATTTGTGAACGTTAAACCTGGCGGTACGTACAGTAACCACTGGGCTGTACAGGGTTCATATGTCTCCTAACAGATACGTGTATGTAGGTTAGCAAATGGCAGTCGTCGCTGTGTCGGACTAGAGAATGGTGACAGCGGTACGGGCAGCGTGCTGCTGCTGCTTATGTATTCCGCTTTGCTTTATAGCGGATTTAAAAGTAGTGACTTCATGCGAGGCAGAGTTGCCCATTTCAGCTTCAAGAACCATTGTCTTCTCTCCGTGCTCATTTTTGTTGTACTTATTTTGTTTTGCCGACTCTCTGAACTGTAGTTCCGCATTTTCCGCCTGCTGTACTGTTCAGAGTTATGATCAGTTTATTGGACCAACTAAATGCGCACATTGTTCGTGTATATTACATGTATCGCTCCGACATGTTTCGGCGTTAAGAACACCATCTTCAGGGTTCACGTGATGCCAAGTTTAAAACCAATTAAAACAGTTGGTTTAAACTTGGCGTTACGTGTTCCATGAATATGGTGTTCTGAACGCCGAAACATGTCGGAGCGATACATGTAACAGGCCTGTACTTGAACCTTGTGTGCATTTAGTTTGTCCAATAAATTGACTGTAATTCTTCATAATAATACACGGATATACAGCCGTAAGTTACGTTACTTTACTTTACTGTTCGTTTAAAGTTGTCATCTTTACCGGAGGCTTTGGTGTGTCGACCCGTTATTAAGTTACATAATCAGGGATGCGTCTGAACAGTGCACTGAATTGTCAAGTGAGTGGATATAGATGTGCAAGTTAAGAAATGCGTCTGTTGGTTCACAAAGTGTGCGTTCAGACGCTACAAGTTGAAGTGTCTGGGCTTGCTTGAAGTATGACGTTGGTGAGACATCTGTGGACGAAGGCAGACTTACTCATGGTCTATTTTAAAGCCCAGTGCAGGCAGCACCCCATACTTGTTCCTGGGCGGCGATCGCAAAGCGAGATTTCGTAACTGGAACCCGTATCTGCCGTAAACTGTGTTACAAAGTCGGGTTTAATTCCTGGAAAATTGATCACGAAAGTAAATGAAAATAAAATGAAACACAAATACTGTGTGTGCTTTTACAAACATTAATTGTGTAAGTGCAAACACTTTACACATACAACAAAAGAAAAAGCAAAGCATAAATACATTTGCAAATTCGTAAACATCACAAAAAATTCCATTCACGAAATTGTTTCATCCTGAGCACTTCACGGAAGGAGGTTGTGATGTGCAGGGTGCTTGGTCATATGAATCGTCGTCATTTAATCGTATTACAAGAGGAGGGGTGGGCGGGGACTTGGTTCATTGTTGAGGGGAATCGATTGAGGCTAGGCGCAACTCAGTTCAGACTCTTGCTTTGCTTGCCTGCAAGTTGTATGCGCAACTGCGAGGTCTTGTCGTTACTCTGGGGTATATATTTTTTTTCCTTCCAATTAGAAAGGGCGTCAGAAAGGAAGGCCGTGAGTCGAGCTGCATACCTTCGCTTTGAAATGCGCGTGAGACTGGAGCTCCCGCAACATCAGCATGTCCCGTTATACAGCGGCCAGTACGGTCAGATGTCAGGGATGCTGCGTGGAGATGACGGACGGAAGTGCAATGAACCCTGCTTGTAACTTGGATTTGCAAGCACTTGTAATAAGAGATGTTCGTGTGGAAGCGTTCTGCGCAGTTGTGACACAGCGCTGGTCTCCCTGCAGCTAATTGGAAGCAGATCTCTTTCCTGTAAGAATCTTCTGTTGACAAACTAATAGTGTAATTTTTCTAATGAGCATTCGACAGTGGCCTCTCACAGCGGAAGCTATCCGTTTTGGACCCTAACCACCCCCGTCACACACACGCGGCTCGCGGTGCCTCGTGATGTCACATACATAGTTACGGTATCATTGTTTTTAGTGCACAGTAGGCCTACGCCCAAGAAACACTGACAAATTGAGTAAGAGGAGTGCAGCACAGCCTTGCGTTTCACTGTATTGAAAAATCTGCAAAGGAATAATGACCACGGAATGTGACATTTTGCCGCCGAAGACGTGAAGCTAGATTTGGGATTTGGCCTGCAGCCTGTGTTGAATCTGACAGGCCTATCCGAAGCGGACCGTGGGCATGTCAGGTCGTTGATATAGAGTTCGATCGCAGTCTTACGGCACTGCGCAAAGAACTGATTTCAGTCGTTCCGCTTGGACTCTGCTGGTGGGCTGTCGGTTTAGTTGTCAGCACCGCGTTGTGTGTTGCCTCATATTAACCGAACAGAAAACACTGATCGTGGCAGAATGCTCGCACTTTACTCTGACGCGGTGTAAGGCAGGCAACCTATACTTACACGTAAAGATTACTGAATACTTCCGTTATCACAGAACTCCGGCAAAACTGATCTGCTAATGTAGGGACGTAAACACGTATTAGAAAGGTAGGCGACAGTGCTGCAGCCGTATTCGTATTCCCCAAGAGCCCTCGCTGTGACCCCTCGCCTTGCCAGCACCAGGTTCTGTGCAAGCTGCCGGCGCACATTGCTGCGGTCAGGTTAAGGTGAAGACATACGGAAACAGCGAGAAAGCGAACGGCAAGGAAGCGTGGAGGCAGGGATGGGGGCGGAAGGCGGCAGGATTATTGCCCATGTCGCCAGTACCCGTAATGTTGACACGAAAAACGGAACTTCTTCCTGATGGCTGCATCTTGAGCCGCGTTCCCTATGACTGGTGTGCTATATCTGACACACATTTGTCACTTGTGGATAGTTGCCACGTTGTGGGAACGATGTACTTGTGTGCACATGTTGGCAACGTGTTCGTGTGCTGCCGGCTGTTGGTAAATATGACGCAAGTAATTGATTGTTTGGTTACTGAAATCTGTCGGCGTCAAAACTTGTTCAGGTCGACGTTAAACGAGAACTGCCTGATTTGCGTCACTTCAGTAGGTGTAGTTCCCACGACCACCGCAGCTGTGAATTACGTGACTGCTGTTCATTGCTTCTCGAAATGCCTCGGCAATGATACAAATGTACGTGGATTGCAGCGGTGGTAACTGCAGCTACTGACTGAGGAGTTTGAAGTTGACCTTCGCAGTTGTTTGCTCTGGGGACAGCCAACCGTCCCTTTTTTGTGACCAGTAACCGATCTAGTCCAGTTAAAAATAGATTAGGCTGAAGTGCAGTTGTGGTTTGTGCGTGTGGGATAATGCATTTATTTTCGTTAGTGTTCCATGTGGTTAGAGCTGTGCATAAATTTGACTTTAGGCTTGTT
Organism: Coptotermes formosanus; assembly: GCA_013340265.1. Lineage (NCBI taxonomy): Eukaryota > Metazoa > Arthropoda > Insecta > Blattodea > Rhinotermitidae > Coptotermes > Coptotermes formosanus. The sequence goes on along the minus strand of BLKM01000334.1, from coordinate 468,726 downwards.
ATAAACGAAACGTCAAACTATGAAGAGGAGTAGAAAGGAGGCCATGCGGTGATAGTGACGCGTGCTCTTGACAGAATCTGTGTGTCGTCCCTCCATCGTCGTCGGAACTGGTAAGGGACTGTCCCCACGCTCTGCAGGTCAGCTGCATTCCGTTCAGTAAACTGCGGTACATGTGCTGTAACTCGGCGTGTCACGTGTATTGGTGCGCCGATATCAGCCGAGTTGCTGTTTTTGAGTTTCATACGCGCTGAACCTTACGCCCTGTAGTTGATGTGAAGTTTAGGGTTGAACTTCGCAGTTCGGTGTGGCGGGTGTTTCTGTTTGAAAACTAGCGGGTCACTAATTGTAGACGAAGCTGACACTGCGTCCGGGTCTGTCACTTAGTCTCCGAAATGTTTGCCTTCCCTGCGTTGAAAGAATGACGCAGATTGGTAAGCTGGTAAGCAGGTTGTTAGGTCACAGAACTTGCCTGCGTACAGATGTACGGATGTTGTCGTTGGTCCAGAAGGAGTATTTTGGGATAGTGTTATCACTTTGCGCCCTTTCATGCACTGGGAAGTTGCATCCTGTTTCCGGCGGGAGATAGGGTACGTTATCAGGAACGGAAGAGGAGTTCGTTCCTGGAGGCGGTGGGGGGGGGGGGGACCACGGCAGGGTGCAGTTCAGATGTTGTGGAGATGACGGTGTTTTTATACGGAGGTTTGGCTGCTGGCGGCTTGTCACGTGACCACTGCCATCTTGCATGGCGTCACGTCCCAGAACACACCCTGGTTTTGTCGATGTTATAAATGAGCTGCATCAAGTAGTATTCATTAATCAAATTTTCCCTGACTCTGATTTCAGAAAACACACAAAATTTAGTCATATGATTTCGAGGCAGAAAATTATGTCAGGACAAATGTTTAAGTCCTGATGTGGGCTGAGGCGAAGCTCTTTGGTAACGGGGCCGCTACTGGGCTGTTGTGCCAGCTGCGGGTTGAACAGGTGAATGTGTGGCAGCGTGGCGACTATAAGCGACGTACCACGATAAAAATCTCGCTCATTGCCATTTTGCTTACCGCAAATCCCACACGGGCTGCCCTGTGACCGAATCAGGGACCCCGGTGTCGACCAGCCGCCTGAGCTATGACACCGTGCAAGCAAAGCCCTAAGGCTCCTGTGATCCACATTAGGTAGTTTTATTCGTGTGTCTTCAAGGGGTATGGAGGACTTGGAGGCAAAGCTGCAGTTATGCTTTCGTTTTCACGTTGTTGTAGGGCGAACTAAACAGAAGATACAGCCCGCCTTCCGCGCCGTCTGTTACATTTCAACCGCCCCAATTACGGAAGCAGCAGGTTGCTCTGAAACGTGAAGCTGATCACTCATATTTATCTAGCGCCGAGGTTAAGAATGAGTGGAGCTATACCTCCACTTCCCCGTATGCCTTTTACATCACATGTAATATAGTCGAACCCAGTTATAACGACGCCTCGCTTATAAAGTCAGATATTCTGTAGTACCAGTGAATTCCTCACTGTTAACCATAACATTACACTTCTCGTTTATAACGACACAAAATATTCGGTCCGTTTCATGACGCTATAACGGGGTTCGACTGTACTTACGAATTCCGAGCCATTTATATCACCAGACGAATGCGTTGAAGTGACAGCCAAGGGCTGAATGTGTCGCGGTCACCTTAAACAACAGCGCCACTCTATCGTGGTCGTTGAAGGTCGATGAACGTTGGCTGGTGGCTCGAATAAACAGAATACTTTTATACCGGGGACAGTGCTATTTACACACTTGAGATGGACAGAGTGACAGGCCACTGGCTGTTTAGAGAAGGGATGAGCAGGAACTCCTGGAACACGGCAGGGTCTCTGAATGGAGGCTGGCTGCTGCTTGCCACTAGAACGGGGTGAAGGCGTGTTCTGGTTGCGGACGGAAGTCTTCTGGCACGTGACGCTGGGTTAGAAGTTTCCGACGTTTCGTAAGATCGGGGTCAAGCAGTCTACGAGACACCTAGAAAACTGAGGCACTAACGTTCCTTCGAACATCTAGAAGCGCCCAACACAGCATCACAACGTGGAAGGTCGGAGTCTTCAACAAAACCGTTGTACAAACCTCAAATTATAGTAATTAATTGTAACACTTGTTGCAATACATGTCGCTGATGCCGGTGTGTTGGTTGAGACTTTAACAGAATGGTTGTAAAATGTTGTTGATTTGTGTGGTGCTCTGGGTGTTCTGACGCAGTAGACTGGCGCTGGGACGGGAATCTGGACTGTGTTTGTGTTTATTAATCGGGTTTTTGTACAGGTTTTGTAGGAGAGGTTGCAAGGTGGTTTTGTCAGGCTTGGTATTGGCCTTCGTACGTGTTACTGCCGTCACTGCCTTGCAGCCCCTGCTAAAGAACAAGAATAGAAACCCCGATTAACAATCAAAAACAAGACATACAAAGGCGGTCAAGATTCTCATCCCACATCCAGTCTACTGCGTTGGAACGTCATGAAAGTAGAGAATGTTGTATAACTCTGCTGCTGATTGGTTAGTGTTTCAACCAACACACCGGGAACAGCGGCACAGCACATCCGTACAGGGCGGGCGCAACTCAGCAGCTGCTGCGCCGCGTTCCTGCCGTTTTCCGAAACGTAACGTCGAATTGGTGTGTTTAAGTACTGGACACACAACACACTTGAGACCGGGATTAGGAGAGGCAGCCTGTGGGCCTGCATTCGAAGTGGGGAGCTTGCGGAACACAAATACGCCACCGGAAAATTCGGCATTTCGTAATCGAACGCATGCAGGCAGGCAGGCAGGCCTGTGTCGTTGCGTTCTTGTCTCTGCTTGCAAGTTGAAGAATCTGCTAAATAAAGGATGTGGCCTTGAACTGGTACTGGTTTGCTTTGTCACCTTGGAATGCTGAACGAGTTAGACGACTCCACGCACGCACACACACGCGCGCGCGCGCGCGCGCGCTCCGCGTCACTTTGCTGTGCGACTCCAGGCTTCGGATTACCGACGCATATATCGGGTGCATTATATTTGCGTGTACTAAGTAGCCTGTCTCTAGTTACATACTGAGCAAACGCACGAAATGGGGGAGGGGTAGAAGTTGGAACATGTGTTCTGTCAGTAACACTGGAACCTAGTGCATGCCGCTGTATCCACGCGCTGTTCCACGGCCTGTTTTATCGCTTGTGTATTCATGCTTTGACCAAACCGTGAGTTAATTTTGTGAGTTGTGCTGCCGTCCTTACACGCCGTGTGCCGAACTGTTTTTGCCCTCAGCGCGCGCCGCACAGGGAAGCGGCCTGTGACTCACCAACACCACGCTTATTATATTTAGGGGGATGATGATGATGATCATCATCATCGTCGTCGTCATCCTCTTTATGCAGGGTATCCACACTTATGTACCTTAAACAAACCACGTTGCTAGGGTACACAGTGCCGCAGCTATTCCGCGCGTACTGTTAATGGTGCATATAGCGCTGTCTGCCATATTAAACTCCTTTGTGCTTCTGCACTAACACTTCCCGCAGTGTGTGTGCTGTGCCCAGTACAGCTGTTTTCTGCAGTTATTATTATTATTCAGATACTGGGGACGTTTCGTAGCGCTGATGATAAGATTGCTGTAAGGGAATGAAGAGCATTTGGACGGTCCGTGGAAAGCCTGGTCCAGTTGTGTTAAACACACAACAAATCCCACCTGTAGTCTTCAGAATGATGGCTAAAACGCCTCACATGGCCGTGGAAGCCTGACGAGAAGGTTGCGTGACTGCTTGTCTGAGTGAGCTTTGTTTAGAACAGTGCTTGGCGGTCTGTCTGTCTGTCTTGCTCGCGTACCCCTGTCACAATACAAAACATGTGGGCCAACCACTAGGTTCAAATCGAAAAGATGAACGCCTACTTTGAGCGTGCCGGTCTTCCGGGATGTTTCGCACGGTGCGGAAAACTGCTCTCATAATTCAATGCAATTAGACGCCAGAGTCGAGCCTGCATATTCGAACACGGTAGTGGTTTCTTGGTAGACATTCCATAAATGCTTTTCTTTACATTTCAGTGCGTTTAAAGCAATTTTAGTAGTGCAATTAATGTTTCTGAATTTTAATTATTGAAGAAAAATAACTCCAGAATTTGTGTACCTGCCACCAGGAGACCGTCCGCGTATCGTAGTTCGAAAAGCACTGCTGTAGCAGTTAACGTTCAGACGACATTCGTCCCTACATGCTGACGTATAAACACTTTCAACACCAAGATTGCAGTTAAAGGCTCAGTTCGTACCGCGCAGTAAACACACTGCGTCTCGGTTATAAAAACCAGTCAGTTAATGCTGTATAGGGAAATAATCGCGGTTGTTCTGAGATCCACACGGAACACATAAACACACTGTGTGGGCAGAACGTAGAATTTGTGAATGTCAAACCTGGCGGTACGTACAGTAACCACTGGGCTTTAAAAGGGCTACAGTCCGTACCGCGCAGTAAACACACATCCTCTCGGTTATAAAAACCAGCCAGTTAATGCTGTATAGGGAAATAATCGCTGTTTGTTCTGAGATCCACACAAAACACATAAACACACTGTGTGGGCAGAACGTAGAATTTGTGAATGTTAAACCTGGCGGTACGTACAGTAACAACTGGGCTTTAAATGGTTAAACTAAAGACGTTTTGTTGTGGGCCTCTTTGTGCAGAGTATGTGTTGTGTAATTCAGTAACAGGAAATATTGCACAGGCAAAGAATAATTGTCCAAACAATCCAGTGTCATACCCACATGACTACGAGGCCGTGTCCTTGCAGGACTTTTTTTCCCACTCGTAGTACGGCTTTGGTAGAAGTTGTTTTCCCGTATTTCTTGTTTGAGTGTGAAGTGACCAGACACACCTGCATGACTCTAGATCTAGACACTGCGAATTACCTATTGTATTTCGAAGCTGTTCCATGGTAACAAGTAAATGTTAATTTGCCCTCGTGCATGGAATGAAGGTGCGTGGGGAATGGAGGTATAAATCCATATTCTTAACATCTGCGCTGGACGGCGAGTGACCAGCACCACGCTCCGGCTGCCCTAACACCCAATACTAAGTGGGCCGTAGGGCCGGTCTGGACGCTTTGAAGGAGGGATAAATGTTTTGCCCCTCCCGGAAATCAAACCGCGATTCATCGAACGTCCATGGTGTCGTCTTGTTACTATACCAACTGACCTACCTTGGCTCACGCTTCGTGGAAAATTAGTTTTTTTACATCGAGTGTAAAATTTCAGCGTGTTGGCTTAAGACGTCGCCCCTATTTTGTAAAAAGGGGACAACCCACAGAACATCAGTGTTACAGGAGACGCAGAAACGTGTTTTCAATAAAGTTGCTGTAATGATAATACCATTTGGCCAGATCAGCAGTGCATTTGCAGTAAAGAGGAACGTTTCTTGAAAATACGGTTTTTGTTTCTCCTGTGAAATTTGTGTTTTGTGGGTTGTCTTCTTTTTTTTTTACAAAATAGGGGCCACGCGTGTGATTTTATTTGCGTTTCTGTTTTAGATTTTAATATTATCAGAGGGAATGGATGTGTCTCCGCCCGGAGAGAGTGAGGTTTGGTGCTTTGTAGCGGTGGCGCAGTTGGTTGAGGCGCTGTGCTACGGTCCGGAAGGTCGCGGGTTCGATTCCCGATGATGCCATTGGAATTTTTCATTCAGATTATCCGTCCGGCTTCACTGTGGCGCTGGGGTCGACTCAGCCTATAACAGAATTTAGTACCAGGAATATTTCCTGGGTGTAAAGGCGGCCCGAACGTAGGGCTGACAACCTTAACACCTTCGTGTGCCGATTGTCTAGAAATTGTGGGAGCCTCAGCCTCCGGGAACCCTCAGGGCCTGGCGACGGATTGCGTTGTGATTCCGCTTATGGGTCCTTCTCGTAAATGTATCTTACGTTAAATGTATCTTACGTTAAATGTATCTTACGTTAAATGTATCTTACGTTAGATGTACCTTACGTTAAATGTACCTTACGTTAAATGTATCTTACGTTAGATGTATCTTACGTTAAATGTAGCTGAAGTGGAAGGCGTCTTTCGGACTTCACCCGCACCAGTTGTTGGGCCATGTCACGGCTTGCAGAATGCTTATCAGGGCAGAAAGTGACGGCGGTGGGTCTCACGCTGTGTGCGCCGATTAATAAAAGTGTGCCGACTGCGGCGCGGCCGATGGACAATACGTAACAGTAGGCAGTGAGCCGACATGTGAGCAGCGGAACTGCGGGGCGGGCAGTTGCCGGCCGATGTAGGATTTGTGGTGGGCAAAGTGGAACTGGGACAGGTTCGTGTGTGAGTTGTTAGGCATGTTAGCAAAATTTGCGAAAAGCGACTATTAGCATCGCCATGTCCGTCCGTCTGTCCGTCCGCATGGAATAACTCAGCTACCACTGGACGGATTTTCATGAAATTTGCTATTTGAATATTTTTCTAAAATCTGTTGAGAAAATCCAAGTTTCATTAAAATCCGACGTGAGTAACGGGCACTTTGCATGAAGACCTGTGCACGTTTATGGTAATGTCTCTCTGAATTCTTCTTAAAATGAGAAATGTTTGTGACAAAAGTTGCGGAGAAAATCAAAACACATTTTATGCTCAGTAACTTTTCTACGGAAGGTTGCCGTTTGTGAGATAATGTGGAAAAATGGTACAGCCGGACAGGCCACAGGTGACAATGCAGTACGGCGCATGCGCTGTGCGTGCCAGATAACTAAGGCTACAGACACACACTCAGGATATGTAACTCTTACTGGTTTTCCACGGCAACAGTGGTTGCGCGAACGCGCGTCAGCCTGTACGTACGTTGCGTGTCTTGTTCGATTTCCCCAGATCAGGGTATACAGAACTGTAATGTTGGCTGTTGTTTTGTATGGGTGTGAAACGTGGTCTTTGACACTGAGGGAGGAACAAAGGCTGAGGGTGTTCGAGAATGGGGTGCTGACGAGGATATTTGGGCCTGGGAGAAACGAAGTGACAGGGGATGGAGAACACTACATAACGAGGAACTTAATGATCTGTACTCATCTGTTCGGGTGATCCAATCGAGAAGAATGAGATGGGCAGGGCATGTGGCACGTATGGGGGAAGGGAGAGGTGCATACAGGATTTTGGTGGGGAGGCCTGAGGGAAGGAGACCACTTGGAAGACCCAGGAGTAGATGGGAATATAATATTAAAATGGATCTTCAGAACGTGGGATGGGGCATGGACTAGACTGAGCTGGCTGAGGATAGGGACAGGTGGCGGGCCCATGTAAATGCGGTAATGAACCTTCGGGGCTCCATAAAATGCGGGGAATTTCTTGACAAGCTGAGAAACTGTTAGCTTCTCAAGAAGGCCTCTGCTCCATGGAGTCGGTCAGTGCATACTGTAATCGCCACGTTCCTGGACAGCAGCCGAGAAGACAGAAAATTCCGGACTGAGCGTTGGCAGGCATCCCTCAGCCGAATCTGGTCTTCGTTTGTTTCCAACGTAAGATATGCTGCTTTCGTCCTTAGTAAGGCGTTGATTGTGTGAGAGCGCGAGGGCGGTCGGCTGTGGTCGCCGAACACCAGCGGTTCCCAGACTTTTGTGTGTGACCCCAAAGTAACAAACGGTATGTGACCCGCGACCCTGCCTTGGAAGCGGCACTATCAGTGATATCAACTGTAAACGAACTGATGCTAAGGACCTTCTTTCTTAAGATTGCCACTTGCTACAAAAATTAAATTTTTAATATTGCCAAACCCAGTATTTTTTGGGACAATATTGAACACACAAATCATGCAAGAAACTGATCTTTGTTTAAACAACTCCCACATGTGCTGGTAGTTGCGCCAGTATGCTTAAACTTAATAAACACAGATTCAGTAATTACATCTCCTCAACCATTCTGTTTGAATTAGGCACGAATTTTTATTGTTTTCATAATTATCGAGTTCTCCGTAAAACCCTCTTGGGTCACGACCTGAGGTACGGAACCTCTGCGGCACAGCGCGGCACACTATACGGCACCCTGAAGCAGCGCGGCCTCTCTGAGCCTCTCTGTCCTTGAAGTTTTCTTGCTCGGCATCAGCAGTGTCTTTGTTTCCGTAGCTTGCGGGTGGCGAGTCTGTAGTCTGTCCCGCAGCAAGGTATGGAGTGTTTAGGTTGTTAAGACAGGCTGGATATTGCGCAGGCAGCAGCACGACAAATGTCCGCGGGCGCAGGTTGCAGGCGCCAGGATTCTGCAGTGCCTCGCGTTCTTTCTTGGGCGCGCCGAGCGCCAGGTGGGTATTCGAAAGGCTTCCGTTAGTGGACGAAATTTCGTTACGCGGCGTTGCTTCACAACGCAAGTAGTTGATTAAGCGTTATTATGGAAAGAGAGCACAACTGTATATTTACCGCCTCTGTTACAGGGTGTCCGCGAATTAGCGGAAGATGTAGGTGGCCTGCCGTTGCCTACCCAAAGCACATGCCTCAGGTTGTTTTACTGTAAAGTATTCTCCCAGTGGTCGGGTTCCGCCCCCCCCCCCCATGTGTAAGTTCATAAGTTTTCCGCAGATGGCGCGGCGGACGGACGACTATTGATACAGCAGTACGTACAAATATTTACAGTCGCACCAGGTTACAACGTCGGTTTATACGACACCTCGTCTATAGCGACAGATATTATGTGGCATCAACTAATGCCTCACCTTTAACCGTAACGTTACACTACTCGGTTATAACAGCACTTGTTTATAACGACACAAAATATTCAGTCCCTTTTCATGCCTTTATAACCGAGTTCGACTGTAATTTACTACAAAACGGTCTCCCGTTGTCAGAATTTGTAACAATCCCATATTGTGGTGAATTTCTGAACAGATTTGAAATTGGCAAGTAACTTAAACAGTATTTTAAAGATGGCATTAACTAGCGTAGCAGGCATTGGCAAGTGCAAGTTGCGGGCTGCGGGCTGATCAGTACACTGCTGTTTTTATTGCCATGAGAGTTCAGAGGTAGACAGACACATTTTGTGTTCTGTTTCTGCAGTTGAAGTGCTGTTAGTCACATCGCAAATGCAGGCTTCCTGTAGCTAAATAGTGAAATCAAACCGAACCTGTGGTCAGGGATCCGTGAAGCAAATCAGGACAGTTGGGATGATTTGAAGTTGCGTCGATGCAGTATTGTGGGCCCAGTGCTCGGTTTGTGCGGCATGCGACGTTTCTGAGGACTGTGGCGCCGCTCCAGGTGACTTTGTCACGACGCAGTGGTTGTTTTGTGCTTACATGTCGCGTTGTGTTTGCTGACACAACTGTGTGTGTGTGTGTGTGTGTGTGTGTGTGTGTTCAGTGGTTGCAGCAGTACAAGTGCGTCGCATCGTGTTGTGTCCATAATTAACCCTTCAAAGACGCGTATCTGTTGTATATAAGGACTCAGTGCGTACCGCGCTGTAAACACTCTCCACTTCGGTTATAGAAACCAATCTCTTAATGTTTTATAAGGCAAAAGTTGCTGTTTGTTCTGAGATCCGTACAAAACACATGAACGCAATGTGGGCACCACGTAGCATTTTTTAATGTTAAACCTGGGCGTATGTAAAGTTACCGCTAGGCTTTAGAAGATTAAGCCTATCAGTAATATCAGTTGTCTGTTCGCTGCATGTGTGAGGTTTTTTTAGCGGCACAGCAGAAATAGAACAGGGTGCTGAAATTTATCAGAGTTCACGTGATTTTAAATTGTGCCATTTGTTGTATAAAACATGAAATTGGCCTGAAGCAGAAAGCTGATTACGAAATACTGTTAGAAGTATCAAGTTAGGAAGCTTGAGTAATGCGATAGTAAAATCACTTTTTATAATTTTAATTTTTGGCTTCACATAACCAATCTTCTTTTCAAAGTCTTGCGGCACACTCGACAAAATTCGCGGTGCACCGTTTGAGAACCACTGCTTTGTCGTCTGAAGGCATGAACACTTCAATGTGCACACCGCTGCTTTGTCGTCTGAAGACATGAACACTTTAATGTGCACACCGCTGCTTTGTCGTCTGAAGCCATGAACACTTCAATGTGCACACCGCTGCTTTGTCGTCTGAAGCCATGAACACTTCAATGTGCACACCGCTGCTTTGTCTATGAAGACATGAACACTTTAATGTGCACACCAGCACCGTCGCTCCCATTATCGGCAGGCCTCTTTTCTCTCTGATTATGTTCAAATTTTGAGTGACCCGGTTTTCACAAACGGTGAACTTAGAACTTCGCCCAGTCAATTAGGATATGTTACGTGTGGGCATGAGTGCATTAAGTGCCCTCAAGTTCAAAGCGCCCCGAGCAGCCTCCTTAGAAGTGGCCGGTTTTAAGTGGAGATGGCATGGCTCATGGCCCGCGACTGGGTCGTCGTGCCACTCGTTGCGCATCGTGTCCAGGAGCATTGAACTTTGCTGTCGGCAGCTGGAAGCCAGTGGAGTAGATGTGCTTGAACTTTGACTTAAAATGGGTGTCGGTCACAAGTTTGGATAGACCGTCACGAGCCGAAATTAGGCGGGGTCCCTGCCGTGCCCTCCGTGCATGCTGCAAGTGTTTATCATTGGTGTGCAGAAGAGGGAGGATTGTGACGGTAAAGTGAAGAACGAACTGCCGCCCAGTGAACACGTGAAGCTGCGTGTGTTTATGCAGACTTCTCAGGTGCCCGCGATGGATTTGTTCAGATGATGGCCTTGTGTCCTTTTGCATCGTGTAGGTTGAGGTGTTTGTTGCGATGTTCCTCCGAAACGTCGGAACAAACGTATTATTTGTTTGGGGCACGCGGTAGCAGAGTTGGTTGAGGCACTTCGCTACAAACCGGAAGGTCGCGGGTTCGATTCCTCATGGTGTCATTAGAATTTTTCATTGACATAATCCTTTGGGCCGCACTATGACCCTGGGGTCGACTCTGGCGTAGCGACGTAAAGAGGTGCAACTGTAACTGAACGCAGTACAGCACCATCCTAGTGCACAGTTATCAGTATGCATCATTCGATTTATTAAGACTGCTGCATGTTCCGGCTTGTGTGACCATGCTGAAGGAGATGTGCAGTTGCAGTGTTCGCTGTAGTACATGCAGGTGTTGTCAGTTCGTGTCGAGGCGCTGAAGTGAGGAGTGTGTGGGTGCTGTGGGTGCATTACGATGGGTGGGAGAGGGCATAGAACCTGGTCCGGGGCAGTAGATGTGAAGATGGAGGCAGAATGTTCCACCGAAACTGCGGTGTTACGTACAGCAGACTGCACTTCCTGCCGTGTGATGGGGTCTGTCCAGAGATGTGTCATGTCGCACTGTGGGGTTCTCACGGACCGGAATGTGTCTGAATTGTCAGTGCCCAGAAATAGTCACGCCTGCTGGTGTGTTACATTCTCTGGATTCCTGATGGCAGGTGAAAATACCTGTGTCATACCCTGGAATGCTGCCAAGGCGTTACAGTATTTATGAAAGGCAAGGTTGTCCCTGTCCGCGCCTTAAATGCGTATAGGGACAGCAGAGGTATAGCTCCACTCATTTTTAAACTCGGAGTTATGTGAAGTGAGGAGCCAGCTTCAGCCCCGGCCGCTTTACCCCGAGGGAAATGACCCCGGTGCCGATTGATATCGGACTTGGTGGGCTCCGAGCGCCTGGACGTTTCGGAGAGGGGAAAAATATGCCTTTGACAGGATTCGAATCCGTAGGGTAGTTACTGTACCGACTACGCTGTTGTGTCATTGTTTAATGACGGCGTGGGAACCGAATCAGGCGCACTTGTGTATAAAGGTGTCATATGTTAGGAGCGATGTAATGTCACGGAGTAGCTCGGAGCAGCGTAGAAATTGGTCTCGAAATAAATATCGCTTAACCTGAAATTGGCTGTCTGATCACATTGTGCTGTTTTTTCTTCAAGTGGTTTGTGTTTGAAATGCTTTTAGCCTGTTTCGATGAAATTGTTGATTACTTGGCGATGCTGTTTCAAGTACCGTCCTATCGAGTGTCACGTGGTACTCGGGCGGGATATGGGTAGCGAAGTGGGAGGTTTCGCCGTTTTTCGTATGTTTGGGTGATACACCCGCACCAATATTCCGTACGTGTAGGCCCGTTTCAGTAAATGCTGACAGTGCGAGTAGGCGCACAACCCTGGAAGTGGACGTAGTGGCCTTGCAGCAGGCCATATTAGAACAGGACCAAGGGCCTTGCAAGTTCTGAAATGCTGGCGATTGATTAACCATTGAGGCGGGTGAATTTTACATGACAGTGGACCCCAGCCTTTCACGGTTCGCTTCACCTTGAACTTCCCGGCCTTTGTGGGCTATTACACTTGAAGAAAGGAAAATCTGCCGTCAACTTTCCTCGTATGGGTTTTATAAAAGTGCGTTCTGACGCTTCCAAGGTTAAACTCATGTTCGAATTGGTGTGTGATTGTATGGAGCCGGGTGTCGTGTTGTAAATTAAGCAGTGCTGCAGGCAGTGTACAAGGATGTGGTTGGGACTGCATGTAGTCGGCACGTAGGTGGGGCGAATGGCCGTCCGCAGCCGGCGTGGGCAGAAAAATCCGTGTGTGCCTTACTGGCCGACTAGCTAAGTAACGGACTGACGAACTGAGTAACAAAACAATTAGCGACTAACTAACTGACTCCATGGAGCAGAGGCCTTCTTCAGAAGCTAGCAGTTTCTCAGCTAGTCAGGAAATTCCGCGCATTTTATGGAACCCGGGGGTTCATTACCGCATTCACAACAGCCCGCCACCTGTCCCTATCCTGAGCCAGCTCAGTCCAGTCCATACCTCCGCATCCCACTTCTTGAAGATCCATTTTAATATTACCCTCTCATCTACGCCTGGGTCTCCCAAGTGGTCTCCTTCCCTCAGGTCTCTCCACCAAAATCCTGTATGCACCTCTCTTTTCCCCCATACGTGCTACATGCCCCGCCCATCTCACTCTTCTCGATTTGATTACCCGAATAACATTTGGTGATGAGTACAGGTCATTAAGTTCCTTGTTATGTAGTCTTCTCCACTCCCCTGTCGCCTCGTCCCTTTTAGGCCCAAATATCCTCCTCAGCACCCTATTCTCGAACACCCTCAGTCTTTGTTCCTCCCTCAGTGTGAGAGACCAAGTTTCACACCCATACAAAACACGAGGTAAAACTACAGTTCTGTATACCCTAATCTTAAAATTAGCGACTGAATATATAAATAAAACAAGTAAGGAAATAAATAAATGAACAGATAAATGAATAGGTAAATAAATAAATAAGGCTGTCCGTGGTGCACAGCTGCCCGTAAGAAGCCGATGGCCAGTGAACCAGTTGCCTTCGTGTATGCGGAACGCTCACTGCCGCCGCCGGCTCGTACCTTGAGCCAGATTAATCGATTCGACCCCCTACCCTGTGTTTTAAAGAACAGTTCTAATATTAATTTGCCATCTACTCCTAGGTCTTCGGATTGGTCCCTTTGCATGTGGACTTTCGACCAGAATGTTGCGTACATTTGTCATGTGCATGCGACATACCCCACGCAGCTCACCATCTTGATTTTCCCATCGTAGTAACATTTGGTGGAGATAACTGCAGGCTCTGAATCTCCCTGTTCTGCAGCATGCTCCAGCCGCCTGTTTGTCCAAACATTCTCTTGCGAACTCTGTTCTGTGCACTTGCCCAATAACATGACCCAGTCGGTCGGTGAGTTCCGTGAAACTGCGCACACTGACCTCACTTAGCGACGTAAACGAATTCCTCTCGTCCTGCTCCCCACATATGTGAATGGGTTCACCTGAAGTTCGCTGTAGGGCATCTCTGCTGAATGCGGTGGGCACTTCCGAGTTTCATGAAAATCGGTGCAGTGAAAGGCGCACTTTACTTCAGGGCATAAATGTATTTTTGCCCATATTTTCTACATTTTTCGCCTGATTTGGAAATAATTCAGTACAGGGGAGGCGTAATATGTGGTTGTGAGTTTGGTGGCAATCGGCGCAGTCAGCCGTACCATAATCACAATCACAAGTGAATTTCTGTGTGCACGTCGCACATCCGTTGTCCGACGAGGGTGACATTCGACATACAGTCCTGTGGATATCGGCGCAGTGAAAGGGCGCACTTCCCTTGTGGGCGTAAACGAAATCGCATTGATGTGCGTACTGTGAGGCCTTATGACATGGACGCAAAGAACGCCACGGTATTGTATGTGCCACGTCACGCAATACCGTGTGCGCAGTCTTGTTCGTTTCTTTAAGAGAGAAAGACGCTGGTGTCGCTGTATTGGTATGTTAGCTGAGAACCGCAGGGACGGTGATTAGCTAAGGCAGTCGTTCTTGCCGTTGGTCATCTTCGGGCATTCCTGAGGATCCAGTGCAATGGCAGCGTCAAGGCTAATCCTTAGCCCCGGTCAGAGCGAGAGCCCAGCGGCCGTCGGGAGACGAGGTACCGAGAGGGCGGGATCAGAAGCCTGTCTTGAGTTGTGTGGAGCCGTCCAGTGTCTCCGAGGGAGATCTCGTGCTTTGTACGTGCGTCCGGAATTAATTCTCGGGAATCTGTTGTTTTGGCGCCAGTTTTATGACTAGCGTGTGGCACCGGATAGTTGAGGGGGATGATAGGGAATGTCTGTATTGTCACAGGGTCTGAGGACGGTGCATAATATTGTGTGGTGGTGGGTTTGTGGACTGTATCCGTCGTCCGAAGAGTAAAATATTAAAAATATTAAAAATTAAAATAACGACTTTCGGAAGCAGAGTCTGCTTCCGAAACGTCGTGATTTTAATTTGTAATATTTTAATATTTTTAATATTTTACTCTTCGGACGATGGGTAAAGTCCATAAAACCGTGACCACACAATGTCTATATCGCTGTGCTGGTCACAATGCTGGCTGGACGTCACTGCGTACCTGGAAGGTCCTGTGACCCACCCCCAAGACACGTGTTCTTGTATTGAATGTGATTCATCTCGTTGTGCTGTAAACACTGAGACAATAAAACCAACTGTCACGCCTGTCGAACACACGTTAGTGGTGCAACCCTGCCTACATGTACATGTTTCGCCTGTCAACAAGCCATCATCAGGCTGTGTGTAAGAAGGCAGGAAGATACAACTTGCAGCTGCAGTCGATAGCCGGTCATGTTACGGATGTTCACACTGTCAGCTGTAACGATAAAGCATGCAAAGTGTTAGGAGTGTAAAAACTGCTGGTACGGTTTGGAGGTTGACAGTTACTGCTGCATATGCTACTTCTTATACAGCCCCCTACACCCCCCGCCCCCTGAATTTGAAATTCGTCGAAGTTAAACCCGTTGCTTTGGAGACGTCCAGGTTAGCGTGCCAAGTGTTGCGATTTGACGTTAACCAGAAAATAAAAATTCCACGTCATCTGTTTCAAGCCAGCACGTCCTGCCCCTCGGATTTTCCCACAAAATTAAGCCCCCCCCACCCCCTCCGTTTTATCTACTTTTCGTTTTTCCCGCAGTCTCTCCTGAGGCCAGTTCACGAGAGTGGATAGTCCAACTGGACTCGGCTTTTTTTTCCTCCCAACACACAGTCTGGTGAGCATTGGTCAGGCGCCGGGTGCCATCCGTCCGCGAAGTTACGGACTCAGTCGGTATGGTGTGGCCACATATGCTCTCCCCCCTTCTCTCTTCAGGCGTTAAGGGCTGTAGCAAATTTGCTCTGAATTAGGTAATGCCATGCCACTGTTTTTGTGTGGTGTGTGTGCGCTTTCGTCTCGACGCCGCCGTCATACCTTATTTATACAGCCCACTGCCTTTCATTACACTGGATAAAGACACGAAGTTAGCCCTTTGTGGTGTCGTCCAATTTAACGAACTTGGCGCTTATGATTCTGAGGTCATGGTTTGCGCAGACCTTCCTCCAGGCCGCGTTAATCACCCGCTTACGGTGTACAGGACCAGAAACTAGGAAAGGAAGGCGTTTCTTGTGGGATGAAAGTGAGGTTAGGATTTGGCGGTCAGGCAGGGAGTACCTTCTGGTTTTCGGCTGTCGTCGGGCGTCCTCGGCGGCCTCTGCCCCTGCAAGGCTCGGTCCCGGGCCTTGCCGGCAGGTTTCTGATTCCAGCTCACACGAAATCAATAGTGCGTGGAACCTAGAGAGTGCAACGTTGCCACTTCTTCTGTTTTCGTACAGCGAAAACACCCCTTCGATCCAATCGTCACAGATCAAATATTGGCAATCATTTCTTTGGATTCCACAATCCCCCCACCCCACCGCCCGCAAAATGATACTGCAGCAATTGTTTGTCTCCGTGTCTTGACCGAGCGATGTGAACGTACTTTGTCCGCCTTTGTGCAGAAAACGCGGAGTGCAACGTGTCCTGAGACCCATCTCGTGCGATGCTTCTAGTTGCCTAACTGTTTAAAGACTGAAAGCGATTTTCTTTCCAAATCTGTCCGAAAGAGCATTAATTTTTGGAAGGTTCCCATGCATCACCTCTTTGTTCTTCAGGTAAGGGCAGCATATTCATAAAGAACAGTGTGGACCGTTGATGTAACGATACTGACAGGGGAAAACCGAAGTGCTGGGAGAAAAACCTGTCACAGTGCCACTTTATGCACCGCGTATCTCACGTGGACTGGCCCGGGATCGAACCCCGCCCTCTGCGGCGAGTGGCTGGAAAGTTTAAACACGAAAATTAACTGGAATCATATTTAAAGACACAGTCCGTACCGCGCAGTAAACACTCTCGGTTTTACAAACTCCATGGAGCAGGCCTTCTTGAGAAGCTGCCAGTACAGTGGTTCGGCATAGACATGAGGAACAATTACAATACGCCAGTCTCGTGACATTTATGAAATTGAGTGGGGGGCGTGAAGGCTGGTCTTCAGGAAACGTGTATGTTTCAGCGTCCGGTGGCGGGGCATGAACCCTCTGGGCTGATTTTTACCAGAAGTAAATCTTATTTCACTGAAGCCCGCAGCTGTGCGTTTGCGCAGAGATGCTGAAGGGACCCGTGTTGAGGCTTTACCTTACGAAGTGGCTCGTGGAAAGCCGTAAATTGCGCGAAAGCTTGTCAGAGGGCGTACAGCCTGTGCACGAGAACTGCGTCCTGAAGTGTGTCCGTAATGTGCGTGTGTGCCGTTTGGATAAAGCAGTGGGTGTAGGTGACTTGCTGTAGGCTAGGAGGTGGGAGGTACAGTTGTCCCATGTTGGGGGGGGGGAGTGAATATACAGCTCCACTCGTTCTTAACCTCGGCACTGGCTGGAGGTAAGTGGTCAGCCTCACGCCTCGGCCGCTTTACACCCGGCAAATTGCCTCCAGTACCCATCGCGTAAGAGGCCGGTTGGGGAACCGTCTGTACGGTTTGGAGAAGAGCAAAATCTCGTGCCCAGACTCACGTCGTCCAGCGGTAATAATAATAGTAATAATAATAATAATAATAATAGCGTCCCATTTCTGTAAGATGCGTTGTAGTACAATCCAGTCATCTAGAACCAAAGCCTACCAAGCTGTCGCCAGCAGTGAGCTGTTTATAACGACAGGACGGTGTATTGTCTATAACTCGGATGGTTGTTAGTGGGCTGTTGACTGCTTGATTGTTTCGTTTCGCAGTCCCTCCCTCTTCTACCTACTCACAGTAGGTGTCGAGGTTGTTTATTTTCACTTGATCACACTCAGACACACACCACAGTCGGTAGGACTCCTCTGGACGAGGGATCGTCCCGTCGCAGAGACCTCTACCTGACAACAGAAACACTCAAAAGAGACAAACATCCATGCCCCCAGTGGGATTCAAACCCACGATCCCAGCAAGCGCTCGGCCGCAGACCTACGCCTTAGACCGCGCGGCCGCTGGGATCGGCCTGCTTGATTGTGCCGACATTAATTATAGAACCTGTCATAATGAGGGTCCAGGATGGACAATCCGGGGTTCGAACCCCGCTGGCGACATTTTGTCTTCTCCGTATCCGTTCAGACCGTCTCCGGGGGACACTTAGCCTCGTCCACAGTGGGTAACGGGGCCCTTTCCCGGGGGTAAAGCGGCCGGGGCGTGGCCTTCACCACCCACCCCCTTTGAACTGGCCACCCTCTCTGTCTGCTTGGTTTGTTACGCGTTGCGCCTTACATTTTTCACGTAGTGACGACTGTGACCGTCACATGTGATTCTCTTTTAATTGTCCAGCGATCGTAGGAACTGCAGGGGACAACAGGAGTGCGGAGTGTGGCTGGAGTACGTTGGCTGTGATCGGATTTGGCCTCCACGGTTGAATGGAGGACTCAGTTAAAGTAGTCTGAAAGAGTGTGTGTGTGTGTGTGTGTGAGAGCAGGCCAGGGATTCGATAACAACGGTGTGATTTCTAAAGTTTAGCAGAAAGTTTTGTAGTACAGGGTGTGTCAGAATTCACGCCAAGCCGATTGGTTGTTGATATCGGAATGAAAGTGCAAGACCAGTTTTTAAGCGCGTTCGCAAAATGGCCAAAAGCAATTGTTGGCTTCGTCATATCTCTCTGTCTGTCCGTCCGCATAGAGAAACTCGGCTCCCTCTGCACGGATTTTCCTTGAATTTGATATTTGATTTTTTTTTCGAAAACCTGTTTAGGAAATTCAAGTTTCATTAAAATATGGCAGGAACAGCGGGTACTTTACATGAAGACCTATGTACATTTATGGTAGTATCTCCCTCAATTCTTCGTAGAATGAGAAATGTTTGAAACAAAAGTTGTAGAGAAAAAACACATTTTATGTTCAGTCTTTTTTTTTTTCGAAAATCGTGCCGTTTATGAGATAATGTGGAAAAATATGGTAGAGCCGGACAGGCCACAGTTGACAGTATAATACGGCGCGTGCGCTTTGCATGCTGGATAACTAAGGCTACAGAGAGACACTCAGTATGTAATCGTTATTGCATTTCCACGGCAGCAGTGGTTACGCGAACGCGCCTGAATGTTACGTTATACGTACATTACCTGCCCTGTTAATGATTATAAATCCCCCATCATCATGTGGTCACGTTGAGAGGCACGACTCCATTTAACGTGACTGGAATCCTGTAACTGATTTGATTTGAATGTCGACTGGGTGTGTAATGTCTCTGTGTGCTCACTGCTTGGCGCGTCTCTTTGCTGGTCGACTTTCGCTTGAATAAGAAATACAAGATTAGAAGACAAAATGGAACAGTGCAATAACTGTAAGGTGTGGGTGATGCCACTGTTAACGCATTATGTATTGTGTTGCTGCGGCTGCTGCAGTAATAATTATGACCTGACGTCGCGACACACGTCACATGCAATGCACATGATCTTCTGTGTTACGTTGGATCGGTTTGTGTAAATATCGCCGCCTGTCCAAAACACTTAGCGGCAGATTCAGCCCATTTACTTTCAACTTGAAGATGTAGGCAGCGTGTTCATCCGAGTCGTCGGTAGCGGCCTGCAGCACTGCAGTGTGGAAACTCAAAAGGCCGTTAGACTTATGATGATGATGATGATGATGATGATGATGATAGGCTGTTCAGGGGCGCAGACCGGCGCGGACAGGGTGGGTAGCGATATTTTGCTTAGCTGTTCGTACGTCATAGAGCTCAGAAGTGTGTTGCAACTGTGTGGTAAGGATGGCCACTGTGTGTGTGTGTGTGTGTGTGTGTGTGTGTGTGTGTGTGTGTGTGTCGTAGCTTACATGTCGGGTCACATTTGTGATCTGATAAGTTGGGCTGATGTCTTTCTGTGTGTTCAAATGGTAAGGTCTTGACTTACAGGAAGGGATGTGCAATAACGTGGCGTGACATGTCGTGCTTGCCTCCGATTGGCCAGGATGGATTGGGACAACCGACGGAAGGATCTGAGAGAGCCACGGTTAATCTGCCCGGGAGACCATCCTTGTGTCTTCATGCGTGACGTCATTCGAGTGTTTACCTTTCACTCTCTATCGTAGCTTCAGCACTCATTCCTGTTCACATTTACAGTAGCCACGCCATTTTGTTTCTTGTCTCATTCCGTTCCATATGTTCATCATTCACTCCCCTACACATTTTCTTTTACCGTTGCGTCAAGGTCGGGGTGGCGACAAAGTCCTCTGAGAGCAGCATGTCCATCTACGCAATGCATCACAACAGCTCTGGGCTGCTGGAAGTTTGCCGTGCTTGCTCCCGGCAGGTTCTTAGAAATCGGGCGTGTAACGTCTGTGGGTGAAACAGCGTTCTGTTGTTTGGTTGAGTTGGAGTGTTGTTTAAGGATGCTGACTATTGCGAGGGGCATATAGCGTCCGTAGGCGAGTGAAAGGGCGTGGAACATTGCTGGGATTTACTGACAAGGGAAAACGGAATTCTTTGCACGAAGTGCGTGTCTCGCTTTGTCCACCACAAATCGCATGTGTAAATTGAGTTCGAAGCTGTAGAATGACCCTGAAGAACGTTGTGATAAGATGTATTTTTGAGTGTGACGAGAGAATGTGGTGGCAGACGAGGAATACCTGTCCGTGTAACCCATTTTTCAGAATTTACGGCTTTCGTGTCGTTACGGTAATGGCTGGCTTTGCTGTCCGATTTGAACACCAGCGAAGCGTTGTTGCTTCTCCGGCTTGAATAATTAATCTTATTCTGCTGGATATTGACGCATGGTAGACGTCGAGTCGCAATTTGTGGCATACGTTCCGTTCTTCTGGGCGGAGTCAAGCCACCGGGCGAGTGCACTTGGCCGAACGATGTGTCGGTCGAGGTGAGTGAGGTCACATCGCCTCTCGGCAAATGCGGACGGCGGTTCGGAAATTCTCAACAATAGTTCATTTAAATCGCAGTGCAGCAGCCACGTGTAGAGTTGCCCTTCGCTTCCTCTGCTGACCCCGTGCCTACTGCTATGCACGTGCCGCTAGCCGATCGAACAGTATTTCTTCCTTCCGCCCCGTACTGTTGTATCTCTCATGAACATGAGACTGGACGACCTAACGCGCGTTCTGCCATAAGAAGTGTTCTGTTCTGTTTTGCTGTGTTCCTGTAGAATCTTGATTCTCAAGAATCAAATCTTCTGGGAAGTGAGGCTGTGTAGACTGGTAAATGGACATCGAACTTTTGTTCGTTTGTTTGGCCTGCTTCGAAACATCCACAAACTACACGGCGTCACATCCCAGAGGACTTGAACCTTCATGAGGACCGCTGCTGGTGCCACTGACCTCGCATGCGCCAGTGTTAAACTGTTTTGTCTGTCGTACACACATGCTTAATGCCTCACCACACTGTAAATCACAAATGTCCGTTTCGCTGTTCGTGTGAATACCGTACTTTCGTTGTTAAATCTGAAAGCTGAATTTTGTTCATTTCCGGTTGATCTAGCATCTTTTAAAACTTGCTTTGTTGAGCAGTTATTGTGGCTGCTCTTTCAGTTGTCTTGTTAAAAATGTCACATGGCGCATCTTTTGCCTCGTGTTTCGTGTATATTACTAACAGTTTGTCCAGACGGGCTGGAATTGTCAGGAAGCTGACCGACCGAACTCGCGGGTGCTGACGGCATGGTGCCATCGGGACTGCCAGCTGATGTTTTCACCCAGTGTAGTACTGTGCCAGCGAACACGCACGCGGTAGTAGCTGCCCTGCATACGTTAGTGGTAACATGGCGGAAAGTGATACACTCCGCGACTTACTACGTGAACTTCGCCAAGGCGTTCTTTATTTTCAAAGCGTCGCGCGTGCGTGTAATTCCGTTGAGGCCCGTAAGGGAAGTGTGGCCTTCCATGACGCCAATTTTCACAAAATTCTTAAACGCTGGACAGCGGTGTGTGCCGATCTGGTACCAAATTTCGTGCAGATCCGTCAGGAAGTAGGGAAAATAGGTAATAAATGTATTTACGCCCTTCAGGAAAATGTTTGTCAGTGCATCGATGTACACGAAAGTCGCAGTTTCTTGGCATCTCCTACACCGAGTTGTCTGTTTTTAATTTCAGTGCATTAAATTAATGTTTGGTGAATGTAAGACCAACCAAATGCGTAATTTTAGATTAGTTTATTTATTTTATTTTTATTTCTCCTCCGACATGGTAACTCGTCGAAACGGCGGAGGAGAAATAAGGTAAATTAACTAAACTTACTCGGAATTGAGCCTTTGGTTGGTCTTAAATTTACCAACATGTACACCGAGTTTCATGAAAATCCGACAAACGGCGTGGTCTCCACTTTTTTTAATCCATAAAAACGCCTAAAAGGCACTTTTCGGAAAACGGGAACTTTGTGTTATGGTGGCACAGCGTCACATTGAGAGATGCTGGTCACGACGCCGGGCGCCCATTGTAGACGTCGGCTGTCTCAGATTGTCTCAGCTGTTGACATGTGGTGTGCTCGCGGCAGTCGGCAATGGGATGTGACGTAGTGCGGTTTGGTATATGCGTGCCGACGGCGCCATCTTCAGGGTGTGAGGCCGGGTTTGTGCAGGTAGCATGCTGCTCCGAAACGTCTGTACAAAGAATTGGAAGCTAATGTCTGTCTCTGCCAGGGCTGTAGGAAGGTCGCAGGGGGTTCACTGACTGCCTGTTAACTGATTTGCAGTTTACTACTACTACTACTACTACTACTACTACTACTACTACTACTACTACTATATGGAATGCATTCCTCCTTGTATAGCTGATGGTTCCTCACCTCGTCAAGACATTCCGCGCATTTTGTGGCGCCGAAGGTTCATTACCGCAACAACAGCGCCACTTGCCCCTATCCCGAGCCAGATTAAACCAGTCGACGTCCTTCCAGCCTGTGTGTCTAAAATCCATTTTAATATGCTCCCGGAGTCCCCTGCGTTTTCCAAGTGGTCTCTTTAATTCACTTTTCCCCACGAAAACCGTCTAGGAGTTTCTGTTCTCCCACGTACGTGCCACATGCCCCACCCATCTCTCCTTATAAGTTTTCTGCATCATTCTGTCACTTCCTCCCCCTTGGGCCCAAATGTTGTTGTTGGTATTATTATTATTATTATTATTATTATGCTCCTGAGATCCACACAAAACACATAAACGCACTGTGTGGGCAGAACGTAGAATTTGTGAATGTCAAGCCTGGCGGTACGTACAGTGACCACTGGGCTTTAGAGGGTTACTAAACATTCGGTCCCATAACTTACTGCACATCCAGTGCACAGCTGAAGCCGCCCCCCCCCTCCCCCCGTATTTTGTAGTAAGTTGTAATTCTGTTTCAATGCTTGGTGTATTTAAACAGTAAAGAGGCTAAGGTTGACCAACCAGAAGAAGAAGACGAAGAACTTAAACAGTCAGCCGATTAAACTCGCAGCTCAGGCTACGGGCCGAACGATCTGCAGTTCGAATCCCGCCAGTGGCAAGAGGTGTTTCTTTTTCTGCAAAACATCCAGCCTGGTTTTGGTGTCCACCCACCTCCCATTCCAGGGACACCGGGGGCTCTTTCATGAAGTGGCTGCCGTGTGCGTGTAAGGCGACACGGTCATTCTGGCACAAGCGACGCACTTGTGTTCCTTTGTACGCATTTTCACGTTGTCCACTGTATTTTTTGAAGCAGCGGTAGTGGTTCATCCTGTGACATATTTTCAGTGACAGCTGGCGGCAATAACGAAAATCGTGACGTACTTGTCGTGGCAGCAGCGGGTCGCGTGCGACAGAGTACCGAAAACAATTTCGCTTTCACCGTAAGTGGATTCTGGACCGTCGTTTCGGCGATATGTTGTGCCAAGGTAAATTGAGCGTGCGCGGAGGATTCCCCGAGGCCAAAAAGTAACGTACTGTCGCTATATTTTGTGACTGAAAGGCAGCAGACTGTGGTTTCACAATCTGACTTTGTCGTTCCTAAATTCCTCTTCCGTTGTGCCGAAGTCTGTCGCTTCAGTTGATTTGCTGTTATTGATTGCTTTTCTGAAGGCGCTGTGGGTTTGCATGTTTTTGTCAGTAATTGGAATACTTACAGTTCGAGATCTTTTTTCACTGTGTAATTAATTCGTGGGCGAGCCCCGGCACAACCTAGAGCTTACTGTTAATCCGGAGCCTGCTGCGGTAGTCCGTACGGGCGCAAAGCTTTCACTTCCGTTGGTACGGAAACAGCCAGCGCGACAGTCTGGCGAGGAGGGTATGAAGTGTCACGTCGTATCAGAGGCTTTGTCGTTTGGCGTGTCATTCTCGACGTTTCGAAGGTACAGCGATGCTTTGAAACGTCGGAAACTATTTATCCAACGATACAGCAGCACACCCCAGCAACCCCAGACCTGACACTACAGTGGTCAGCAGTAGCCGCCTGCGGACTGGTTGCTAGCTGTGGTGTTTTGATTCTTAGGGCGTTTGAAGGCAACAGTTTGACGGTGCGGAGTTAGGAGGGACCTTAACCCTTCAGCGCCCGCCACTGTGTGCCTTGCTCAGTGCATTTCAGTGTGTTGTACGGGATTTAAAAGTCGTCGTCCTGCGTAGTGGTTGGAATTTAAACCCCAGCGCCATTGGCGCGTTAAGTTGCCTTTTGTTTGCAATCCATTAGTTAGTGGGACCAATTCTGGGAAGTCGCTGAATGCGAGGAAGGCGTCTAGTGTCTCGATTTGTGCTGCGGAACGTTGGAGCGAGGGGAATTCAGTGGCGTAGCGGTGGGCGTAGTATGGGACAGGCGGTATGAAGTGTGCAGTTTATTGCAGATGAGGCAACGTGCTGTGCAAGTCCAGTCAGTGTGACGACCGACACCGACCCTCGGACCACGGGAACCTGACGTGCGTCCCCTGTGACCCAGTGACACGGGACCTTAGCCAATCACAAACCGCCTCAAATTACATAATTTTCGACTTGCTGCGGTATGGCTGCCCTCGTTATGCATATTTGGAGCGGCGAGCACATTTCTGGAAGCATTTCGGGCTTAGCGATGTTGCCGTGTCTTTCACAAGCTGCATTAGTAATCTAGTTGATCTACTGACGGTCGTAGTAAGGCGGACTGTTGGATGAAACGGCGCGGAAGGAAGCGGTTGTGACGTAATTTAAGGTACTGATGGTAGCCTGACTGAGGAAGAGCACGAAAAACCACGTAAAATGCTGGCCGAGAATCGAAGCTGGTACCTCAAGGACGTAATTGAGAAAGGTTACTGTCTGAGCCAGCGTGGTCGGTAGGAGCTAAATGACGTTATCAGGATGCTGTGATGTATTGAGTACTTTTTGTTCCTTCCTGTTTCGGCTATGTGTTGTAGCCATCTTAAGGTGCCACAGTACACACGTGCGCAGCGTACAGTACGCCAGTGGTGGTAATATGCAGGGTAACTTTGCACACGGCAACAGTACGGACTGTGTGCAACATTAAGTATATCGTGTGTTGTATTGTTAATGCTGGCAGTAGTGTACAGCAACAGTCGTGTTTCTGATTCTCTCTGTACAGTTTTATTGCGATTAGTGTTGAATTGCAGTGCGTTGCTTGGCCTGCGCTCTATCAAGTGGACGTGGCAGAATCGTCTGGTTCTCCGTTTTCCAGAAAGGAAGTTGCGTCACAATGTGGTGAAGTGTTCAACCGCTCGTAACTTGGAATCATTTAACTCACCTTTACGTTAGTGTTAGTAAGCTTACAGTTTCGCTGCCGAGATTATTTCCCAGCGTACAGCGCAGATGTTTGTATGCAACGCGCTGCTCCTCGTGTAACGTCACTGTGTTTGTGTGGAGCGTAGGGGAGTTTCAGGGTTCTTTATTGTATCTAAATTCTGACCTGAAGAAAGTAGCATCCTAAAATAAGTAGATGTAGACGTCGAAGACTCGTCCGTCATTTCCACCGGCCTGTGTACGATATGATATGGACGTGCGTCCCAGCGTGCCGAAGTACGTTGCAATCTTTGCCAAAGTTTTGGCGTATTTTTACAACTGTTCTAGCTTTCCGGTGTACATTGTTGTCGCTGCACTTCACATGGGGACGTTTGTACAAATTCAGTGTCCAGGCCGAAATGTTACACAGGCAGGGCCTGACGCTGTGCACTGGCGCCCAGCCGTGATTCTGCCTACGGGTTATTGTGTGGCCAGCATGAGAATCCGGCTGCTGTACAGCTGTGGCTGTTCGAATGAAATTGCTCAGAGAAATCGAGAGATGTGCCTTGCATGATCAGTTGCGAAACGAAAAGGTAAGACAGTTAAATGTTGCCGCGAGTTGTAGATAAAACTACAGACCATAAAGATAACGGGAGAGAAGCTATCGAACGTGTGGGGGAGGACGCGTGAAGGTCGCCGTCAGTTGCCACCCTGAGGTAACAGATGGATAAAACGAGCCGGAACTGGCCCGAAGGTCTCGGTCGGAGCACGAAGACGACGATAGCTTAAATCTTATGTTGATAAGATATCTGCTGTAACGGTACGTTGATAAGATATCTGCTGTAACGGTACGTTGATAAGGTATCTGCTGTGGATTGAAATATGTCCTTACGCGGACTGGGCCAGGCATGTCATGCCATGATATCACTGGGGGGATATGCACGTACATTTTATGTTCGTACAAATAGCTGACGCATTGTGGCGTCGAATGGCCGTAGTTTGTCGCAAGCAACCCACTTCGCCAGGCGTTTTCTTCGTATTATGAAAGTCGCACATTTTATGTGTCGGTGATTTCCCGTGCAAGTTTGTACCGCGTCAGACGACTGTCTTGCTTTTGTATTAGGATGACAAAAGAGAAATTCCGCAGACGTTACGTCAGCTTTTTCTCTTTTTACAAACGCAGTCAGTAACTGTTTGTTTTCATTGTCGTGGCAATAATTTTTCCTTATTCTGAATGCGTTACTTTCAAAGCAGTCTTTGCTGCGTCGTTGGATCATTTCGGCTGGAATTAAATTGATCACTGGATTTTTAACGCGTTAAATTTTCAGCCGACATTCTAACACTGCTCAGGTTGGTTCTGGCAGTGACTGCGTGACCGCCTGCATGCCAGTCTGGCTTCGCAACTGACTGGTGTCCATTGCACTGCCGTGGGAGTCTGGTGGAAGGGCTGCCGTTCTGGTCGTTCATCAGACACGCGCACATATGGGCCCCTTCTTGTATTGCGTTGTGTAACGACGCCGTCGATAGCTGAGGCTACATAGCGTCGGCGATGACTGAATGTGGAGCAGTGGTGGAATGATACTGACAGGGGAAACCACAGGTGGCGGAGAAGACCCTGCCACACTGTCATTTGTCCGCCACAAAGCCAGCATGGACTGGCCTGGAATCGAACCCGGTCCTCCGTGGTGAGTGGTCGGTGACTGACCGCCCGCATCATGGCAGGCCCCCGTTCCGTCCTTGTGCGTGTCTGTACAGACCGCTGTTGGTTCCATCTTATCGCTATCAGTTGGCTGATTCCCGTCAGGGAAATAGCTGACCACCGGTCGCCACTTATTCACTGACCATCGTTATCGCAGTTTTACTGCAGCGTCATTAAGTGGCCTATCGGTGGCGTTTTTGGAAAGACCGAAGTGGGAGCGTTGCGTGTCAAGTAGGGCGGTCCGTGAGATACAGATCTTTGTAGGGGGCTGTGCATGTGCCAGGCAGCTTACACATGGCAGTGGAGGGAGTTGGTCGGACAGTAGCAGCAGCAGCAGCAGCAGTAGTAGTAGTAGTAGCAGCAGTGGCAGTAGCAGTAGCAGCAAATGAAAATAACGCTAACACCGACAGTCTTAATGTAACGTACTGGGTGTCCCTTTTATCGTGTCCACGAACACATCAGCTGTCCCGTCAGCTGCATGCGTCATGTGCGGTAAAAGTGCCATGCGCGGTGCAGCGATACCATTCACACTGTAGCTGCAATTTAAGGCTACATCGTGCTTGTAGGCTTAGCTCCCGGACACATGCACTGAATTGCGCTTTTCTGTGGCTGTATAAATTTCGCATTTCTTAATTTATATTTGTCTGTGAAAGAGGGAATTAGGCTGTGTGGTTTCTGGCGGGAAGCCGTGTTATGTGTGCGTGCTGTGACATGAGAAGTTCTAAGTGTGTACAAATGCAGGCCACCCTGTCTGTGTGTGTGTCACGTGCCTGCACTCTGTTCCATCCATTCATTGTTGACTAATTAACCGGCAAATCGTGAATGCATTATACGCGCATAATGTGTTAATTCCATTGTGAGTTTCCTAAGTTGTGTTCATAGGGTGCGGACCGGGCAGGTTAATGTAGGGTTAAAGCCCAGTGGTTACTGTACGTACCGCCAGGTTTAACGTTCACAAATTCTACGTTCTGCCCACACAGTGTGTTTATGTGTTTTGTGTGGATCTCAGAACAAACAGCGATTATTTCCCTATACAGCATTAACTGACTGGTTTTTATAACCGAGACGGAGTGTGTTTACTGCGCGGTACGAACTGGGTCTTTAAATAATTCAGGCTAGTGTTCATCTTTACGTTGCTCAGCACTTCACCAGGCGGTTTCAGAGTAACCGCAGAAGGATTAGCTCCCATTTGTCATTTAAATTGCGCCAGTCACAGACGCCAAAAACCATATGCATTGTAGCGGCAAGATCCCTCTTGATTTGTCGTTATGGTTGATCAGTCCGATTAGTCACTGCTGTTGGTTTATCCATTCTGGTGACTGAATTTCTTAATCCTGAGAAAGAGATAACAGAAGCGATTATTTTGGCTCTGTTGATAGTGCTGTCCGTAACCCTGTTTGCACTCAGATACCGCGCTGCTGATTCACATGCCCGTACGATTTCAACACGCTGTGGGAGCAGCTAGATTTCTTTCTTTTGTGCCGCTGCAGCTCTGATATCAGTTTGCAAACAAAGCACGTGTTAATAATAATGTCGAGTGATGTCATGTGTGTGTGTGTAGCAATGCATGATTCATGTCAGGCGTAATGGCCGAATGCTTTAAAAGCAGTGCCCTCCTGGGATTGCAGTGCGAGCGGGTGTGTTGGCAGTAGTGGGGCATATGTTTGCCGGCCGCGTGAATGTTGTTACGCATAACAAGCGAAGAAGTATAGCACGCGGCCGCGGTGCTCATGCGGCGGGGGGGGGGGGGGCCCCGACGTACGGAATACCTGAACTTCCTGAAGGTTCGTTGGGAATGAATTCCGTTCTTGCGACAGAAGGCAATATTTCGATATATCTGGGAGTAACTTTATTAGTAATTATGGTTTGGGGGAAGCCAGTTACGAAGTCGCGCGGGGCCTCCGCCCGGTTGTCTGCACTGTTTTGCAGGAGGAATACAAAAGCTGTGCAGAAAACTGTTTAACCATTTACAGCCCGGTGGTCACTTTATGTACCGTCAGGTTTAACATTCAGAAATGCTACGTTCTGCCCACACAGTGTGTTTGTGTGTTTTGTGTGGATCTCAGAACAAACAGCGATTATTTCCCTATACAGCATTAACTGGCTGGTTTTTATAGCCGAGACGGAGTGTGTTTACTGCGCGGTACGGACTGTAACTTTAGATATGATTCAGGCCGGTTTTCTCATGACCGTGCCATGGCTCAGGTGGTTAATCGCCAGCCTGTCGCTGCCAAGGCCCGAGTTCGTTCCCTGGTCAGGCCATGTCAGATTTGTGGTGTACAGACTGGCAGTGGGACGTGTTTCTCTCCGAGTACTTCGGTTTCCCCCCTGTCAGTATCCTACCACCAATACTCCTTACTCATCATCGTCCACATACGGCTGTTACCAGAAGGACAGAGGGGTGAAAGCTGGGAACCGTCCAAGAAGCAGTGCTCTTTTTGAAATCGAGGAGCATTGGATATAAAATACTTTCACTATCCTCGCGTGTGAGGGGGCCAACGTGCACAGTAGTGCCAGTGCCAGTGAACAGGGAGTCCTGCTGGAGGGAGAATACCAGCATGGACGCACTGACTGTTCTGCAGTGGCCGACCGGTGCACGTGCGCAAGGTAATTTGGCCTCTCTCTCTGTCCAAAAATCTCAGGCGGGCATAACCGCGGAGTCATGCAGGCTGCATGTTGTACGCCTTGGGACTAAAATGTGCAGGGTGTTTAACTTCGCATTTCTGTTTTGTTGGTGATGAAAGTTGAAAATGGCCGGATGTTCTTCACCGTCTGCGGAGTAAGCCGCGTGGCAGAAGTGGATCCAGAATTGAGTCTGGAACAGGTAGTCTGATGTAGAGCAGAGATGAGCAAAGTTTGCGGACTGCTGGCGCAGCAGGGACAGAGAACTGTCGTGCTGCGGTTTAAGTGGTGCGATGAGTTGTAAGCACTGTGACGATGCAGCGGATATCGTCAGCTGGAGTGGGCGCGGCTGACTGTGCGCCCCACACCGGCGGTCCACATGGTACTGTACTGTGTGGACTGGCCGGTGAGGGGCGCACACCGTTAGCCACGTCCGACTTGGCAGGCGCACCAAGTTACCGTGCTGCACCAGTGGCCGACATCAGGAGTAACGTCCGTGGCAAGGTGATAGCATCCATCACGTTTCACTACACATGCGCAGTGCCTGGAATGCGAGTGATTACGTTCACGTTGCGGCCGTTTGTACTGCTACTGAGGCTTCTCGGTGTCCCGTAGTAAGTGACGGGTCTGCACTCTGACGGTGGAGGTGCTTGTGGGAAGCATTGCAATCCAACTGCCTGAGATCGATCCCAGGCCGCCCGTTTCGTATCCACGCACGATATTGCATGTTTGCGTATTGTGTTGTTACGGCAGCGTGTACAGGGTCAGACGGGCCCCCCCCCCCCAAGTTATTTACAGTACAGTTTGTTGTGCTGCATGTTCGGAGCGACGGAGTACAACCAGATGCTTCCACAAATTGTGACTGGGACTAGAATCCAAGTGTCATCCAAAAACGCCTGCAGCACGGTGACATGTTTTCGTGATTTTTGTCTGTCTGTCTGTCTGTTCAGCAGTAACTAATGACGGAAATGCGTGTGTTGGCCAGTATAATAATTTTGCAATTTTTCTCCTCCACGGGACTTTCTGTTCCACACAGTGTGCATACAGTGTATACTGCACACAGCTTATGTTGAACGTCTGGTTTCCGAAAGTCATGTTGCCGTGGGGATGGCGCAGGCCTGTTGATAGTTCACGCGTGAAGGTGGTTCAGGGGTGAACAGTTGCGGTTTAATGGCCCGTTCTCGCCACGGTTTTCCGTGCTATAAATGTGTTATGTACTGCTCGTCCCATCACGGTGTGCGCTTCTTAGGAACAAAGCACACCAAGTGCTGGCCTGACAGGATGTGGGCGGGGGATTCCATTTGTAGTGCCCCTGCCCAAAGTTGGTCTGAGCGTTTGTGTTAAAATACCGTTGCAGATGGTTCCCCAAACACCTAACATTTTGCGTACGTTCTGTTTTGTCATGTCAGAAATTGTCAGTAAACACTTGGCGCAAGACGTTTGTCCTGTGCCGTTCCTAACGGTGTCGTTCGGTTGTCAAGTAATGCCGAAAGACATTGTGGACGTGCTTTGCAGGAGCCTTCAGCGGTCGTTTAATAGAGCATTACATAGTGGAAACAGGTGACACTGCACGCACCGTGTGTCGTCAAGCGCGTACTGTTTCCAGGGGTTGTCAGATGTGCCTAGATGTCGTCCCCGAGCTTAATTAGGCAGAACGCTATGAGAGCGTATGGGTCAGTTGGGGTGTAGCTCCTCCCATTCTTAACATCACTTCTAAATGGTGAGCGGTCAGCTTTATTTCCGTGCTGCGTTGGCCGGGTAACGAGCTCTCGGCACCTCTTGCAGAGGCTGGGCGGGACTCCACAGTCGGTCTGGGCAATTCGGCGAGAAGGGGGCATCGGCCATGTTTAGTACGTAAACACGCTGCGTGTAAATGTGCCTTCGATATACGGCGATACGGCAGTGTCGCACACACCGCCGGTATTGATGTCAGAGGGAAGAAAGCTGTAGGTAGCACACCGACGCCGTACTGTTGTTACGTTGCTTTCCACGCAAGGAATGCAATATGAAGAGTTGTAACCCAAACCACACAAGACACGCGGACCATAAATACAATAATATCAACATTTGGCGTCGTGTTGTCCCTCCCCACCAAAATTTTCCGGTGTGTTACCGCGTCTCTCACGCTTCCCCCCACCACCACACCACCACTTCCGCCACTAATCGAACGGATTTTCGACAATTTCGTAATGTTCACTGATTGTTGGGGAAGTCGATATGCCCAGCCTGAACATCGTGCATGGTGCCTGCTTGTGCACAGGTGTGCCCAGCCTGAACGTGTGTTGCAGATCCCAACAGCTGTGTCAGATGTGCACATTTTGTAATGCGACTGTACGTAGATCCGGTCCACGCGCCGTGTATTGTGCAACATAGCTGCTGCGCTAGTTGCGGATTGCGCTGCATTGCATCCGCGCTACGTGTGTTGCTTTCAGCCATATGGAGGCCAGTTCCGAATGACGCGGTGGCTGCCGCAGTATATCGCCTTCAGTTTTCAGCAGTATGCTTACCGCAGGCACGGCTGGTTCGCTGTTACACCGCATCGTTAAAAATCCTTAGCCGTTTTGTCACTGAACGGCCTGAGTTCAGATAGGTCGAAGTGGCGCTGGTGTCGTTTTATTAGAGATTAGACCCACTTAGGCTTTACCCTGTTCATAGTCACTCTCTCAGTACTCCTTGCGCTTGTATCGCAGTAAACTGTACCTAGAGACTCAGTGTCACACCGTTCCTGTATTGTTATTGCTGTCCTGTTTCTGTAGGCTTCATGATTGACATTTGCGCGTGCTGTTACGGCAGCACGTAAGTAAATAATCACTGAACTCGGTTGAACCGTTGGTTAGGCTGTTCAGCCAGACGGTACACAAGCTAATGAGTCAGCAGATGCGTAGGACCAGTGAGTCAGCAGATACGTGGGATCAGTGAGTCGGCAGATGCGTAGGACCAGTGAGTCGGCAGATGCATGGGGACCAGTGAGCGGATGTGTAGGACCAGCGAGTCAGCAGATGCGAGGGATCAGCGAGTCAGCAGATGCGAGGGACCAGTGAGTCAGCAGATGTGTAGGACCGGTGAGTCAGAAGATACGTAGGACCAGTGTGTCGGCAGATACGTGGGACCAATGAGTCAGCAGATATGTAGGACCGGTGAGTCAGAAGATACGTAGGACCAGTGAGTCAGCAGATACGTGGGATCAGTGAGTCGGCAGATGCGTAGGACCAGTGAGTCGGCAGATACGTGGGACCAGTGAGTCAGCAGATACGTGGGATCAGTGAGTCGGCAGATGCGTAGGACCAGTGAGTCGGCAGATACGTAGGACCGGTGAGTCAGAAGATACGTAGGATCAGTGAGTCAGCAGATACGTGGGATCAGTGAGTCGGCAGATGCGTAGGATCAGTGAGTCAGCAGATACGTGGGACCGGTGAGTCAGCAGATACATAGGACCGGTGAGTCAGCAGATGCGTAGGACCGGTGAGTCAGCAGATACGTGGGACCAATGAGTCAGCAGATACGTAAGACTGGTGAGTCAGAAGATACGTGGGACGAGTGAGCCAGCAGATACGTAGGACTGGTGAGTCAGAAGACACGTGGGACCGGTGAGTCTGCAGATATGTAGGACCAGGCACACTGTATCGTGTCCGCTCCACAGCGACGATTGGCCGACGCCGATCATCGGGGCTGAGCCGTGTTTTCGTTCGGTCTGTAGCAGGAAAGTCGGTTTACGGGTTTACTGTCGGTGCCGAATCGTAACTTCACATTTTCACAGCCTTGTGTAAACGTTGAAAGCAACAGCGCAGCAAATATATCCTCATTATGAACACTCATTATACTCCCTCCGTGCTGGGTCCAGAGGTTTGTACAAATCGGATGTTTACACATGCAATGTAAATAAGTGCTGAGAGGGTGGAAAAAGCGTGAATTTAAACGTTCATGACTGCACAGTGGCCGGGTACCGTCGGCCAGTTGCTTAAGGGATTTTTTGTGCTTCTGCACTTTCATTTGAGATTATCTCCAGCCGCATGCCCCGTACCTTACTTGCAGTGGTGTGTGAGTCGTGTACCTGTTCAGGTGGGCTCGCACTTAGCAAACATTTAAAGCCTAAGAGAGAAAGTGGGAGAAGCGGGGAATCGTGCTGCTGCTGCTGCTGCTGCTGCTACTACTACTACTACTACTACTACAAGAAAAGACGGAAAGTGTACTCCGGTAAAAGTATGCTGGAGGCAAGGTAACACTGTAGTCTGGCACACCTTATGCGGAACAGCCTTGACAAGGACGAATTCGTGTGAAATGTCGTAGGAAAATTGGAATGCGGGTTCCTGGCGTTGTAGTTCCTTCTAAATCGAGCAAGTGTGATAGTTGAAGGGCGTAATTCCCAACACCTGCTCTAACATGTGGCAAGTTGTATTACACACACACACACACACACACACACACACACACAGACGCACACATAAGTATAAATATAGATATACTTGTGTGTGTGTGTGTGTACATGTGCGGCAGTGTAAGGCTGTGAAGTTTGCCTTGCGTCTGCGTTCGGTTTTCAGCTGAAGTGCCTGCCTTTAGGCAGACAATTGCTGTTTGTTCTGAGATCCACACAAAACACGTAAATACACTGTGTGGGCAGAACGTGGCATTTAAAGACCCAATCCGTACCGCGCAGTAAACACACTCCGTCTCGGTTATAAAAACGAGTCAGTTAATGCTGTATAGGGAAATAATCGCTGTTTGTTCTGAGATCCACACAAAACACATAAACACACTGTGTGGGCAGAACGTAGAATTGCTGAATATTAAACCTGGCGGTATGTAAAGTAACCACTGGGCTTCACAGGGTTAAATATTTTATACAATATGCCTTTTGTTTTGGTATTGCGTTTTATTTAAATCTGAGCTTTGGTTCTGATTCCGTGAGGCCCCTTGAAGTCTCACTTGGTTGTTTATTCTTTGTGGTCGGCGTCGAAACGAACTTCTTTGGTGATGACTTCCTGGCTGCCAATCTGGAAGCCTCAGTGATCAGAAGATGGCGGCTTGGCTGGGACGTTGCGCTGGCAAGGCGAAGCAACTGTGGAGGATGTGCACCCCCTCCCCCCGGGTCCCCTATACCAGGCCGTCCTACTCATTAGTTTTTACTTCTGCCTCAACAGTATCTCCCTCGACATTCTCTCTAGGGAAGACTCCCCGCTTCTTTCGCAAGTAGTGAACATTTAATGAGCAAAGGAAGTACAAGGTCTTTCATCATCCGGGACCTTCCGGTTTCTCTCCTTCTCATGTTATTCGGTTGAACAGTGCCCATGTAGGCCTGTGTTAACTGGCGTGAGAGTGTGTCGGTATACGTGTGGTAACTAGGTTACAGTATGATTTGGGTGCTTGGCGAGTGGCTCTTTGAGGGCCCGTGTTCTCCCCCAGTGGGCACGGCTGAGAAGGTAAGAATGACCTCTGCTCGGTTCACACGTGCCGTTTTGCGTATCGGGCCAGACGGACCTGAGTTCTCGTAATTTCCTAAAATTCCTTCCTCAGCGGCAACCACAATGTAGTGAACTTAACTGCTAATTCAGGCACTTGATCATCAGACGTGTGCCGCCAGTCCTGCCCAAAACTCTCCGCAAGGATGGCATTTCAGTGTGCAGCTTCAAATTTCGGTACTTCTGTTCAAGAGACGAAGCGCGTTCTTGTGTGTTACCAACCCCACTGCCGTCTCCGAGTACCTGTCAGGACTTTAGCATTCCGGTGTTCGTACTTCAGTGGCAGAGCCACAAATTCGGCCAAAGTTCAGGCGTGCTCGCCGCCTGCTGTCGGTAAGAACCAGTGGCGACGGAGAGGCTGAGTGGTGCTTCAGCAAAGGAACGTCGGTCGAACACGGTGTCAGGCAGTAAAACACTGCAGTGTTTGAAACGCGCCGCAAGGGAGAGGTGGCTGTAATAAAGCGAGACTTGAGAGTGCGACATAAAGCTAAGGAATACAGCTGCTAGCTCATTAAATCTGGGATGGCACACCGAGCCAGTGTGGTCGGCCGTAGGTAAAGGCAGAGTACTTCCCGCCTCCTAATTAAACACTGCTGCATTAAGGCATTGCGGTTGGTGACACCGAGTTCATTGGCAAAGCAGAGACTGACGTCATGCAGGCCATCCAGAAACCATCGTTGGAATGCGCTGCAGTGACGGCAATCTCTCCAAACCATATTGCTATAAAGACGCGTGGCGTCGCTCTGTTTGTGTTGAGAGCCGTAAGGCGCATTGGACATAAAATGTGCGAAGACCGAAGTCTTCTGGGATGTGACATGCGTCGTTGGGCCAGGATGTTCCGACGTTTCGAAAGAATGCAGTACGAGACTTCGAAACGCTAGGAACTAAGACACAGCGTCACATCTTCAGCGACAGCGCTCTGAGAACCTGAAGTATCACTTAAAAATTTGTAATCCCTTTTTTCCTGCAACGTGGAGGTTTGAAATTAATGGTAAATGCCTAGAAGCGGTAGAATTAGTTTGTAGAGACAAACTTGCAGGTGTGTTAGAAACGTGTGGAGTGTGTGGGTACCGTGTACTGATAAACCTGATTTCCGGAAAGACTTGTTGGTAACAATCTGATGGACTGGAACAGGTACGCTAAGCAGGCACTGGAACAGGTACGCTAAGCAGGCACTGGGACAGGTACGCTAAGCAGGCACTGGAACAGGTACGCTAAGCAGGCACTGGGACAGGTACGCTAAGCAGGCACTGGAACGGGTACGCTAAGCAGGCACTGGAACAGGTACGCTAAGCAGGCACTGGGACAGGTACGCTAAGCAGGCACTGGAACGGGTACGCTAAGCAGGCACTGGAACAGGTACGCTCAGCAGGCACTGGAACAGGCACGCTCAGCAGGCACTGGAACAGGCACGCTAAACAGGCACTGTTCACCGCTGTGTCACTGTTGTTCTGTTGTGTGTGCTGGACATGTTTCAGACGTTCGGTTCACCGTCGGGTGCTTTCGTTTGTTTGCATTTTTGTAGATTTCTTCTAACATACGATAATTGACTTATTTTGTTAATGCTTTTAAGTATGTTAGTGCAAGTCCCGGTGTGTATCAGCATCTGTATAGTCTGCGATGGGCGATCGGTCAGCGTAGTTGCAGACGAAACTGGAGAAGGACCTGCAGCATGGACGCACACAGGGTCGAACAGCAGCGTTTTGCTGCGCCCGCGACAGAGTGGATCGTGCACAGAACTCGTGGATTCAGTGGACGTGGCCTGGCACAGATTGTCTGACTTCCTGGCTGATGTTTATTGACAGCTGCCTCGGAAATGAAAGTTGCGTTGCGGTAGTCGGGAATGCGGCGTCCGTTTGCAGACAAATCGGGGCACAGGCACCGCGTCATATCCGGCGCTGCAGTTATTTGAATGGCTTTCTGTTCGATTACAGACTGCATGCTAATTAATGTTAATTAAAGCGGCTTACAGAAGTATTACTTTGCTTGTTTCGTGTGGGCGTGGAACTTCGTTTCTCACACTAAGGGAAAAACACAGGGTGGAGGGGCGGGGGGCGGGGGGGAGGTGGCAGTGGACTGGAGGAACTTGATGTTTTCACTTGCCAGATGTTATTAGACGTTAGGGCTATGAGATGGGTGGGGTATGTGGCACGCGCGGCAGAGTAGGCCAGGGCATAGAGGGGTTTGGTGTGAGAACGTGAGGGATAGAACTGCTTGGAAGATGTAAGTGTGGAGGAAAGATAATGTTAAAGTGGATGGTAAAGAGCAGAGCTGCGAGAGTGTTGTGTGGGTTTGTGTGGCTGAGGAAGGTTATGATTGGCGGGCTGTTGTACGTTCGGGAATGAACCTCTGGGTTCCGTAAGATGTGGAGAGGTTCCTTAGTCACACGGGGACTCTCGGCTGCAGAGGGGCGAAGGAGTCGTTTCGCTTGGTGCTGTTCTGTTGATCTCGTGACGTTTTGCAGGTGATACTTGTTTATGCGTCAGGCACATGCAGTGCAGAAATCGGGAATTTTGTCTCACAGATTCTGCGTAACGGGAATCCGCTGGTGGAAATGGAACCAAGAAATACGTCACACAGTAGATGCGTTACTACTTTGTAGTACTTCGTGTAGACTAGGACAGTTGCATGGAAGTGGGGGCTATAAGGTGGTGCTACTCGTGTCTTTATGTTGGCATGGGCGTGGGGGTTATGTGTACTCGTGCTCTGAGGTTAACTTAGAAAGACAGAGAGCCAAATTTTGTATTTCGTTAACAGTCGGTCTGTGGACATTGTGACGTTACGCCATGTTAATTTCTTCGGCCTGATAGCTAGCTCACCGCGCGCAGGGTGTGTGGGGACAGTGGAGTGCAGGCGCTGTCAGCAGCAGAGCGCTGCCCGTTTCCACGGTACTGAGGCCGCAGTTACAACAGTCTGTACATCAGGACAGTTGGTAGGCCAGCAAGTCTGCCATTTGTTCCTGGCACCCGGAAACCTGCACTTGTGTTTGCACTGTTCTTTAATGACTGTAGGTCATTTAATGACGCCGTCAGTACCCGACTGCTTGTTGTTAAGCTTTAGAAACAACCTGGATAAAGTGGCGGAGTGCACAGGAAAGCACAGAGCTGCTGTTCATCGATTTTCGTGGTCGTTGTGCAGGACTTCACACCTGCGTCTTACTGCCGGTCCGGTGGCTGTGGCGTGGTGTGCCTGGCCGCCGTTTGATGACAGAAGTGTGCCTGAACGCCGTTTGATGACGGTGTGCCGGGCCGCCTTTTGATGACAGAAATGTGCCTGGCCGCCGTTTGATGACAGTGGTGTGCCGGGACGCCGTTTGATGACAGAAATGTGCCTGGCTGCCGTTTGATGACAGTGGTGTGCCGGGCCGCTGTTTGATGACAGAAATGTGCCTGGCCGCCGTTTGATGACAGTGGTGTGCCTGGCCGCCGTTTGATGACAGTGGTGTGCCTGTCCGCAATAAGTCTTGACTTTGCTTCTTCGTCTGGGAGGACACATGTCATCGAGCGACGCGCTGCTGTGGGCGTATTGACAGCGAGTTGCAGCAGACATAATCGTAGTAGCCGTCGGTCGTGGCCTATTTGAAGTATCAATGTGTTCGCTTAGCATGGCTGAGCAAAAGTACGACAATTCTTGGCAGCGGCTGTGCTGTTAGGCGCCGGTTTCTCACTGAGGAAGCCCGGGTTCAATCCCAGTCGGTCGGGATTTGTGGTCAGCAGAGTGGCATTGCTACAGATTTTTGAGGGACCACTTCAGTTTGCCCTGTCAGTGTCATTCCACCAGTGCTCCACACTCATGACCACCAGCGACGCTGTATAATCCTAGCAAGTGACGGCGTTGTTACATAACGCACTTGCAGTAAGCACGTTTAAGTTTTGTTAGCATCCCGGAGGCCAGAAACAGACTAATTCTGTGACCCGTGTGGTACCGCGTGCGCCTCTGACCGCCAACAGCAACGCTGCCATCACAAATACAGACTTCCCTGTGCGCATTTTTGTTTTAGCTGTCAGTCATACCGGAACGTGTGAATATTAGTTGTGTATTTTTGTGCGGCGGCTAGTAGCTCTTTTCACTTTCCTGCCGCCGTCCGTCACTTGAAACTTTCTCTTTTGCATATCGCAGTACGTCTGTCTAGCTGTGCCGCCTGTCAGCTCGCCGGTCACCACCCTGATTTATGCGTTCAGTTGGATGCAGTGAGGTGCGCAGTGCCGCCTGGTGGTCATGGGGAGAGTAAAGGTCAAGTTGTGCGTGTGCATTCCATGTAGGCATATGGCGTAGTGGAGATATCGCTCCACCTCTTCTTAACCTGGGCACTAGGTGGTGGGGTGAGTGGTCAGGTTCACGCCTGTGCCCATTGAAGAGGATGATGATTGTGAACACGATTGAGAGGGTAGTAAAGGGAGGTCATTGACGCCATGTTGGTTCAGGGCTTGTGTGGCAGGATTGGGAGCATGTTGTTGGGGCTTCAGAAAGGTGCTGTGGGAGCAGACGGTACTAAATTTTGGCAAAGTCTGGCATGTCTTGGAGGTCTACGCAGTTGGTGTTGGGGAGGGGGATTAGAAAAAATTATTTTAAATTTGTTTATTTATTTATTTATTAAATTTATTTATTGTATTTATTTTCAATTCTCTGCTGTCCGGCATGTGGTACTACTTGTACATGTCAATATTTCGGTTCTTCTCGTATTTAACCCTTTAAAGACGAAACGCGTCTTATTTTATATAAGGACTCAGCGCGTACCGCGCAGTAAACATTCCGTCTCCGTTACAAAAACCAATCTGTTAATGCTGCCTAAGCCAAAAGTCACTGTTTGTTCTGAGAGCCACACAAAACACGTAAACTCAATGCGAAAAACACTTAGACTTTTTGAATGTTAAACCTGGTGGCAAGTAAAATAACCGCTAGGCTTTAAAAGGTTAAGAGTTGTGGGCGGGGAGTCAGACAGAATCCATTACAGCACACAGTGTAACTGAGTTGCCATGTGGGCCAGCACTGGCTGTAGTCAGATATGTGAACTGCAGTAGCCTATCCTACCTGTCGTGATAGTCATTACGTGTTATGTAGCTGTGTTCAGAGCTCAGTGTGTGTCCCGCACAGTCTCATTTGTGCAAATTCACGCACAGTACCGTCCCGATGTTCGTGATTAATTGGACCGATAACACCGTCACGAACGTCGGGATGTATTTTCAGTTCCAGTCGCCTGGTTGGTTGCCAGAACCTGAAGTAGGCCGACCAACAATAAAAATGCGAAATGACGTAAAGTGCATCAGGGTTTATTTTTGATGAAGTGTATACAACTTTTGGAAACATAAAATACGGCAAATGACTGAAGGGAAGTTTTATTCCCCAAAGCGGGAAACCAGTAAACCTGAGTTGAAGTAAGACGGTGATTAAACGGAGAGTGATCAGCGCAAGTGGCGACTAGTCAGCTACGTGGTCTCGTTCCGATCTGTCAGAACCAGTTACGAAAGGTCGAAATCCCGAACATCGAGACTGTACTGTATTACAGCGTTCATAAACTTCATTAACACGCGTGATCTTGTGGCTGTGCAGAGAACAGGGGCATTGGCACGGCCTCGAGTGTGTAGAGGGTGAGACGGCATCGCGCTGGTGGTGGCTGCGCGCTGCAGCGTGTACCCTGACTAAGGGAAGTGGTACTGATTGCGTGTTGCAGAAGCTGCAGACGATAGGAGAGGATTTCTGCGGCCTCGATGTGAACACCCCGCTGGGCGGCGAGCAGCCCATCGCCGCGGTGCCCGTGCTGGTGTTCGGCTCTCACCTCACGGCTGTAGCGGCCACGTCCACCGGCGACTACACCGTCGTGTTCCTGGGAACAGCCAACGGCCATCTCAAAAAGGTATGTTGACAGAAGCTAGGTCGAGCTGACAATGATGACAGTAGTGCAGTGTCTAGGTTAAAGCAGAACCTACCCGTAGAGTGTACTTGAACAGTGTGTATTATACAGGGCGTTTTTATACCGGGAGCACTCGCCGTAGAGCTGACGACATCGTTGCTGCATAGCGACCGATCACGCCGCCCGTTCAGCAATGCTGAGTCCTGGTCACTTACTGTGTACAGCGACAGTCAGCATATGTGACTTCAGTCCATAGATTGATGGAATGGCGATGGCTTGCAGTCTTTGGAATTGATCCCAAATAAAATAGTCGGCGGCATTCGTCAGAATACTGTTCTATTACAGTTTTCGTGAGAGTTGCATGTAGTTTTGGTAGGGAAGCCTGAAGGAAAGAGCCTGCCTGGGAGACCTAGGCGTGGATGGTATGATAATATTAAAATTCACGAACTGGAGTGGTCTGGTTGAGTATAGGGACAAGTGGCGCGCTCTTGTGAACAGTGATGAACCGTCGGGTTCCATAAACGGCTGATAATTTATTGGCTGGCTGAGGAACTGTTAGCTTCTCAAGAAGGACTCTGCTCTATGTAGTTAGTTAAGGTTACGTTGTAATTTTGAAATGCATCGTCACTTCATATTGTGTATTTAGCGCTGTAAAACAGCAATGAAACTCTGTCTTTGCCGCCATCACAGCTCTCTACCTGTACATGCATATAACGGTTAAGTAGGCTACATGCTTCGATCTGACGTCGGGTCATCATCAGGACTGCATCTTTAAAGCCTTGGACGAAAATTTCGCTTTATGTTTAAAATTGTATTTGGAATTGTGTTATTTCCTTGAGTTTTTGAGGGATTCAGTTTGAGACATGTAGAAGGAATGATATTTGAATCCCCCAAAACAGAAAACGGTCATATGTACACTGCCACTTTGAGACTTAAGCGTTACGCTCCTTCGGTGTCCTTAAGATGTCGCCTGCCAGTTACGGTCGAAACAGGCCGTGCACTTAACTGCAGTAAATACAGGAAGACAGCTGTGCTTGTCCGTACAGTCAGAGGTTCCAGTTGCTCTTTTTTACACAAGTTACCTGGTGTCACGGTGTCGGACCTGGAGCAGAGTCCCTCTGTAGTGACGTCACACGCCGTAAGGGGGCGGTTTGAAGGTGGCGGCCCCTGCAGCACGCAGGGTCCAGTGTCGGGGGACTGCGGGCCGTGTTCACATTTGTACCGTTCGCGGTACACAGGCGGAATAAGCCGCACGCAGCTGGAGTTCGGACAGATCAGCTGCACTTCAGCCGCTCAAAATGCCGAGCGCCGACAGCAGTGCAGGGCACGTCAGTGGTTTGGCGCACGTTCTCAAAACGCCACGTTTGGCCGACGGTTGGGTTGCATACCGCCAGGTGGTGGCCACCGCAGCGTGTTTTCGAGTTGTGCGCTCTTCTGAGATATTATGTGCGTCGTGTGGTGATTTTCTACCGACGTTTCGGGACCTCACGGCGGAAACCTGAAATTAAGGCATCCTGTTTTCGTCTCTGTCCCATCCGCCATGTGCCGACAGTCTAAGGTACATAGTGTGGGCCGGCGTGGCTCAGTCGGCACAGCGACTCACTAGGGGCAGGACGGTCCACGGTTCGAGTCCCTTTGGGGCCAAGATTTCCGGCACTGCACCCGTCCATACTGGCCCTGGGGCCCACACAGCCTGCTGTTTGGTGAGCAGCGGGGGCCCTTTCTGTAGGGGTAATAATAATAATAGCATTCCTTGAGTTCTGTTCGTCCTTCTTTGGGTTGGGCTACCTGCATATTAAGCCAGAGTTGTCACGGTGGTAGCTCCTTGGTGATGAATCGGCTGGAGCGTGAAGCTGACGAGTAACTTCCATCTAGTACCGATGTTAAGAATGAGCGGAGTTGTAACTCCGCTGCCCC
Organism: Coptotermes formosanus; assembly: GCA_013340265.1. Taxonomy (NCBI): domain Eukaryota; kingdom Metazoa; phylum Arthropoda; class Insecta; order Blattodea; family Rhinotermitidae; genus Coptotermes; species Coptotermes formosanus. The sequence goes on along the minus strand of BLKM01000334.1, from coordinate 425,803 downwards.
ATATGCCTTCATGTCGTGTGGGGAGACAGGAAACCGTAGCTACATACACTGTTGTTTGCCTGGCACCTGCTTTCGTCTGTGAGTGTCCGTACACCGCCCAGTGTTGTGTTGGTACCTGCCCGAGCCAGCGACAGTGCTGTCGGACTGTTCTGCACTCGAAATTGTTGTCTCTCTGTTCTTGACAAGCAGCGAATTTTTGTGCGGGATTTGAAGCTAATTTCGATTGTGGACGGACGGTGATTTGGCTGCGGGGAACTGTGATTGACGTATCACCTAGTGCCATGCCAAACTGAAGCCCCAGTGGAGCGGTATGTTTTTGAGCGGTTTCGGAGGCAGCGGACTGTGAAATTAAAACACTCATATTGAGCCACCACTATGGTTTGCGACTTCTGCATGCCTGTCGCCAGTACTGGTGTTGCTGCTGTACTTCGATAGCACGACTGGGACTCACACGTTTTTGTTCCCCGCCACTGTGACGTAGTCAGTCGGCATCCTCGCACTGCTCTGCTATTTTTTTTTGACAGTTTTGGTTGCTTTACCTCTGCGTTGCGAATGAAAAAAAAAAAGAATATTTCAGCATTTCGCCCGACTTTTTCGCTCAGTGGTGCGCTTCGTACAGTCAGTATCTGCTATGGCCGGTCTGCTTACCGTAGAGCGGACGACATCGTTGATGCATAGCGACCGATAGGGCCGCCCGCTTTACTGTGCTGTGCACAGCGATAACAGTATTTGCTGTCCACCCGGTATCCGGGAACATGGCGATATTGCGCAGTAGGTGATGAGTTCGCACGATCGGTAGCGTCAGTGGCTACCGGTTTGAGTCCCTGAAAGAGCAAGGAATATTTCTCTGCGACGAAACGTCACCCACCTTCCTGTTTAATAGGCGGTAAAGCAGCCGGGGCGTGAAGCACGTCACCTCGGTGTAATGCGGAGGTTAAGAATGAGTGGAGCTGTACCTCTCTGTGTGTGCTGCCATGGCGTGCACAGAGGCAAATTAGAAAGGAGGTAAATTCCTAATGCTTTGCTTTTTGGGAATTCAGGTCTTCTAGCATGTGACGCCGTGTCGTTGGGCGAGTAGTTTCCGACATTTCGGAGCACCGTAGTGCGTTTCTCTTCAGAACGTAGGAGTCGAAGGCACTACGGTGCTTCGAAACGGCGGGAACTGCGAACCCAACGACACGCTGTCGAGACATGTATCGTCAGCAACAGCTTTGTGACCACGTCGAGTCTCACGGGCCGCACAGTGTTGCCATTTTGCGCGCTGGCGGTATCTGATGGGAACTTGGACTGTAGTGTACGGGAGAGACAACATTGAAGGAATCTGCGGAATGACAATTACGTAATAAACTTGACATTGTCTGATCTGCTGTCTGTCTCTATCGTTCGAAGTTGCTGCTTGTGTAAGTGACGGCGCAGCGTTGATTGGGCCGTGTGGGTGAAAGACGGGTGATTCATTAAAGGTGCGAAGCTGTAGGAAAGTGACAGGGTGTGGCGCTTAAAGCGTCTGTGGGCTGTAGCGCTTAAGTTGCATAATTTGTGGGATACAGTCTTGGAACTGCAGAATTTGTGGGTTGTAGTGTTTAAATCACAGAATTTGTAGGATACGCAGTTCGTCGTTTTAATTAGAAGAGCATGTTGTGGTTCATTCTACGCGTCTTGTTTGTTTGTGTGTTTGTTTGTTTGTTTTGTAAGCAGCATCTTTCCTTGCGTTCCGACCCCTCCGAGTGGTTGAGAGGCCGTGCAGTGCTCTGCAATAGAAGTCGCTATTTTCACCCGCCGTGAAAATTTTTCCACACAATTTGAGTCTCTTCGTTGTAGGGTTAAAATATTAAGGGCACTGGGGTTTTGGGGGGGGGGGGTCAAGTAAATAGGGGCGTTTGATGGAATCGCTCGATGGTAATGAACGTGTGTGCACAGGGGCGAGTAGCGAGTGACTGGTCCAATTAATCTGAGCAGGCCAGGAGTGGACAGAACGCGTCGGTGTGGGTCTCGTCGCCTGACATGTAGCCTACCCTCACACCTTCTCGCAGGAATTGCATCACTGTGGGAAGAGAGCGAAGTTGCTTTAACGTACAGTTTGTGTTCGGGACGCACAAGTCAGTGCCGCAGGTATGTTAATGTCTGTTTTGAAGTCATCTGCGGGACAGTTTTGTCAAGGCCGGTGCCGGTCGTAACCTCTTGTGTCCCCGGAATATCGATTGCAATACGTAACGGTGCGTGGTCGGGGCAGTGTTGGGGCCTGTACAGGTGTGTCGCTGTGCGCATCAGTAAACTGCAGGGTGGAGTGGAGGCACTGGATTGACGTGAGTAGTCGGCTTCACGCGCCGGCCGTTTTACCCCTCGAGAAAGAGATCCCGGTACACATTAACCCTTTAAAGACGAAGTGTGTCTGTTTTATATAAGGACTCAGTGCGTACCGCGCTGTAAACACTCTCCACTTCGGTTATAAAAACCAGTCTCTTAATGTTTTATAAGGCAAAAGTTGCTGTTTGTTCTGAGATCCGTACAAAACACATAAACGCAATGTGGGCACCACGTACAATTTTTTAATGTTAAACCTGGTGGTACGTAAAATTACCGCTGGGATTTAAAAGGTTAAATAGCAGGCTAGGTGGGGCCCAGCCCCGGTCTGGGCGTTTTCGAGGAGAGATGAAACTGTTGTCCGTGCTGGGAATCGAACCACGATCGCTCGGACGTCCACCCTGTGGCCTGATGACAGGGGCAGTGCGATACGCTTCGCTGGAAAGGAAGTGGGCAGGGGAATGGTGGGTGCTGTGTGCCGGGAGCAGGCTGCAGTCATGATGTAACGGGCACTTCGGCCGATAACCTTGCCCACACGATAGGAGCAGCGGGCTGCTTTATAAACGGCGTGCCGCAGTAATTACGGCTCGTTGACTTTGATTAGTAATTGTTTCACGCCGAACGCGCGCGCCTAAGTGATAGCAGTGTGGAAGTTCGCTCCGCTTGGCCTTAATCGTTAGTTGCGTGGTTTTCCTCAGTTCTTCCAGGAAAATTCCCCAGTAGTATTTTAAATTATAGGATGATACCGGACGGTACCTTGCATTAGAGCGTGGTACCGTGTATCACCTTAAATTAGAATATGATACCGGACGGTACCTTTCATTAGAGCGTAATATTGGGTAGTACCTTAAATTAGAGTGTGATACCTTCCATCCACATGCTGTCTAATTCATCACCCACCAGTCACATACTGCCCGACACTGCATATTCTGCGCCAATTAACCCTTTAAAGACGGAACGTATCTGTTTTGTATAGGGACTCAGTGCGTACCGCGCTGTAAACACTCTGCACTTCGGTTATAAAAACCAGTCTCTTAATGTTTTATAAGGCAAAAGTTGCTGTTTGTTCTGAGATCCGTACAAAACACATAAACGCAATGTGGGCACCACGTAGAATTTTTTAATGTTAAACCTGGTGGTATGTAAAGTTACCGCTAGGCTTTAAAAGGTTAAAGTGCCGTAGATAAGCGGGAGATGTTTCGTGGAGGAACGGTTTGTGTCGTGTTGTGTCCGCATTGAGAGAGGGAACACTGCGTAGCGGTCGGCCAGGCATTCCTTTTTGGTTATACCCCAGTCAGAGGGCATACGAATGCGCCGTATGTAGACTCTGAAAGGGCATACTGCCTCTTGCAGCAGAGGTCCTTCGTAAGACCGCTTCAAGGCCCGCAGTGAGGACGGGAAATCCGTTAACGTAGCGCAGTCCCAGGTGTAACGTTTCCGTATCACAGCCCACAGATGCGTTCAGTGCGCGGTATGTCTGGATGCTGGTAGCTGTTCGGTTGGTTGGCCACTTTGTCTGATTTTCACAGCGAAAGCGCTGTAAACGCTCGCCTTCAGGTCTGTGATTTAATGACGTTTGTGCGTTGCTTTGCCACCGACTGCTTCTGTCTGATGAGTCGAGGGAGGGCTGTCCGAGGCTTGACAAGTGGCTTCATTTTGTGACCACTTTGGTTAATAAAAAGGTCAAATCGTTTAAATCTTGGATCGCTTTTGTGTGTTGAATGGCGTCAGCAAGTGTCGCTGAGTCTGTCGGAGGCCCCGTGCAGCCCGCACGGCGACAGCTTGCCGTACAGCGTTGGGTGGCGCTCTGTGCGAAGTGTGTGTAGTGCCAGGTGGTATACAAGTGTGTAGAAGAGCGCCGACGGGCGGCGGTGTTGTTGTTGTTGTTGTTGTTGTTGTTGTTGTTGTTATTGAAGCGGTAGGGTGGCCTGGATACAAATTGAGGTTTGCTGGACGTGGAAGAAATCGGTTGCAGCCAATTTTAGGCATCCCCTCGCCATTTTTGTGGGCCTCAAACCACGAAATTCGACTACGAATGGCCTCCCTATTGCACAGGATTGCCACGCTTCAGGATGCTCCAGCCCATAGAGACCAGTTTGAAGGCTATCGTAAGGTTCTAACCCGAGTTACAGTTGAAGACCCAGTCCGTACCGCGCAGTAAACACTGCGTCTCGGTTATAAAAACCAGTCAGTTAATGCTGCATAGGGAAATAATCGCTGTTTGTTCTGAGATCCACACAAAACACATAAACACACTGTGTGGGCAGAACGTAGAACTGCTGAATGTTAAACCGGGCGGTACGTACAGTAACCACTGCGCTTCACACGGTTAAGGTTTTGAAAAATTCGCGCGTATTTGCAAGATGAAAGGCGCAAAAGACGTGACTGAGATCTGTATGGACAGTTAGGTGAATTGCGTTGATTCGCATTAAGGATGTGGGCAGTAATGGCGGGTCACAGCGTAGCTTGTTCCTATGCCAGACGTGGCGTTAATTTGTTTATATTAATGTACGAATTCTTAAAGAAGCAGGGTGGAAGGGCGATGGGGACATCTGGTGGGCTGTTGTGAATACGGTAATGAACCGTCGAGTTTCATTTTTGCGGGCAGCGTGAATGACTGAGGAGGAACTCTTAGCGTCTCACGGACTGTGGTGCATGCAGTTGGTTAAAAGACTGACACCACGTGTCGTAAGTTAGTCAC